>CM062253.1:28948037-29491157 GCA_031216405.1 Syzygium malaccense | reverse complement strand
CTCTCTCTGTGTCTCTCTGTCTCTCTGTCTCTCTGTCTCTCTCTCTGCATCCGGTAATTTTCCCTTTTAATTTGTTCAAGATTTGCCGATGGTTTTAAGCTCTTGCACCTATATGTCTGTTAAAGAAGATAAATGACGAATTCGGCTTGCTTAGCTCGCAGCTTTGTTTTGCTTGATACATTTTACCATCAGCTACCAGCGTACTAAACAGTCGAGCAAAAGTTAACCTTCTGGATACCTTGAAGGTATTAGCCTACTTAAAGATCTAGGACTTTGTTGATTAATTCTGCATCACATCGCATCCCAATGCAGGCCCGATCAGTGGAAATTTTATATAATAAGGAGGTGAATGTAAGAGCGGAGTTGAAGAAAATGCTGGGAAGCAAAAGACAAGAATTGGATATGGTGAAAAACCAGTACCATGAGACAACAAGAGAACTTCCAACAGTTCGGGAACAGAACTCAATACTTGAGAAACAAGTTCAAGAATCCAAGTTAGTGGTGAAGGAGCTGGAGGAGAAGATCGTATCAGCTGTAGAACTCTTGATCACTTTCAAGGAGAGACGAGACAAACTACGTGTAGAGCATCAAGATGCCCTGAAGCATGTACGAGATCTGAGGAGATCAGTACTAGTTGGAACTTCAAGCTTGTGTGGCCCACAGATCCTCTCCTTTTCTTTTGCTGAGATCATTGAGGCAACACACAATTTTCACCCATCTCAAAGGATTGGGGAAGGAAAATATGGAACTGTTTATAAAGGCCTACTTCGACATTTACATGTCGCCATAAGGATGCTGCCCTCTTTTGGTTCTCCAGGAACAGTGGATTTCGATCATGGGGTAAATTGATTGCATCAACAACTATTTTTGTTTTCCTTTTGAGAAAAAATCGATCATTTAAACCATCTAATGAGACTTTAAATGTAGTCACCCTAAGATTTTGCACTAGCACTGATTTTACATTATGCTTCTTGATTCAACTGCAGGTCGAGGTGTTAAGTAGGGTGAGGCATCCAAATTTGGTCACACTTATCGGAACTTGTCCAGAATCTCAGTCACTTGTATATGAGTACCTAAAAGCAGGCAGCCTCGAAGAGCGCCTTTCACGCAAAGGCAAAACTACCCCACTTCCATGGAATATTCGAACCCAAATTGCCACTGATATTTGCTCTGTTCTTGTCTGCCTTCACTCCCATAAGCCTCCAATTATTCATGGAAATTTAAAACCCTCCAAAGTCCTCCTCAATGCCAATTTTGTGGCCAAAGTTGGCGACCTTGGCATCTATTGCTTAGTTCCCAAGTATGAAAATTCTAAGATCACTAAATCAGATGCTGAGAGTTATTCTGAGGTCAATTCACCTTACGAGGATCCAGAATTTTTAGTGAGCGGACAGCTTACTCCTGAATCAGATGTGTATTCTTTTGGAATCATCTTGTTACAGCTTGTAACTGGAAGATCAGCTTTAAGTATTGTGAAAGATGTGAAATGTGCACTAGACAATGGAAATTTCGATAAAGTAGTCGATTTTTCAGCTGGGGACTGGCCACTTGATCAAGCCAAATGGTTGGCTGAATTGGGCTTAAGGTGCTGTGAACAGAACAAGCTGGACCGCCCAGACCTTGTATCGGAAATTTCCAGCGTGATTGAGTCAATAAGGGCTTTGTCTATTGAATCAGCATCAACTTCTCGTTTGAAGGAGCCTGGCAAAACACCCTCTCATTTTGTCTGTCCCATCTTACAGGTAAATGATTCAGCACGCTCTTGTTCCATTTGCATTCAGTGTACACCGTATGGTGACTCATCTAGGCGGAGAAGCTAGAATTTTCAATTTGCAAAGGGTGAGAGAAACACAGAAGTCCAACTTCTCTCTATCTGGTCATGAGACCTAATTTGCCATGTTGTAGGGTGTAGTAATTGGGGCATTCATGAGTTTAATCAGTGGAATAAAGTGGCATCTGCGTTAAACATCAGTACATATCTTTGTGAATTTCTGAGTAACGGGTTCTCCATGAGTTTTCAGGAAGTCATGAAAGATCCACTTATAGCGGCTGATGGATTTACATACGAAGCAGAAGCAATACAGGGATGGTTGCACAGCGGTCATAACACTTCACCGATGACCAATCTTGCGTTGGAGCACAACAACTTAGTCCAGAACCACGCCCTACTCTATGCTATTCAAGAATGGCAAGAGCTACTGTAAAATCTTTCCTCCTTCATGTACATCGACCTGTCTGACCAAAATCTTCTCATTCGATCCCTCAGGCCTCGATGCGAATTAGTTATACTGATTTACCTAAATATCTTGTTGTACAGAACAAAGAATGCTTTTACTTCCACCAATGGGATAGTTATCATCCATCAGTTGTCAAGTTCTCCTCACTGGGAATTGCTGTCGTTTACACGTTGTACTCGTGGACTATGGCTACAATTTTTAGGACAGCTAATTTCGAACTTCATATTCAATTCTCAGTGCAATCAAAGAGCCAGTAGAGGCATTTAACACAAACGCATTGTTGAAGGATATCTCTGTTACCTACAGCATCTTATTTGTGTCAGGCGAAGAAGAGACGAGCAAAGATATGGATGAGGAGTGATAACTGCAGCCATTCTTTGAACTCTGTTATTTCCCTTTTCAGTCTGAAGTCTGCAATAGAAGCTCATGTTTTCTAGAAAATAATAGCAAAATGAATTCCCTCTCAGCGGCAATGTTCTTCCAAGTACATCTCCTGAACATTATCGCGTGCTTTCCTCTCTTTTTCTCGTACCTATTTATAGCTGAATAATAAGCACACGAGACATGTACCTGGAAACGTTAATGACAATGGTTAGACAAAGCCATCATCATCCCCGTAACAAACACTAGGCACGTGCATTTTGCTGATACATTAGGCTCTTTTAATATGCAGCGCCGATTTGGAATGCACTGGGATGGAGAGAGGGGAAGGCGACCACTTTTTCTAACCTAGCTTAATCCTCATCCTCATGCAATACCATTAGATGGGATGCCCTTTTCATTTCCGTCTTAAAATCGTATAGAAACAAGCAACATATTCTGTGAGTATGAGCCAAGTATCGTATTCATGAGATAAAGTGGAATTTTCATCTCTATGCAATGTGAACGTAAGGAGTTCCGATTAAGTTAATTTCCAATAAAATTCAGCATCGATAATTTTTAAATGGAGAGAATTCTATTAAGATTCTTTCGGATCGTTATCTCATTAATTGATTTTTCTTTTTTTTTTCTGAACGGATAATGGCACCGATATCATCTATTTATGCAAGATCGAGTGTTGGATAGTAAGGCGATGCATTAACCAGCTATTAATGGGGTAAAAAAGAATTAGTCAAAAATGCGAAAATCACCTTAGAATTATCAATTATGTACTAATTTCGGACAAGAGGAAAAATCACTCCCTTTTTTCTCTCTCTTCAAAACAAATTCTCAGACAACTTATCGAGCGGAGTCAGCGTTGACCACGTGACGGCAGCGAGCACTCGGGCGGGACTCCACGTCAGCACCGGGGGGGGGGGGGGGGGCGCGGAGCCCTCGCCGCTCGGCACGAACGAAACGTGACCATCCGTCGCCCTCACCAAATTCACACCGCGCGTGGCCGCGACCACACGCGTCGAAGCGCGCGTGGGGAGCCGAGCCATGCCAAGTCAGAATCAACGAAATATCGCAATTTTTTCATTTTTATTTGCTCAAAGTATTTTTTCCATTTTTTTTTCCTTTGCCGAAGAGGGTTCCGGTCAGTCACCTTTATATTCCCCTCGTACAAATGTTTTCCCCTCCCCCCCCCCCCCCCCCCAAAAAAAACGCCTCACTCGCTCGCTCGCGCTCCGCCGATCGCTCCCTCTCGCTTTCCGGCGATTTTCTCGCGCTCCGGGCACTCCCTCCCCAACCTCGTCCCTCCGGCGAGCGCCGGCCCGCGCCGATCTCCGTCGCCTCCCCCCCACCGCTCGGTGATCTCCCCTCCCGCGTACGGACTGGTGAGTGAACTGATCCCCCCCCCTCCCTCTGCTCTACGTGAATCGCTTTTTCATACGTGCTCCGATCTGTCTGTTTACGTTTCGCGTTATATATCTGGGCTAGATCGCGCGCTTAGATAGTCCGTCCTAGCTCGCTCTCCGGCAATCTGGTTCGACGATTTTCGATCAAATTTCTGTGCCCTCCGCGGCGGCCGGTCGGGAGAACGAAAGGAGGAGGATATGTAGGGGGAGGAATTAGAGAATCTCCAGATTTTTTGCGATTTGAAAGGCTTCGTCGTGCGCAGAGGTTATTGAATCGTGGCTGGTTCGTTGTTATGTTGCTTAACGTAGATATGACTGCGTGCTTCTTTTTTAATTTAAATCCTAGACTCTGTGTAATAGCAAGCGGATGTGATGCTCGCGAAGGTTTTCTGCGCTCATCATTTTCTATAAAGCTGCTGGGTTGGTTGAAGATCGATGCTCGAGTTATTTTAGGTTAAGACTGGGTGATTTTGAATTTGCCTTCGGAAGTATATAAGTTGTCATTCTCGCAGATATGGTATTGTGCCGATTGTTCTTGGAGATTTGATGGCCATATCTTAGTTTCTCACGACGTGGGAGGGACGTAATTTTGTTTGCCGGACATACCCTGTTATTTTCGTGTGACTTCATCATGTTGGTTGTGAAGGCGATGGCTCTTAAGTTTTTGGGCCTTTTCCTTTTACAAATTTTTTTTCCGTCAAGCTGCTTGTTTAATTATATCCGAGGTATTAGTTCTCCCAGTGTGAGTTTGTAAATAGCGGCGAACTTGCGGGTCAGTGACAACGTGATAGAAATATTCATGATGTAGGTCGAGAAGTTTGGTGGTAATTGGATTCATTTCCATTTGGTTAGTTGGAAATTCATAAGTGAATTATGCACCATTTAGTACATGGTGCATTCATGAAGATTTGACGTTGTAAAGAATGGCAGCCTGTCTTATATTGCATAGGATTTCCAGCGAAATACAACTTCTTCTCCTCAAAAGTGTTGCGGAATTGACATGCATCAGGCAGTGCGATAGACATAGAATTTGATACGGTGAGAGTGTATGAAAGAAATTTTGTTTCCTAGCTAGTGTGGTTTACTGCTTAATGCTCTTAGGTCAAACAGAAGCATTGTTGGCTACATTTATCTTTGGGCTCCCCATCTAGGTGGAGATATATAACTGGCGATTATTTTTGTGCGATTGAGTACATTGTGTTCTTCTGATTTTCTTTATGTCTTATTCACAGTGAAATCATCATCAGGCTCAGTGTGTATTAATGTCAGTTGCAAAAATCAAAACGTCTAATGCTCTTGATGGGATGAAAGTGGAGGACGGAAATGATTCTTTAAACACATTCATCAGGCAAGCTATAGGAAAAGAACCTCTTCTGTCCCTACCAAGGTCCGCAGATAGCTCAGTTCAGTGGATCCAGCTACTTCATGCTTTAGATCATCAAGGTATCATCTGTGTTGGTTGTAATTAAAGATTAATTGTCATCAAAGTTGGCTCTATTGAGTTATACTTTGTGTATATGCTTCCTGTTAATTTGTTCAGGGCCTTGTTCTGCCTTTCAAGAGACTATTTAAAATGGGTTAGTTGTTGCTCTAAGTAAACCTACAATTTCTTTCCTCCTCCCTATGTCACTTAGCTTTCTCCCTCACAGAATGACCACGTGAATAAGAGAGAGAGAGACAGAAAGAGAGAGAGAGTGCTGCTTGTGAGGACACGTCCAAGGGTAGTGGTCAAAGGAAAAACTGCATCAGTAATCAACAGTGGAGATTGAAACGGAGATGCTGTATTCTTGGCCCTCTCCAGGGGTTGAAGTTCACTGTATAAATTCAATGTTTTTCTGTCCATCGGTTTCAGATTTGCCTGGTTGGCCACTGCTCTCTCCTTTGAAGATTCCTATGCAGAAGTGCGATAAGTGCAATCGAGAATTCTTTTCATCCATTAACTACAGAAGGCACATACGTGTGCATCATCGGCTAAGAAAGCTCGATAAGGTTGAGTGTTTCTTTTTTTTTTTAACATCTGATAAGGTTGAGTTACTGATGCGAATTCTATTGCTATAGTGTTAACAGCTTCAGGAAATTGTCATTTTGTAAATGCTACATGCTGCATTTGCTTTTGCACTTAATCGCTGTTTTCCTTGCTTAACCTCTGGCTTTACAACGGTGTTTGTTTTCCATCTTGTAGGATAGCTCCAAAAATAGAGATTTACTAGGATCTTTCTGGGATAAGGTAACATCTTATTTATTTATTTTTTTCTTGATGTGCTTAAGTTCTGTGATGGAGTAGCTTTCTTGTTTTCTCCAGCTCATTTGGCATTCTTACTGCAGCTATCTGCGGATGAAGCAAAGGAAATAGTATCCCTGAAAAATTCTACCATGGAGGTAAAGCTATAAATTAGCAGCATCTTTTCTGTCAATTAAATTTAGGAGGATGATCAATTGAATTTGTTAGTACTATGATCATGGAGTTGCATAGAGCATATTTTTCATAATATCAATGAAGCCATCCTCAGGTAGATAAACTCTGAGCCCATGAAATACCTCATTAACCTCATGAAATGAGTAAGATGCGAGCCAAACTCAGGTGAGTTTCCAAATAGGGATTGTTTGCACTTGATGCTGTTGAAATTGAACTTGTAGCGTGTCTAATCCACTTATTCATATGCCAAACTGAAACCACTAATGGAGCACTGTTCACTTAGCATAGTTTTATTTACACCAATATCACTAAATCTCCTTTATCTGTGCTAAAACTCCAATGAAATTTGAATGCGTACATATAGTTTACATTAAAGGTCCTCTTTTTTTCCTCGCATCGTTGTTTTTCCTCCTCTTTCTTTATTTTGTTCTTGCTGAGGAGTTACCATTTGTGGCATGATGTGCAATATCTACTAAGCCTTCCTTTCCGCTTTCATTTCTCTTTTGCTTGCAATCTTTCTTTTGACGCAAGTTCTGGTGGATATTTTAGGATGTTCCTGGGGCTACAGTTATAAAATCTTTGACATCACTGATACGGAAGCCTGGATTTCCTGTAATGCCGCAATTTTGCCTAAAAGTTGGTTCATCTCTTTTGGTGAGGGAAACTTTGTTCTTTTTGGCCCCTGACCTGTATCCTGTGTGATATCGATCTTGTCATGCAATATTCTTCTATCTAAGAAGTAATACTCTTGCAGGACATTGTCCAGGCTATGCCTTCGAGATTTCCTCTATCTTCGCAAGAGCTGTTTGCCATCCTTGACGATGCAAGTGAAAAAACCTTTTTAAGTGGACCGACCTTATTGATGCAAAGATACATTTTCGATAAGGAAGTTGGAAAGATTGGTCTGGAAACAAAGAACTTGGTTTCATTCACTTGTTTCATGTTGGAACAAAAACTGGTAAAATGAGTTTTCTTTTATCTTTTCAATTTATTGGTTGTGCTCTTTTGCATCTCTTTATTGCTGAATTCAGCATGTTAGTCATTCCAGAAATTTCTGGAACACTCTGAGAGTTGTGATTGATGTGGAATACAGGTGTGATAGTCTAATTACTTGGATTTTTTATTGTGCTCAGGTCGAAGCGTGGCTCGCAGATAAAGATGCTGAAGCTTTGAGGTTCCAGAAGTTGCTGGTGGAAGAAGAAGAAGCTGCTCAGAGAAGGTGTGCTGTGCTTGATATTTGTCTGTGGCTGTTTAGTTTGCTATACTGTTTTGGCTTTGCTAACATTTGGAGTCATTTTCTGCTTCAGCTTATCAATATCACTTGAATTTTTATTGGTTGTTCATCATGCCATTCTTCTTTCTTCAACCTTAGCTAATTTGGTAATCGCATTTCTGAGTCAGGTTTGTTTTTTTCTGAGCATTCTATGCGGCTTCAATGGATGTTTTTTTTTTGAGTCATAGGAGTAACTTGAAAATTAGGAAATGTTGTAATACTTGCTTGGGTGCTTTTTCAACATTAATTATACACTAGACAAACTTTGTGCATTTTGTTGAGGTTCTTTTTCTTCCTCTTTTTTTGCTTTTTTGTTGGGTTTTTTTTTTTTTGCGGGGGAGTGGGGGGTTGCTGTTGGAGGAAGTTCTCATCTAAGTGGTCAAGTTCTTGAAGGTAGATCCTCATCTAATATGGTACGATTTGCTTTGATGACTGTAGGCAAGCTGAAATTCTGGAAAGAAAGAGACAAAAAAGGCTTAGGCAGAAAGAACAGAAAGCAAAGGAGCACAAGAATGGGGAGAAGGTTAATCTGGAGGACAGTTTTGATATCATAGAGAGCGAAGCTTTGTCAGATGTGCCTGGAAATTTGAGTTCATCAGAATTAGACATGCGCATTACAGATGCACCTTCAGATCCTGTACCGTCATTGCACGAAGTACCTCAGCTTCCAGATTCTGAAGAAGGGCCGGACGTTGAGAATGAATCAGGGCTTGGCAGTGATTATCCAGACTTTAATAATGTTCAGAATGTTGAACCACAAAGGGTACATGGAGGCAGTCATCAACACCTACGAATTACCAGTTGGCATTTGCCTCGAAAACAGCGTCCCGCATCTGGTGCTTTACATGAATTCCATGGATCCAGTTCATCTAAGCCTGAGTTCAAGCACAAGCATGTAAACCAGGATTCGAGAGCTGCCTATACATTTAACAACAAGAAAGTATGGAGTAGAAAATTAAAACCTGAGAAAGAAGACAAGAATTTGAACTTTAGAGTCCATGAGGCATTCAGCCCAGCTGGACCTGATAAGAAACGCGAACTTTTGATTGGCTCTATAGCTGTTGCTCTTCGAAGCCCTTGTAGCCCAGAAGACTCGTATAATCTGGGTGAGATAGAAAATGGCTATAGAGTAGAATGCCAAGTTCAGAAGCAGGACATTGACATTCATTCATTATCCAGCAGGCCTGAAACTCTCCAATGCAGCCCTAACCAGCCAAGGGGCAAGCTCTGGAGGCCAGTGAGCCGGAATGGAATCAAGGATTCTGTTCTTGAGAATGGCAATAGAGCTTCTGAGGGTGATGAGAATACTGCCGTGAAGGGTGATTGTCAAACACTTGCTGACGAAAACCTGCTTATGTCAGCTAGGGTTAATGGTAATGATCACGGAAATGAGGATAGTTCAGCACAGGCTGGTGCGGAAAATCCAGGAAACTTGGAGTTTTCGAGCCATTCTGCACGGGCTTTTCTTGCGGAGAGTGAGTTTAACATGCTATTACATATCATTTTGTCAGAGCAGATAGCTCTTTTTATGTGCTTATGTCTATCATTTAAATATCCATTTGCCGGGGTTTCTAAGATGGGATATTCCTTGTCTGAACTTGCAGGATGGAAGGAAGCTATTGCAGCAGACCATGTAAAGTTGTTCTTGCTTCCTGAATCTGAACCTCCGGGATCCCCTGAGACCCAAACTGACTGCCAAGGATCTCCAGAATTTGGCGAACGCAGCATTCTTGGAAATGCAGAGAACCGGATAGTAAATGGTGGTAATTTTGGGTCTTTGGCATCTGGAATTACTAAAGTTGGCAATAGAGCGAAACTCGACAAGAGCTTTAAGAAAAAGTATATTCCAAAACAAAGAGGTGGTACATAGTTTGGAGGTAGCATATTTTATGATACAGGTGTGCAGTGATTATCCCAGACTAGTATTCTCAGCAGAGGTTCCAGTTTTACCGATGGTCTTCTGTGTTGTTATTCAAGGTTGGTTTGGCCGGAAATTCGTTTTATGCTTCCGTCCTTTCTTTTCATTGCATAGTAGCAAAATGACACAGAAAGTTTTTCATTGTTTCTTCTATCATCCTGGAATAAACTTTGGTCTGTCTAGTGCCATCGAGAAGATCTATTTGGCACCATTTTTGCTGCTCCTCTCTCCTCCCCCCTCGATCATTCTCTCTCTTGTGTGCTATCTGGTTCAAGGCCGGGATAGAGCGGCAGAGAATGGAAAGCATTACAACTTTGACATGCTTCGGAATGGAATTCTTATTGAGTTCTTTTTATTCGTTGTTGAAACTTTAATGTTGTGAATTTCTCCAAGAAAGAATAACCAACTGAGATGCGTGAGATGTGTAATCAGCCGAGAATCGTCCTCAATTGGTCCTATGGTATGACCTGTGAAGCTGAGAACAGGTTAACGCATGAAACCAGTAAGATCCATTTTGATCGTACGCTCTCTTTTACCACTTTGGGGATTTGACTTGTGCAATTCGATTGCAACCTATTCCTGGTAGTAGTGACTCGCAAGGTGTAAATCTAGTCTCTCTTTTTTCCGTCGAGTCGGGGAGATGGTTTTCTTTTACCTTTTGTCTTGGTGGGGTTTAACATTGCAAAACTGTAACGGAAGAAACGGAAGGGTATTGGTTGTCAATTGTCGCTAATAGGTTTATCTTTTAGTAAAACAAATTGTAAAGCAGGCCTAATTCCTGATTGATTCTCCAAATAAAAAAAATCGTGGACAAGCCCTTGACAGGAAGATGGGCTTTGCAAATTTTTTTTTTTGTTCTTTGCAACTTAACCCACCGTTTTTCCACGGAAGTTTCTTGCCCCCTTCTCACGTGAAAACACAATAGACGCGAAGCCGAACGCTTATATCCAAGAAGTCCCAGACACACTGCTCGAATGCGGTAAAACGCCACGTCGCTGATGCCCTTCACCTGAGGAGGTGCCACTTGTGCGCTCGTGCACCTCATGCCGTCCCGTTCCCCTATCTCTCCTCTCCTTAACCTCTTTGACCAGACAAACATTTTTGCTCTCGTAATGCTCTAATCCATACTGATTCTCTACAACTAGACAGCCCCTGATTTTTTCTTGAAGGCCAAAACAATGTCAGGCGGTGATGGTCCCATCAACTACGGTAGGCTCCCCAAAGACGACCGGCAACACCCATCCCCATCCCCGCCACCGCCCGCCTCCACCTCCACCGCCAAGAGGAGCTTCCTCAGCTTCCGCCATCTCAGCCTCCGCCATCTCAACTGCCTCGCCGTCATCGTCGTCCTCGCCGCCAGCGGCCTGGTGTGCTACCAGGACCTTGCCTTCCTCGTCCTCTCCCTCGCCTACATCCACGTCCTCTCCGTCGTCGCCTTCCCCTCCCTCGGCCCCGCCCGGGAGCCCACCGTGTTCGACCCTAGGAACAACCGGGTCCTCAAGCTCTACGTCTCCTTCGCCGCCGTCGTCGGCCTCTTCCTCCCCATCGCCTACATCTTCGAGGGCATCTACGAGGGCGACAAGGAGGGCATCGCGGCCGCCGCTCCACACTTGTTCCTCCTCGCCAGCCAGGTGAGCATCGGACCCACCCAGAAACGAACCAAGATTTCCCGGTAATTTCTTTCTTTTTTTTCCCCTTCAATCTCTCGTCTTTAATTTAAGCGTCTGCGTCCGCCGCCGAGACAGGTGTTCATGGAGGGCGTGGCGTTCTCGCCGCAGTTCTCGACGCCCATCCGGGTCTTCGTGCCGGTGTCGTACAACGCGAGGAGGATCTTCACGCTGATGGACTGGTTGGAGAGCGAGTTCCGGAAGGACGGCGGCGGCGGCGGCGGCTCGGCGAGGAGGGTATACGTGGGGAGGATCCTTGCGGCGGCGAACATGGCGCTGTGGTGCTTCAATCTGTTCGCCTTCCTGTTGCCGGTGTACATGCCCAGGGCCTTCAAGAAGTACTACGCTGCGTATTTCAAGGTCAAGGATGTATAAAATTGTATTCATATTGCATGAGCTCTTTTTGCGGATTTTCTCAGAACATCATGGAACGTGGGTTTGTATAAATTATGAAGAACCATGTGAATGAATTTGCTCGAGCTGTTCTGTGCCACAAGAAATCGCGATCGAGACTTCGCGGTTGAGATTTCGTCCCTTGGTTCGAGCTTCGGCTATGGCTTATGTCGCTAAAAAAGTCGTTAATTCCTCTCGGGACATGATAATTGCAACTTTATCCTTAACCATACAAAACTCAGTTCAATTCAGGTGGTGGAAATTGACTATTCCGCATGTTGTTTCGAGCTATCCTTTTCGATTATCTGACTTTTCCATTTCATACATTATTGGGTATGATGTTTAATTGTGCTTTTCAACTTGTACGTGATAACACTATCTATCAAGTTAATATGAAATAGTCCAGCCTTTTAGACTTCTTAGTCTTGTGCGCGAAATGGTAATAGAACTCCGAATAAGTACAAGTTTTCGAACTTGAGCTTCTTCGAAGATAATATCACCGTGCCAAGGCAATGAAATGAAGTGCGGGAATGAAAAGGTAACAAGTGCAAAATGACAGGCAAGTCATCTGAAATGTTTAATACAGTACTTTACTAATTTGTTCTGCTATTTTAGCTTTATATCAATAGAGGAAGAGTTATGAAGTGCGAAAAGAAAGGTGGGGTGTATATATATATATATCGTTTGTAAAGGAAGCCCTTCAAATTCAATTATAAACGAAAAAGGGAAAAAAAAGAGACAAGTCGCGCTATTTGGACGAAAGAAATCCACAACCAACTGCACACTATATGCTAAGTAGCATGTTCTAGTGATCTGCCAACGCTACTAATTGAGCGTCGGCACGTAATTATGCTGTCAATAAGAAGGGAACCGGCTCCGCGGCTCACTTCGGTTGGAAACACTTTCTCCTTATGCTGTCAATAAGAAGGGAGCCGGTTCCGCGGCTCACTTCGGTTTGGAAAGACTTTCTCCCTAAGCGAATGTCTCACCAACATAAAAATGAGGGTTTTGCTTGTGACACTAGCTCGCGACGGCCTGTATGAAAGTCGCTACCATCCCATTAAGGACCGATTTTGTTGTTCAAACGTCGCGTCAAAGGCTGATAAGGTTTTGCGCATTGTACGATGATTTACCGGCCAGCTATATAGCTTGGCCCAATCCTGTATATGCTTATGAGTGCGAGATTATGTACGTGATTAGGCAGCAGATAAAAGCGGTATCCTTGCAAATCTGAAAAATAGGAAAGGTGCAGAAGTACATCAGCAACAGTGATACCCGTTTGAAAACGACCGTCGCGTGGAAAGTTCGACTGCGTGCGTTGCCAAGCATTTCAATGGTCGACTCCTAAAAACTCTGAATAAAGCTGACAACTTGGCGCCTTCTACTCCACTAATCACAATCCCAGAGCCCACCAAACAAAACCCAGAATTCTCACTTTCCCTTGCCTCTGCTTTCTCTGAGTTTCTTCATCAACTGGGTGCGGTTTTGACAAAGGCTACTTGAGTGCGCATAATGTGGTGGTTCTGGCGAAAGGGAGCGTCGGGTTTCTCAGCTTCTTCCACGGCGGAGGAGGTCACTCGTGGCATCGACGGCTCTGGTCTCACCGCCATCGTCACTGGTGACTTCCTTCACGCTATTCTCAGATAACACTCGAACCTTTTGTTATCCTAATGCATATCACCAGGAATTTTCATGGGCTCTTTGGCTTTCATCATTTCGATGTGGGAATAGCTATCTCCTTCGCTTGCGTATTCATTGATTCGTTCTTTGGCTCCATAGCTTTCACGTCTTTTCCTTATGCTTCAAATTTTGTTCGCAGTCTTGTCTAGTCAATCATACAGAGATTTTGTTGTCTGATTCCACCTCGCGGCGAGCAGGTGACCCTATGCGTGTTTAGAACAGAACAAATGGCTGCTTGTAATCTCATGATTTGGTTGTTCGGAGTTTAGAGGTCGTATCATTGCTTAGTCCACTATAATTTCGTTGATCGTGTGCATGCTTGTTTTGGCGCTTTACTACTATGCTCGTCTTGGTCGCAGCATCTTGTGATGTCATGGAATGAGGCGCATCATGTCTGTATGGGCGTGATGAGTTGATTCTTGCTCCTTCATGTAATTGTTAACCCTACTGCAGGAGCTTCTAGTGGCATAGGTAGAGAAACTGCCCGTGTACTTGCACTGCGCGGTGTGAATGTGGTCATGGGCGTCAGGAATATGGCTGCTGGTCGTGATGTCAGAGAAGATATAGTGAAGGAAATACCTAGTGCAAAGGTAGATACGATGGAATTGGATCTCAGCTCAATGGCCTCTGTCAGGAAATTTGCATCCAACTTCAATTCATCTGGTCGTCCACTAAACATCATCATGTAAGAAAGATTTATTTTTATAACTACTTCGTTCTTTTCCATGGTAAAATTTCTTCTTTCCCCCTCCCAACACCCTCGAAAAGTTTAACTCAAACCATAACTTTGGAGGGGGAATGCAGACAAATCAGATCCTTTGGTAGGTTCACTTGCATTCAGGAATGAACTAGTCTTCTCTGCTCATACTTACTTAATTTTCTATCTGAAAGCAACAATGCAGGAATTATGGCAACACCATTCATCTTATCAAAAGACAACATAGAGTTGCAGTTTGCAACAAATCACATAGGTAAAATGGCATGTGTTTTATTCTGTCAAAAGTGTTTATGCGTAACGTGCTGTAGTTTCTAAATGTGAAATTTCCTCAATGACGACATGCCTTCTGCGATCAACTGCTGCATTTTATCACGCTTCTAGAATTTACCCATATTTAAAATGGTCATTTAAGCTTTCTGCATCTCCTCTGGCTCTCCTGAAATTCTCTCTGCAGGTCATTTCCTTTTGACAAATCTTTTGCTGGATAACATGAAGAAAACAGCTTGTAAAAGTAGCAGGGAAGGAAGAATTGTGAATGTGTCTTCACGGGCTCACCGATGGACATACAATGAAGGCATCCGGTTCAATAAACTCAATGACAAGTCAGGGTAAGAAATGAAGTTTCTTTTAGTACTCCGTCGAAGATGATTAATGATGCCCGATTCCTCTATATCAACACTCTCGTGGAACGAGTGGCTCAGTGGTGCGCTGTTCACTTCGGTTTTCCATGAATTCTGGAGGCTGGACTGTTTGGCTACTAAAGACACCTTCTCATCTTTTTTAGTCATTGCTGGCCACTGGGCCTGAATGAAGTAATATGGAATTTATTTGGTATATGAACTCACTATCAAAGGGCTATTCACTCCATTTGGAGTTATCCCGGTTCGTTTGAGGCGGTGTGGTACATCTATCTATTCTCTCCATGCCATGAGCTAGCAAATCTCCAAAAAATGACTAATGAAGCAAAAACAATGTTCCAGGATGACTTCTTGAGAAGCCTCCTTTCGCTAGTTTTACATTACCCTGACCGTGCTTTCACTTCTCTTGTATAGGTACAGCGGATTCAGGGCCTATGGACAGTCAAAGTTAGCCAACATTCTCCATGCTAATGAGCTAGCAAGGCAGTTAAAGGTAAGAAGTTCCTTTAAGATTGCATTCAGATGGGACTTTCCATAATGTAGTTGGATAAATAGAAGAGTAGCTCTTAGTTTAGTCACATAACCATGCGAGTACCAATTAGCCAATGTCTTTTGGGGCAGCAAGTGATCTAATCTACACTCGGCCTTTCTTTGTCCTGTCATGAGTATGGCTACACATTGACCTTTTGCCTTCTCGGTGTTGATTTCGCTTTATGATTGTGTTTGTTTAGTGTTGGCCATCTTTTTTTATATCTTAAATACACAAAATTTGAATGGAGCATTACTCCCAAACAGCTTATAAACCATTGTATTCCTGTATTTGGCTCCCATGAAGGATATTTTCTGGACAACTTTGAGCGTTCATCAGATCAGAGATGCCATTTAATTTAAAAATAGAATCAGAGGCCCTAAATGAGCTTAAGTTTCTGCAATAAATGTAGGGAACATCTCTACTTATTAAATTTACCATTCTACCTTGTATAGAGAAGAGAAGTTCTCGAACTTGCTGCATCAACTTCCTTTCTGCTTTACGCAGGAAAATTTCGGCCAAATAATAATTTCTTATTCCTGCCAAAGTAGTCTTTTCCCTTCAGTAACATTGGAATCAGAAATAGCATCATGAAGCTAGTCTTTAATCTGTAGAGATATCAATCTGATAGTACTTGGGATGACAATCTTCTTCAAATTCTTTCTGTGAATGAACCGCAGTTTTCTGTTGGAAGTAAATGAAGGGATCACAGGAGTCACGACAAAGATGATTGCTGAGAACTTATTCTTTTTCAGATATGCCATACTACTGGATATTGAAATATTTTGAAAATTATGCAGGAAGATGAGGTGAATATGACTGCCAATTCTCTCCACCCTGGAGTAATTGCTACAAATCTTTTCCGACATAACATCATATCCAACGGTATTTCCATGGCTTTTCTGACTTGAGGTCTGACTAAGTTTGAGTTCTATGCTTGCTTGTGTACTCCATGGTAAAAGTAAAGGATTGAGAGAACTCTTTGCTGTTCGATTGAAAAGTTTGAAACGCGGGGGATGAAAAATCATGTATCTTCTGTGAAAAAATAGAAATTTGCTCAGGAGAAGGGGGGATAAATGTGTGAGTTATGCATGGACCAGAAAGTATTGTGTATTTTTAGTGCTGATCTACTGTGTTTCATGCTTTTCATAATGCTTGCTTCTACGTTTGTGAATTTTCTGAGCACATGGGTGATGCTTTGTTTCGACAACTAGCAATAACAATGTCTTGCTTCTTTGCGGGTTAATGTTGTGTTGCTCCTTTTTGTTTCTTGTTGGTTTTGGAGGCACATCCTGACTCCCTTTCTGTTCTAAGCTCATTCAATGTAGGAATTACTTAAAATGCATTCTGCACGTTTTGCTTCAAGTATTGCTGAATTGGTAAAAAATGCAGTACATCTTTCAGCTCTTGCCAACCTAGCCTTGGCCCTCTGTTTTGGTTTCATGCAGGTTTTATGGCAGGACTTGGAAAACTTTTGTTCAAGAGTGTTCAGCAGGTAAATCTGTATAGAGATAAGTCACATCTGTCATAGCTAATGTGTATTATGTACCCTTCTCCATGGATATGCATCGCCTGGAACTAGTAATCCATATCGCTGATTAGGTGTTTAGCTCTAGAACAGACAGGAACTGTTTCTCCCAGAAGTTCTTTTTTTTTTTTCTGAATGCCTGTGAACGGCATGCTTTTGGATTCTGCCAGTAAGTTAACACGGATGTTGTGATGAGTATGAAAGTACTTTTCTCCTAGCACGGAGCGATTTCTGTTGGCTTAAACTGTAATTTCCTTCTCCATTTTCTGTGGACTGATTGTGCAGGGGGCTGCGACGACATGCTATGTGGCACTGCATCCTCAAGTCAAGGGGGTCAGTGGTGAATATTTTGCGGACAGTAACTTGGCTAAGACGAGCTCAAAGGGCAAAGACGTTGAGTTGGCCAGGAAACTTTGGGATTTTAGCATGAATTTGGTCGAGTGACGCATTTGGGATCTGTGGCGCACTGCTATGCTGGAAAACGAAACACAAGAATGCCCCAAGTTTTTCGCATTATCTGGCAACTTCAGCTTCAATCCATAAACATGGGATTGGGAGATGTATATTACTAACGTCAAGCTGTGCTAATGATAGCTGAAACTTAGTGGTCGGTTTGCATCAATGGCTACCGCTTTTCGTGTATTGAGATTGCTCTCTAAACGATTTCCAAAATCGGTGGTGCAGCGTGAGAAGCGACAAACTGGCTCACAACAAAGAGCATGCGAGTCCTATTAGTAGGGTCATGTCAACCCTTGCTCACGTATCCCTTTTTAGTATATTTATTATAAAATACTTCTATTTTCAGCACTGATCATCTGTAACAGTTAATACAAGAAAAACATGTGTGAATAACTTCAATCTTTTATAATTAGCTACAGTTAAAGTTTTTAAGTAAAATTCAATTCTTAAAGCGATATCTTTGAAATAATCAATATGGAATGAAAATAGAAGTCAGGAAGAGTATTTTGTATGTCGAAACTTCTAGCATAAATTATTTGAGTTAGAAAAAGCATCAAATTGCAGAATCCAAAGGGTCTAACCCAAGTTGCGGAATAGGTGTCCAGACCTCAGAATTATTTACAAGACAACAATTTTTCAATTGCCTCAGTTACTATAATTGCCGAAACTTTCACTATTGGGATAATAATTTTCTTCCAAAACTGTTGGTAAATGCAACTCATTTGTAGAATCCATCTAGGTCGCCTTGAATCACTTGCAAAATCGAGGAAGTTGAAATCAGTCAGCTGCATGGGTGATATATCTTGACAAACAGAATGAAATTTGATCTCTTAATTCATCTGGGGTCATATTGTACATACAATAAAATAGTACAGAGTGATATATGGTGTTACATACAAGTGAAATGGCTTTGCCAATGATAATAAACAAGACTTTGCAGGCTCGGCAAATCCGCAGCTGCTTCCCAAGCAACTTCTAAAACCTCGACTGAGCTTACCATTATCTGTACATGAGTGTGGACCCCCAAAAAATTAGTCCGAAAGCTGTATGATTTACCAGCTGAACTTCTCTTTAGTTTAGCATGGCGACCTACCAAACACGTTCTCAAAATCCTGTCCCATGAGAGCCAAAAGCACCTCCAGTCGATCGAGCGTCATCTATTTCATACTCTTTTACCTTTGAAAGAGTAAAGAGTGTAAGGTACCACTTTTTACACCGAGAGGAATGACCCTTCGCGCTTCAGTGCGCCAACTCTGTCAAATAGCTCACCCCACTTGCATTTGGACGATCAATAGTAACACTTCTCTTGAGCTCTTATTCCAGGAATTCTAAAACCTCCTAGCATCCTTATTGCGAAAAATAGCTCCCTTGGTATCTCACCAATTGAATGCAGCAATCCTGATTACCCAGACAAGTGAAATGACCTATTTGATGAATCAGCAAAAACATATCGAGTCAAACACCATTGATCCGACTAGGCAATGGAGAACAGGGACCGAGATCCAGGGTCAGGTTCGCCTTCACATGATTCCTCAGGAGCTGCTGAGACACGCGATCTGCCAATATTGACTGTCCATCATGTCCTTCCCTAGGAGGCGACCTCCCAAATGGCTTTCCCACAACACCATTATCAGAGGATGATAGTTCTGGAAAGATCTGAGATCCCAGCTGCAACCCTCGAAAAATTTCTGGATTCGTGTCATGGTAAGGGGACCCACCAATGTAGAGACTGTTTGAGGGCTTTGGTAAGCTTCCACCTCCCTCATTCAGGTAAAACGATTGCTTCATCTGATGGAATGGGATAGCACCACTTCCACCTGTTAAAGGAGTGCATGAGCCTGAAGCAGTTCGTGGGCTAGAGATTGGTGAAGGCGACATTCTTCCATTGAAATGTTGTGGTGCCCTTGCATGTAGAAGAGGGCTTCCAATAGGCGAGACGGGACATGATATGTTTCTTGGAATGTGCACATCACTGTAATCGGAATGAGGAGATCAGAAAAAAGTTCATCACAAACTATATTGTTGCTTCCAGACACATTAGATGCAAAATGTTACAGAGAATTTATACTCAATAAATATTTGAAATGGATACACGTACATTTTCTATTGTGCTTCTGCAAGAGAGAGAGAGAGAGAGAGAGAGAGAGAGAGAGAGAGAGAGAGAGAAACAAACCTAATATGAGGACTAGGTTTTATTATTCTAGATGAATGGACTGCAAGTCTATCGGATTCAAAAGAGGAAGTGTTTCTTTGCTGTCCAATGCCCTGCAAAATATAATTGATTGGTGAAGTCATCTCACAATTCAATCATCCATGAGGAAGCACCGTTGTTGTAACCAATAAAGGCATAAAAAAATTACAAGGGTCCTAAACGACTTGATAAGACGTCACAGAGTTTATCATGCTGACATTAAGCAGCCCTGATATTTCTACAAACTGCTCGATAATGATCTTCAAACAGCTGGATGAGCTTTTGGTTCCTTTGATTCTAAATTATCATAGAATCTACGCATTCGAACTGCCCTTATTTGCCTTTGCGTCTAGTCCATTTACTTTATCTCAAAGCATCATAGCATGTACAGTGGTCTGTTGCAGCTCTTTCAAGCACCACGAAAATCGTATAGTATCTACTGAAAACTGCAATTCTGAAATTCCTAATGGCACATACAAATCATAAATATCGAGTACCTAACACTTTTATCTCCTCACAGCAGATATGAGAATGATCCACACAATGCATCCTAGAAACTAATGCTGTTCACGGTTTCAAATGACATCATCAGAAGTATGAGGTAGCATCGCCCAATTAAGTGGCACCCACTATGGTGCGAAGTGCAAGAAAAACAAGGTACCATAACAATATCTAGTTTCAGCCTATTATTCGTAAATAAGCTAGTCAGAGAAACTACCAGAGGTTTCGTTGGAACTGTAGCGCCAATGTGTGGATCTGAAGGATCGGGCCCCAAAGTTGATCTTTCAAGTGGTGCAGCAAACTTCACAAAAGGGTGCTCTAGAAGGTTTGCAGCTGTAGGACGATGTAACGGATTTCGTTGGAGACACTGCCGTACAAAATCCTTTCCATCTTCAGAAAGGTAGTCTGGAATTGCTGGGAGTTCCTTGCTATTCCCTATCTTAAACATAGCAGCAACCTATGCATCACACGAAAAGCAAACAAACATCATTCACCTTCAATGTGGAACTTAAAAAATGTGGGGTTCAAATTTATAAGCATCTTTCTTAGTGACCAACCCCTTCATATTGGCTCCAAGGTGGTTTTGTTGTGGCCATTTCCAAGACAGTGCATCCAAGGCTCCATACATCAACAGCAAGATTGCAACCATTTGAGTTCTTTATAACCTGGGCCAGATATCAAATTTAAACTATTAATTTAGAAAAATTGACAAAGATTTTGAAATTCTGATGCTAAGGAGAGAGTAAGTTACCTCAGGGGCCATCCAATATGGGCTTCCCTTAAAAGAAAGTGGACATGACTGTCCAGTTATCTGCAAAATTAAATGAAATGGAGATCGGATTAGCAATGGTGACTTGCAAGCCATGGCGGCCCTTTAGCAAAAGCACAAATAAAAACTAGGCATGAATGATTCAAATCACACCAACAACCATAACAATTTACAAGAGAATGATACATGCATTGTGATTCAAGATTGCAATAATAACTCATCAGGAGTACATACTTGTAGCCATTCTTTTCTCTCTTTTCACCTAACATATTCTTAAAAAACATGGCTCCATTGCTACAATTAGCTTAATCAAGTACTGTAAATGTCTTCACTCACATGCTTTGCCATCCCAAAATCTGCCAATTTAACACGGCCATTCGGATCTACCAGTATATTAGCTCCTTTTATATCCCTGCAGAAGAAAGATGGTCAGGCAAATCTGAAAAGAAGCTTCTGCTGTGGGATTATCAGATTAGAAAGAGGTAGTTCTTGCCTGTGAACAGTTTTCTTAGCATGCAAATAAGCAAGACCTGACAATATTTGTTGAGTATAACTACGTATTGCGAGTTCACCAAGTTGTCCGTAGTCTTGGAGAAGCTTATAAATTGAACCACCAGATACATACTCCAGGTAGATATAGAGTTTATCGTCCACCTGCTCAACCATTAGATCAGAAGTTTCTAAATACTTCCAGTACAAAAAGACCCCACCAATTTGATTTCATTAGTCAGGCAAAAACTGTACTTCTTTACATCAGCATCCTCAAAAACAGAGGACTATTGGCATCAAGCCTAGCAAAAAGAAAGGAAATGACTGAATTATGAACATACATTTTCTGAGCCATAATACTGCACAATATTTGGGTGCTGTAGCCGACTCAATAGAGCAATTTCCTGCAGAGCCCAATAGCACGTTTCAAAGGCTTATGACGGTCCAGAAGATGCAAGAGAATTTATACGGACCAACAGACCACACAGAGAGGGACGGAATATGATTAAATTACCTGCATCAACTGTTTTGCGCTTTCCCTTGATTTAGCATCATCTGAAAATAGTGTAACCTCCTTCATAGCACACATTTCCCCACTTTCGCTGCATGAGCCAAACATCAAATGGTCACATTTGTATGACTCTTGATATACATCTTAACTATTCAGAGTCTACGCTCTCAATGTTCAAGTCAGCCCTAGTCTGATCGATTATCATCAGCTCATATTGTATGTAAGGGGTTAAACCTATGACAGCAAATGGATGTAACAATATTACCTATTAAAGCCAACATACACATGCCCAAATGTGCCTCTACCAAGCAATTTCCCCTTTTTCCATCGTGAACCAGGGCTTGCTGGAGTTTCTGACCTTCCTGGACTCCGTGGCACTGAAGGAGATGTAGCTGCAGAATTTGGATGAGAGAAAGGTGAGGAATTGGAAACTGCCACGGGAGGAAGAGGCAGACGATGACTTTGTTGTTTCCCATCATCAAGCCAGGTTGTCTGTGGCTCAATGGACGACCCTCCTGCCCTAGGATGTGTAGGTGTTACAGCACCGCTATGAATTCTAGAGCTAGGCCCAGGGCTAGCCATTCGTGGACTCGGTATGGGAGAATACTCGGGGCTGCCCCTGCTTTGCTGCCAAAACAACTGTCCTGACATATCACCTCCCATAGAATTGTGCCCAGAGTTGTGACCAGAACCTGGACTGGAACACTGGCCAGAGCCCAGCAGAGTAACATCTGCATAATGCTTTCCCGACCAGAAAGCCGAATTCACAACTTGCTCGGTGCCAAACGCTCTCAATGGACTTCTGGAAGGACTGGACATGGAGCTGTCTGGAGCACTATATAAAGTACCAGAGTATGGAAGTTGCAGATTTGGCAAATGACAGTTTAAAGGTCTCTGCTTGGGTGATGCAGGGGAAACATGATTGCTGAGAGAAAGGTTAGCTGGTCTTCTGGCTTCTCTTGAACTTATATGAGCAACAGTAGATTTCTGATCCTTGAATATCAATCTTCAGATAACAGAAAAGATAAATTTGTCAAAACACAGTCTCGTTCTACAAGCAGGGAGGTACACAGATAAACGATTAGAGAGGAAAAAACAAATGTTCGAACCAAACTGTTGTGATTGTTCCAGCAAAAAAGAAAATGTAATTGTTAGACACAGGCTTACCCGGAAGGACTGCTTGCAGTAGTTCTGACCCCATTATCATAGTCAGTTGCACAGGGACTACGCTGCCGGGAGTCTGCAGGATCCTCACTATCAATGGAGCCCTCACTAGAAACTGAAGCAGTGACCAAGTCTCCATCTAATTCGGCATGATTTGCCTTGCTACGTATACATGCAGGTCTGGGGAGAGGTAGAAACAGTTTGGGGGCTTTATCTGATCGGGGTTTCGGCACACTGATCCCAGAATCTGTACGACCAACACTTGCAGGGTGAGGACCAGGAAGTGGAAGTGGCTGAGCAAGTGGCCTTTCAGCAAAACTTTGACATCTGGAAACTGCCTTGGAAGGAGAAGGTGATCGCGATTCTGCTCGAGATAATGATCCCTTCTCTGAGGCTGTGTCACAATGTCTACGTGATCCTCCTGATCTTATGTTCGATTTTCCATCAGAAGGATTTTTGAATTTGCGATGCAATGTATCAATGAAACTCTCCTTGTTAGTTTTCTTCTTAGCGTCCTTGGATGATGACTTCCCCCACCACGAAGGCATCCTTGCACTTCGACGCTAGTCACGGTGGCAAGCTAGTTTAACAAAATTAAACCCATCCACGTACACTTAAACTTGAATTTAGAGCCTCCACATGATGTCACTGAAAAGACATCCGAAATTATCTTTTTGCCACAGCTAAGTTCAGAGCAAATATAATAGCAAATACACAATGCCTAGGAGGACTGAGCAAGCTTTAAACTGGAGCATGGATGAGTAAAACCAGCAGAAAGATTTGAATTCTTGCTTTGGTTTACTGGGTTCTCCGAACTTCTTGTTCACAGTACGTATATCCTGAACACATGTGAAACAATAGCATTTATGCATGTAAATACCGTGGTTTTCCCAAAGTAGCATAAAAACTAACTACTCACTTAAACTGGAAAATACACTTGCGCGAGATTATTCAGAGAGTAGTCCTGAAAATAGCCCCTCTCTCCAAGATCCAGTAGTTGCAAACAATCGGATAGCGTAGGTTGAGTATTTCTGTACAAATATTATTTGTTATCCTCCAGATATGTAAGAAAAGGAAACAGTATCTCATAACTAAGTAACACAGTGATGCCTAACTTGCCGGATGGCCCCGACACGGAGCAATTTCAGATAACCACGATCATATTATGGAACAACTCGACCATTTCAATAGAAGATGCAAGAGTGAAGTTTACCTATATGCCTAGTGTCCATGCCCCTACAGAATCTATGATAATTATCGCCAAAGAAGTGACTAGCCATAGAGATGCACAATGTTCTTCACTCTGATTCACTAGCAGGATGGATATCACCGAAATTCACGGTTCCCCGATTTAGAGAAAAAAACAAATTCTTTCTTCAGCGCATCAAGAATCCCAGAATCGACGATGAACTCCGAAATCACTAAACTTTATCGATCATGCGCACCACAAGTAAACGGACTGTCACTGAAAGACCAGCAAACGCAATGCAACTGACAAAATTCTTCCGGAAACCCAAAGCACAGACACGCGATTCCCAAGACACCCACTGCCTTTCATCATCATCATCATCATTCCTCCCGCTACCACACAACGGACAACGATCTACACCCCAATACAGATCTACGCGCGAACAAGAAACCACGAGATACACACGCACACAAGCAAGCTGATTCAGTTGATTCCCGTCAAGAATTCACCCGGGAATTACAAATGGAAACGAGGAGAAGAAGATGGGTCGGCTGCTTACAAGCGAAGAAAGCTCCGAGCTCAGCAAAGCAAGCCGAGCTGAGGGGGGGGGGACACGCACGCGCACACTGATCGATGGCCCGGAGAATCGAGGGACAGCTCTCCGAATCTGGGAGCAGAATCAGCGACGCGGGAGCGAAATCGAAACCCTAGGCACGCGAAGGAATGTGTCGGAGGGGGAGGGGGGGGGGGGCATAAAGTGGGGGAGATTTTGAAGAGGACTTCGCGAATTGAGGAGTGAGTCTTTGTGCAGGAGATCGCGTACAGAAAGGGACGGAAACAAATGGGGAGAGAGAGAGAGAGAGAGAGAGAGACACTGTCTCAGTTAAGACATCGGTCGTCTCTGCGTTGAATTGCGAGTGGAAATTTTTCTATTTCGTTGCACTTCTTCCGCAAAACGTAAACTTAAAAAGCGAATCACAATAACAATAATATCATTTTCCAATTTTCCTCTCCCTTTTTCTTTATTTTTTTTGGCCGTATCAATGCTCGGACGCGAAATCGTTTCGCTCGGGTATAACTTTTTTGACTTTTGTGTCGATTTTGAGAAGCTTGAAAATGATTTATTCGATTTCGAGAAGCTCCTCTCGTTTTTTTCAAAACGAATTTGACTCCTGAGGAAGAAAAATCATCGTCATCGTCCTCATCATTCCTTGCTCCTTTTTTTCTTTTTCTTTTTCTTTTTTTTCCCCTAATCGACCGATGATGATACAAGAGAGTCTCCGACTCCGAAGGGGCTGAAGTGGGAGTCCGACTGAGCTGGCCCGTAGGGGCGACTTTACGCTTTTGCCCCTCCATGAAACGGCGGCCCGCCCGCTTTTCTCTTCTCAAGCTTCTTTCTTCGTCCTTCTTCTTCTTTTTTTTTTTTTCGTTTTAATTATTTTTTCCTTTGCTCTATGGTCAAAGCTACTTGTGACTCAGGTTGGGTTCGAGCAGGCAGTGAGCCGTCAAGTTTATGATCAGGTTTACTAGTCGCATATTAAGAAATTGGAGAATAAATAAACATACCATTTGATTGAAAGATAAGTAGTTTTCACTGAGAAATCTACATCAATGAGCTTTTGTGTCCCCTCTAGGAGAATGAACATTTAAACAGTGATTTTATGTTTCCGTGGATAACTTGCCCAATCTTCACTAGCAAAATCAATTGGTTGTGGACTTTGTTTGCCCCTTCTGAAGTTGGGTAGTACGGATGTCGAAGGGAACGAGGAAATTGTCATCCTTAGTCAAAGCTCTTAGCTTAATCGTCTTATGGTGCATTTGGTAACCATCCTGTTCCCGAAAATAATTTCTACTCAGAATTGATTTTTTTTATTTTGTTCCCGAAAATAATTTCTAAGCATTTGAAGGTGCTTGGTAATAGCCCAAAATTTCCATTCCTGAAACAAAAAAAGAAGGGAAAAAATCACCAAAAATCCTAAATTTTGCCGCTTGTGACACATTTACCCCGAACTTTTTTTGTGACACCAAAAATCCCAAACTTTATTATTTGTGACACATTTACCCCAATGTACATTGTCCATGAGCATTTTCGTCTTTTTTGCTTTTTTTTTTTACTTTTTTTTCCTTTCCGGCGAGGGTGCGCCCTCGCCGGCGTCGGGTGAAGGCGCGCCCTCGCCGGCGTCGGGCGAGGGCCGCCCTCGCCGGCGTCGGGCGAGGGCGGCCTCGCCGGATGCCGGCGAGGGCCCCCCTCGCCAGATCCGGCAAGGGGCTCCCTCACCGGAAAGGAAAAAAAATTTAAAAAAAAGAAAAAACAAAAAAGAAGAAAATGCACATGGACAATGTACATTGGGGTAAATGTGTCACAAATAGTAAAGTTTGGGGTTTTTGGTGTCACCAAAAAAAGTTCGGGGTAAATGTGTCACAAGCGGCAAAATTTAGGGTTTTTGGTGGTTTATTCCCAAAAAAGAATAGAAAAGCATTTGGTAACTACACAAAATTTCTTTTTATTAATAATATTTTAAATATTTCTTTCTTTTTTTCTTTTCTTTTTTTTTCTTCTTCTTCTTGGCCGTGGTCGGGTTGCCGGCCATCGCCGATTGGTTGGTGATCGGCAACAAGCTAGGGCAGACGAGGCCGTCGGGGACCTTGCCAGCGAGGGTGAGGGTGGCCCTTGCCCAAGTTGCGAGCCTCGATGGCAACTCTCGCTCTCCCCGGTGAGGGCTAGAAAAGGCCGCGAGGGTCCAACCCTTGCCCTCGCCGGCCACCGGCCACAAGCTACAAAAGAAGAAGAACCGGCTACAGCCAGTAAGGAAAGAAGAAAAAGAAAAAAAAATTATCTTCTATTTCCGATACTTGTTCTCAAAATCAAGAAGTAATTTTTTTTATTGATTTTATTCCAAAACTAATTCTGGGAACAAAAAATTTACCAAACGGATTTACGTTCTTTTTTTTTTTTTCGAGAATAAAAGAATATAATTCATTACTATTTGGCAAGTTATCAAATACACTCTTAGAGGGCTTGTAGGGTATTTTAGATAGTCAAGTCTCGATATTCGTGACCTTAACTTATGAAAGAAAACAAAAAAGACGAAATGTATTAACCACGTGGCCGAATCTATAAGGTGAAAAAGATGAGGTGCACAAATAGAAACAACTTGCCGATTGGTTCACGGGGGATTAGGTTCCTTGTCATTTCCCCGAAATGGAGTTGACCCCGGTTTAGTGAACGGTTAATTGTTTCCGTCGAATGAGGCTTTACGATGCGGTCGACCGCGGGGGATAGAATCCAGGAAGTCAAAGATGGAGTGAAATGCAACTTTTCAGCTGTTTAACGTTGTCCGGGAATAATCTCGCTCGCGACTTCTGAGTTTTGGGGTTACGATCCTCCTCCAGCAAAGATGGGTATGCATATGAACGGCCCGAGTTAAATGCAACTTCTAGTAATTTCTCGAGAAATAATTAACTGACAATATTTAATTTACTATGAGATTAACAGCACATTATAAAAAAAATAATTATAAATTATTACGGAGTTTGCTTTTTCAAGAATTTGTGATTCGCAACATGCTGGAACTCTCGCGGTGGCTCAAAGACTGTTGCGTTGATGAAGTCCAATTACCTCTCTGATTTGGTCGAAGACGGGCCTTAATCTTACGAATATCATATGATATTGACTTGCCAGGCACACTATTGAGATTTGCCTCTCTGATTTGATCGAAAACGGGCCATCCATGCCGTTAGTTTGAAAACTGGGCACTTGTGATATTTATCTTGAGAGGTTGTAGCGGTCACGAACCGAGTCCGAGACTTGCATCTTTTGAGGGGTGGTGAGTCGACCAATTCACTAAAATTTGTCTCGATCAAGACTTATTATCGCAGTTATTGATTGGACTCGTTTTATTTTGCATCGATGTGATTTCATTATTTCTGTATAGTGAAAGGATTATGAAATGCTCTAATTTTACATTACGTTATCACTTCATATGCTTTGACAATACCGATCATCCAGATAAATGATAAAGTATAAAAAGGTTTGGTACCAATATATCAAAACAAGTAATACTTTAAAATTGGGAAAAATTTTCTAAAAAGTTATAAGCCTATTACACTTTTATCAATTCAGCCATAAACCTTTTAATTATGTCAATTGAATCCTAAATCTTTTCAGATTTTGTCAAATGAGTCCATCCAGCCAATTTTAACAGGAAATCGATGACATGGATGCTAGACAGTTGGCGATGTCGTGGATATTTATTAATAATATTTTAATATTTTCGATTTTTAATTTATTTTTAATTATTTTATACACTACTGACGTTTAGATTAACTATATGGAAGTCCTGAAGTAAAAACCCTATTTAGTGAGGGCTTGCAGAAGTCATAATTTTCTCTTTATGATACCATTATCGTACGAGTTTGGGCTGGAGAGAGCTTACCCTAAGGCCGCCTGTGTGCTGGATTGGGGCCAGATGGAGCAACTTGGTATTGCTAGGTATTACTCGATGCCAGAGGGGTGTCGATGAGGCTTTTAATCTCCTGTCTGAAACTTTGATTATCGCATCGTGCACATCCCCAGAGTTGTGAAGTTCCCTGTCCAAATCTTCATATATGTTCCTAGCATTTATCCCCATGTCCAAGAGAATCCAGTTTGACTTATGAATGTGATCATATCATGAAATGTAAAAGTGATGCATGATGGGGATGCGTTTTGACTGACCATAAGATTTTTTATAGATAAATGATCGCCACCAAGGCATAAATGTCACTCCATTAGCCAAGGGTAAAGATCCAGACAAATGAAGTTCACCACTAAAGCTTAAAGGAACGTTATTGGCCAAGGATAAATGATTTCGAGACAGGAAAAGTTCACCACCAAGGCAAGGCCCAAAGGAAACCCACAAGCTCCAAGGCAAGGCCCAAAGGAAACCCATAAGCTAAGGATAAAAATTTTTTTGGTTCACCACCAACAAACTAGGATAAAGAGTCAGGGATAGAAGTTCGCTCCATTGAGGAAAATCTCACTAGTATTCAATGAAAGTCCGGACTGTTGTACAAATGAGATTACAATTTTATTTATAGAGTGATTCTAAGCAAAAGAAAATGGCTCTTGGAATTCTAGAAACGAAAATGACTCTTTGTAAAAACTCATTAAAACTAGGACTAAATGCATTTAACTATACCAAATGCATGTATCTATTATTAGACTCTCCAAATTCGTCCAAGAGCCCTGAAAGCCAAATAGCCTCCTTTGGAGATCGACAAGCAGCCATGGAAATTGATCAGAACAGCTTTCAGTTGCTAGGTAGTCGATTAGCAGACTCGAAATCGACAACAATCTTGTATGTCGACATATTGATGGTCGATCAACAACTTCCTTATAGAATCGACCTCTTCAACCTTGAACCCATCCAATCAAATGTAGCCGAAATTCACCTTTGCTTGCGGGAATAATGATTGGGCTAGATAAGAATCTTACAGCGAATTCAGCAGGAGATTGCCTCAATTTAAAGTACTATCGAGCATTCGCTAGAGATGCTATTAGTTACTTCTTGTCATCTTATCCGTGTCAATCCTATAGCAGTTACAATAATGGTGGAAGGGACTCCGAACTTCAAGTGGTTCCAGAAGGACAGAGTGTAGCTGTGATCCGGGGCATGGCGAGCCTGTTCGCACACAATCAAGTTGGCCGCTGATCCGAGCAGCGAGAGATTCCCTGCGACAGTGCTCACCCAAGCTAACATGAGCCATGACTTCTTCTCTTCCGCGGCTGAAATAGCAGCTGCCGACACAGCCACCTGGCCTCCGAGCAAGAGAACTGGGGAACAAAGTGTTAGAAACATTGAACTACAGAAAGAAAGAAGGTAGAAACATCAGGATAGGAATGTGGAATTTGCGTGGACATGTCAAGATAAGATACAGAAACTAAGGAGAACCTTATGGTGTTGTTTGCAGGGCAAAGGATCAATCAGCAAAATGTCGCATCGAGTATGAAGAATTCTTCTGTCTTACTTAAACAGGATGGTGATGACAAATAGGTTCGAGCGATGAACATCAAACCAATAATAGTTAAAAACATGTAAGAGTTTAGGCAATGCATCCATGTTTTGCAATTGGTAAAACTTCAAAGCCTCCAAAGATATTTCGGTCAGCTATAAACTGTTTGGTTTGAAGTTTCTTATCGGCAGAGTAGACAACCCCTAGACCAAGAGGTAATCAAGTTGAGTATTTTGTTAAGCTAATTAAATGTCAGGTTCATTCAGGAGTAGCATCAGCATACCAGTTGGCACATTCGAAGTGACATTCGACAACACCAAAATGACAACAGCAAGAACAGCTATGCCGCTAGCACGATTGACTTTGGCATGTGGCTCCATCCAGTCCCAGAGAGTGCTCGGAATTCCAGTTCTGTTGAATCCGTTGACCGTGATGAACATTCCGCAAAAGAATATCAACAGAGAGTAGGAGACCTGGTAAAATCACAAAAGAAATTGAGTTTCAAAGAAAATCCGAAGATCCCTTATCGAGAAATCGGGCACATAGAATCCAGAGAGAGACTACCTTCTCTAGGCAAGGCCGAGCATCTTTAAAGTCAAGAACTACGAGGGCCAGGGCAGCGGTAATAGCTGTCCAAGACATATTCAGACCCATCAACAAAGAGATCAGCATACCGATGCTGACCAGGTAAACACGGGATTTCCACAAAATCCTCTTATATCTAGAGGCAGGTGTTTCCTTCTCCTCTGAATACGTCCCTGGAAACACATCATTCAACCCGTTGACAGATACAACTTCCTTGGAAGGAACCGTTTCATGCTTTTTCTGAGAAGCACCATCATGAAGCGTCTCTTTTGACGCAGTTGAGTTCCTCGCTGAGGCAGGAGCACTGCTCGAGACCTGGTGAATTTCATTCTCATTCGAAGTCAACCGGTTTCTAAGCGACTCGACATGATTTGCATCCCCATTCATGGTTGCAGGAGGGCTCCGTATGCCCATTGGCTCGAACCTAGTGTTCCATTCTTGCAAGTTTGGGGATGTGTAGTGCGACATTGTGGCGGGCGAAAACCGATGAGAACCCATGTCTTCCTCGTCCACTCTTTCAGAAGCTGCATCTTCTTTGTCCTTTTGGATGGACAGTAGCTTCCAGTACATGCATAGAAGAATCAGTGCATTGACAAGAATCCCGATCACCATTGCAGGAAGAATTCCGGCAGTAAAACTCCCAAATGAGATCTTACTCTGAACAGCTATAACTAAATTTTGAGGATTCCCAATGGGAGTTGCCGAAGACCCAATATTGGCACTCGACGCGAGGGCAAGTAAAAATGGATGCGGCGGGAGATTGTGTTGCCTAGCAATTTTGAGCACGAACTCGGTCAGAACGACACAAGACGTATCATTTGTGAAGAGAGCACTTGAAATGGCAGAGATCAAGCAAATCCGAAGAAGCAAGTCATGTGCTCCTTTGCTTTTCCAGGAGAGCAACTTACCCAGATGCTTGAACATATCGGCCTTTTCCAGATAGGCGCTAACCACCATCGTCCCAAAGAGAAGTCCAAGGATTGGGAGGTCAATCGCAGCGTAAGCTTGATCGGGTGTTATGACCCGGAAAACCACCATAAGCATCGCTCCAAGGAGCGACCCTGCTGTTCTTCCTACAGGTAGGAATGGCACGGACGGGAAAACGGCCAATACCCAGAATATCGAAAAGGCAATGGACCCAAGAATCACTTTTTCGGTAGAAGCAAGTTCCATTTTCGGAAGAGTCGCAAGTTTCCCGAAATCAAAACTTCAGTTGGTGAGGATATTAATTGCTACAACTTCACCAGAGTCATCCTAACAGGATACCAGAATCCAATACATACAAAACTATATGAGCATCGCCCCCGGGGAAGCTGTTAACTTTTGCAGCCTACAAAAAGGATTGAGAAAAAGTAATAACTAGTTACAAATTGAGATTATCATCTCTTTCCGGGAAAGAGAGCCCATCAATGAATTATGCATTTGTCTCTGGGAAAGAACTGAAGCCAAATTTAAATTTTAACTTTTGCCTGCTATTCTTTTTCATTAGAAAACGAATCTCGAGATCAAGGTAAAAATTGGAAAACTTCGACCAACTTCGGGAATCTTTTCACTGAAATAAGTAAGAAAACATAATCATATGAAAATAAAGGAAACTGGCAAATCCCTATTTTTTGGTAATCCCTCTGCTTAGCAACCACAAATTAGTCAACTCCTGTTAAGTGTGTCAGCTGTAACACAATTGACTTAGGGAGACATCCCAACGAAGACAGCATTAATTAAGGTAGCGACACGACAGAGACGATAAAACAGTGCCAGAGCTTGAAACTGGGTATAAATCCAAGAAGAATTGTAGGTGCCGAACAGCATGAGGAGAAAGAGAGAGAAAGACGTAACTTGTAAAGCTGCAAAATTTACCTCACCTTTCGATCTTTATCAAGTCCCAAATCCCAGTAAGGCCTTTAGCAAAATTGGCTTCCCAGTGATAACTGTCACAAAATGAAACAATGGAAAGAGCTTGCTGGAGGAGGATTGAAGTAGATAATTGTATTGCTTTCTCGTTGAAAAAATGTATGTTGTACAATCCTATTTATAATACATAGAGCCTGAATAATTTGAGCAAGAATATACAAAAAAGAGGGCAAAAGTGTCAAAAAAGTCCTAAATCTTTTGCATTGATGCCAATTTAGTCCTAAACCTTTTTTTGGCGCCAATTCAGTTCTAAACCTTTTGCATTTGTGCCAATTTAGTCCTAAACCTTTTTTTGATGCCAATCCAATCCTAAACCTTTTGCATTGGTACTAATTCAATCCTAAACCTTTTGCATTGGTGCCAATTGAGTCATAAATATTTTTGTGGTGCCAATTCAGTCCTAAACCTTTTGCATTTGTACCAATTCAGTCCTAAACTTTTTACATTTGTGCCAATTCAGTCCTAAAACTTTTTGAGCTAAATTAACCGGAAGGACTGAATTGGCATAAATACAAAAGGTTTATGACTGAATTGGCACAAATGTAGAAGGTTTATAACTAAACTGGCACCAAAATAAGGTTTATGACTCAATTTGCACCAATGCAAAAGGTTTAGGACTGAATTGGCACCAAAAAAAAGTTTAGGACTCAATTGGCACCAATGCAAAAGGTTTAAGATTGAATTGGCACAAAAAAAGGTTTATGATTAAATTGGCACAAATGCAAAAGGTTTAGGACTTTTTTGACACTTTTTCCCAAAAAAGAGAGAAAAATGATTCCCAAGTATACAGTATCAATTAAAAGGAATCACATATGATATCAATTAGAGCCAAAAGTATCTCCATCAAATCAATTATGGGCAATGGTATCTCCAACAATAAATTCCATGGAGACATGGACCGACATGTTCAAGCAATATTGATGACCTCACAGCCGAAGGAGAAGAATTCCACTCTTCATTGCACGACTTTTCCCAGAATGTTGCTAATCAGCTTGTAGTTATATGTTAGGGATTTCAATTATACCATTGAATCTAATTAATGGTAAAGGCGTATTAATTCATTTGTCCGATTACTTATATAAATATAAATAAATGATTCTATAAGATCAGTTGTGACTGGACTTGTTCTTGAGACTTAAGAATATGTGTGATCAATTCACAGTTAGACTGAATCTTTAAACTGTTCCTTATCGATGGATTATTGAATAGATATTAATGATCCTGTTGAGACCGGTGTGTCCTAAACTTCGCCATTAAACTATTGGATACTTAAGGAAATAAAAAGTCACTAATCATTGGGTATTATGATGCCTGAGCTAGAACACAGGTGTTTGTATTGGACAAGTTCACTGAACGTGATACACAAAGAACGATTAGCAACATGGAAGTTTTTAGCGTGGTCAATGTCTAATCGTTTATACTTTGGTTTTGTGTAAATAATCTTTAGACCCATGCCACAGTATTTTTTTTTTTTAGTCTTCAAGGCACAATATTGACTTGTATGTTGGATGGATATGGTTCACAAGGTGCGCACATTGATACTTCATTGAACCGTCAATGTACTTGATGGTCATGGTTTGTTCACATACGAAGGCACACATGTGCGCAATATGGAATCTATCTTCTTGTTATATAACAATAATGATGTCATATGCAATCTAATCATGACATTGTATTGAAATCATCGGCTGGGGTCGTAACCAGGTTCATCTCTCATTAAGAATACATGTGTATCAGGTTTGTGCATATGGTCGAATAGGTCACTTGATAAGAAATTTCCATGGTCTTTGTTCGATCGGGACATAGTAAGACAAAGGGATTGGATTACACCGTAGCCAAAGCTAACAGGTTCATTATGTTTTTAAAGTATTCACATTGTCTGGGTAGCAATAACATATTGCTAGATGTCACTCATGGCTCGTAGGACCCGGAGGTTAATCGGGACAATCAATTTTCTTGAGAGTACTAATGTGTTAGTAAAAATCTTACTATCAGCTCAGTGATGAATCTAGGGATGCCACACATCATAACCAATTCAGCATGACTTAAAACACAAGAGATAATATTGTAAATATGTTTGCAATCATGGTAATTGAATCGAGTCGGACTGAAATTGAATCAAGAGTGATTTAATTTAATTTTTGGTCATTGGCGTACCTGGACACACACGACTGAAGTTGTCATGCCCCGAACCCTACGAGTGCGCGATCATCCCTTCGAGGTCGATGCAGTGCGGACGAGTCGCCGACCCGAAACCCAAAACAGAGAACAATGCACAAGCGGAAGCAAACAAACACCCGTACAAATTAAAACCACATGACCAAGGATAGCAGTAATATCATAAATACAACTTACACTAATAACAGGGATTTACAATATCCATTACAACATAATAGACATATAAAAGCCAAAACGGGTCAACAGCCACCAACATCAAAAGGGGGGTACGCGGCTCGGCGGTCAAGCACTATATCTAGCCGGGCTCCTCCCAAAACGTATTGGTATGCCTACCATCCTTAAGGCTGGGGGTCTGAAAAGTGGGGTTTAAACAACAATGAGAATAATATCAGCGAATAGGCCCCCTAAACCTAAACTAGGCTAACATGCACCTTCTGACGAGCATCAAACAACACACTATCCAAAATATAAATGACTTAGGCCCTCGGGCCCAAATCCAATATTTACTTGGCCCTGCAGGTTAGGCACTTTATAAATTCACAATAATAACACAGAACCCAATCGTGGCACATACATAACATCACTTGGTCACAACGCATGTCATGCATATGCTTATGCTCATGCTCACACTCGTGCTTATGCTCATCAATGCACTTTCGCACACTTGCACTCTTGCATACTTGCCATTTACCAATTCTCCTCCGACCCGCGTAAAACGCATCAGGTCTATCACTTCGAGATCGATCTCTGACCCGCGTAAAACACATCAGGCTCATGACACATAACCCGCGTAAAACGCATCAGGTTGATCATCTTCCGGTAGTCCAGGCATCGTCCCGCGTAACACGCCTCAAGACGAGTTCAATACCTCGCGTAAAACGCATCAGGGCTTTATGTGATCACACTTACACAATCACCAGTTATTATCTGAACCCCGCGTAAAACGCATCATGGCATTTTAGGTGATCACATGGTCATGTCATTCATGCACACTCGCATATGCATATGTTATGCCAATGTTCGGGATGCACACTCATGGCCATAACATTCATACTTGAGCATTCATGAAATTCACAATGAGCATCCAATTGCACAACACCACTTGATCAATTCACAACACAATATGGTCCATTCAATATAGCATAAGCCCAACTAAACAAATCATGCAATCCAGCCATGGCACAAACTTGGCACACGAAATCACGAAATTAGATCATTAGAATTCACAAGTCTATGACCCCCAAGGCTCCCTCAAATCGCGGCCACATAGGTACTCAACATGGCATCAAAATACTATTGTCAATTCGCATTCAATTCAACCTCCTCATGGTCCGTTCACAAAACATTCGACGATTCCCACTAAGGCATGATTAATCAAATATGGCTCGGATCCAATCCACACTAAATCAGCCATGAACAGCTCACCTTAGGCCACTAATTCACTTCCAAATCACCACATTAGACCACAAGAATCATCATGAAAATAGCCACCATGCGGTCCACCAATTACATCCGCCAAATCCAACTTTTCGCCTAAATCAAGGCGCCTATGCTTAGCCACCATACAACATACCATAGGCCATTAAACCTCATCTAAATTATCACAATAAGCCACTAAAATAGCTACAAGATCAGCCCCTAACATTCTCCACAAAGTAACCCATAGATGACCCTAAATAACCCCTAAAACTCATCTAGAAATGTACATTAGGCTAACTAGGGTTTAGGGTTGTACTCACCAAGGTTCTTAAGCTCTTAATGAAGGCTAGACAGGTGGCAAGGGCGGTTGAGCAGTGGCGGTTCCACGCCGGACTAGTGGCGGCGACCGGCGGCTCCCTCGGCGGTGCTCGGCAGTGGCAACGGCGATGACGGTCCTAGGCGGGGGCTGATCGATGGCGGATGGGGAGAGGAGAGGGAGAAAGAGAGAGCTGGTTGGGTGAGTGGCGGTGACGGTGAGACGGGGGACAGCGGCCTTGGCTTACGGCGGCGTGAGCGGCGGCGGTCCGGCGAGCTTCTCACGGCCGCGCAAGGAGAGAAAGAGAGGGAGAGCGGTGAGATTGAGAGAGAGGAGGGGGAGTGGCTGGCTTGAGGGGAAAGAAATGAGGGGGAGAGAGAGAATGAGAGAGGTTTATGGGCAAATTGGCTAAATGGGGTTAGGTGACCAACTTTGCACTAAATGACCATCATGTCCTTAGTTCAAGGGTTAGGATTAATCCCACTCAAAATATCTTGGGGTAATATGGTCCATCATTTCCATCAATAATAAAGGCTAAATTAATCCAATTTAATCTCCCAAAATTCGGAATACTAGGAATAGGCTTAGGGGCAAAATCGTAATTTTCCGATTCCGAGCCGAATTTCCATTTCTCGACCGTACTGATCCCAAATATAATTGGCCACACTTTTACGACGTTGTCCTTGCAAAAATAGTCGCGTACGTCCACGAAATTCGACACCGAAGTCCGGACTCAATTCCATGATCGATTTCGCTCAAATACGATTTTAGTGTCTCTCACTGACGGGCGGCTGTTTAGGGGTTACACGTATCGACCTAGGATTACTCGAGTCGCGACGGTCTCGATTTCCCAGAGAACATGAGGATTTATCGCTAGTTCCGGGGGTCGCGATCGTTCAGATTAATTTCGGAATCATTCGCCACGTGTACTCTCGATCGTACGGAATCACCCACGATTTGATCTTACGTCGTTGGCTAAACTGAATCCGTCACTCTCCTCAGATCGATTCACATTGGCACAAAATATTTCCTCGTCATTTCTCGGGATCGGACTCAATTTACGATCGAGTTCTCGGGTCCACGTACCGTTTTTCCTAGTTAGCCATTCCCTATTGGTCAGTATCCCGAGAATGATCAGTTCCGGGCGAGACTTACTAAAACGAAATGAGAAATAACCATCTATTTTATTAATCCCGGAAGTGGGCGAATTTAGGACGTTACAGAAGTGGACACATATTTATGTCCAAAATATACACATGATCGGCCAAATTTGACATGGGTTTCATATCTTTTATTTGTTTATTGATAATGCTTTCTACTTTCTTGGTTGGAAGAGCACTTGAAAGTAAAAAGAAGAAGCCACGATGAAGAAAGAGAAAGATGTGTCATTCTTTAATATATAAGTAAAGAATCACTTTGGTTCTTGCTATAGTTTAATGACAGAGTCGGTGGGATTTCATTATTAAATAAAAACCATGGGCATGTTCTTTCTTAAGTGGCGCACTTACTTGAAGAAAGAAGACTCCATTGATCATTATTAAAAATGCCATATTCTTTCTGCGGGATAAGGGTGAGTGGAATGACAACTCATGCTCATTCCTTCATGAACTCCCTCGGTAAACAGAGGCGTGCGCAGAAGATGAAAAGTGTGTCGTGACCTATTCATTCCGATTGGTTAGTCTAAAAGGTATTTGTCGATAGATGTGAACATTAATTAATTCGTTTGGAAGACAAACCAAATAGTTTATAAATCCAGGGATCGATGTACTCCCTAGCCTCATACCTTGAGCGACGAGAATTGTCTAATTTACACATTTGATTGGAGTCACCACTAGCTATAATCAAAGGTCGGTTAAAAATCATAATCAAGACGTGAGAGTATCGTCTCGATATGCGCGAAAATTAGAGATTCTAAAGATGAGAACTTGATTATACTAACGATCTAACTAGCACCATTTTGGTACCTAAACTTGAACGTTCATAAACTATCGTACCGGGCAGCCTATCGAAAAAGCTTAAGATTCCACTTAACCATGCTAAAAATGAAAAATAAAAATCAATGTATTAAATTTATGCAACCAAATAATCATAAAAAAAAATAAACAACCAACGACCTAATATCGTCTCTAAAAAGAAAAGGCAATCAAAAGCCCTAAAGTAAAGCCCTAATGGCTTGTTCAAATTTTTGAGAATTTTTTAAAAGATTTTTTCAATTTTTACAAGTTTTAAATTAAGTCTAGAATGAGATAAACACTACTACCTAGTGAAATTAAGCCAAAATTTGATTTCTGAACATTTTCTAATTTTTTGAAATTTTTTGGAATTTTTTGATTTTTTATATTTTAATTTTTATTAATAAAATAAAAATTCCGGACCGGGTCAGCCGCCGGCCGGCTACCTAATCCAGCTCTCTGACCCGCCCGGATCCTTTTATCCTATTTTTTTTTCTTTTTAGTTTTAGTTTTTTTTTTTCCTTCGTGCCTTTTTGCCCAGAACGCCTTCTTCACTGGGACTTCCCCTACGCTGTCACCGAGACTACGCCGGGAATGCCCACTGCCGGCCGTCGGCTCGGTCCGCCAGCGCTGACGGCTGGCGCTGGCCGTACGCCGTCACCGCCGGCCAACGCTCCGGCGATCACACCGGCGACCAAAACCGACCACAACTCCAGTCACAAATCCACACCGGCGACTCAAACTCATTTTCCGGTTACTGAGCTCTTTGGCTATACAACAAAAGACATTAACACTGAACATACAAGCATAAAAAAACATCCAATGGAGATAGAGAGCTAACGGTTACGGCTCCGAATCGCGAGCATGTCTAGTAAAAGGGAGCGAAACTTCCGGCGAGGAAATGCATACACGCAGCCGACTCGGACGATGTGTGAACCGCGACAAAACCACACGAACAACAGAGAAAACTCAAAGTCAGTGACATATCAGAGCAAATCGTGCGTAAATCAAAGCTCTAGAGCATCGGTTTTCATAAAGTTCATCTCGGGCCTCATTTGAGTGTTTTATCGAACACGAGTACAGACAGGAGGCTCAAAACTGAGATTGAGGGCGATTTTTGGCTCAAAGGTGATATATAAAGCCCTAAACAACCCTATCTGGGCATGGGTTCAGCTCAGTTTGCACCGAAACACCAAAAAGATACACAACCAGGTTCGACATTATAAAGCTTAAGCAGTTTGGTTCGGACATTTAATCAAACAGGTGTGGTGCAGCCGAAAAATGGAGCCGCAGATCCGATTTCGACAAAGTTTATGGTCGATTTTCGACATCTAACATTTAGAAAGGGTTCACTAAGTGTCAAACAAGCGTGTAGCCTCCGACGGCAGCTCAGGCGGATTACTGGCGAACGAGCAACTCCTCTTCGGGCTCTCTTTCTCGGTTCCTTTCTCTCTCTACCGCGAGGAGCTTCGACGACCAAAAACGAGAGAATGGCTAACTCCGGTATTCGCAGGCTCTCAATGCATCGCGGAGAGGGGGAAGAGATTCGCCCGGCCAACTCCTTGCCGATGGAGAGGCCAAAAAAACTCTCCTCTCCAAAACCCCTAAATCCTCCATTTTTTTCCTCCTTCCCTTCTCTGTTTCTTCTTTTTCCAGCCCCCCTCCCTCCGTCTCTTCCTCTCTTTCGGTTTTAAGGGCCACGGCAGGCGCGCATGGCTTCCTACCGCCGTCGTCTGCCGTGGCCGGCCTGATCCCGACCCGCGGATCACGCTGCCGCCTGCTGTCCTCTGTGTTCTCCCGCTATCACTCGTACCACTGTTGCAGGGGAGTTGGAACGACGTTGGGGGAGGAAGATGAACAGTGCGCGGGCCGGGCCAGGAGGAAAAAGGGCCGGCCCGCGCGAAATAGAAAAAAGAGAAAGAAAAAAATGGGCCGGCTGATCCGGCTCGAAAATCTTCTCTCTCTCTTTTTTTTTTTTTATAGTTTTTTTAAAAAAGGAGTTTAATTAGTTAATTAATTAATTAATTAATTAATTAAAAAAATTTATGAATATGTTGTAATAGACCCTATTAATGCAAATGCACCTAACGTCTATATGCCATGTAATTTAATGAAATTTTTTTTTGTTTAGGGGTTAAAATTAATCCCTAATTTTCTATGCAATTAAACCATAACTGATTAGACAAAATTTAGGTATCAACAAAATGATCGAAATTTATTTTTAGAACAATCCCTCGTTTTTAGATCTTTTGTGATCTTAGTAAATATGTGTGCAATGTGTGAAATAGAGAGGAAAAGAGTTTTTCTCTCCCGTTGATGCCGTGATCGTGGAGTTATCTGCATGAGATTGATAGTGCAATTATAACGGTGATTACCCGTGAGTTACTCTCTCCGTTCAACATGCGATTAGTGATGTGTTTGAACTAGAGGTCCGACGATTGTAAGGCTCGAATTGAAGAATATCTAAATCAAGTCATTTTGGACACGTTAAGAGAGATAATCCGTATAACTCCCTTTGTTCTTATGATTTTAGATTAAAACGTGCGAACAACATCTCTAGAAATATATGTGTGGGTATTTGCTTCCGCTGCGTTTAAATTTTATTTTACCTATGCATGCCGTAGGAAAACCAACGATGAGAACCTGCACTCGGAGCTTCTTGCACCTGCAGTCTACGTCTCTGCACTGCAAATTTTGACCTTTGGAAGAGGCTCTTCTCTCGGAGCAGACACGTGTAACTTGGAACCGCATTCTCAAACTAGCGTTGAGAATATTTTCGCTATTAGGTTCCGTTCGTTTGGCGGAAAATATTCTCTCGAAAAATATTTTTTGAGATTTCCGGTGTTCGGAGGGCGAAAAACGTTTTCCGTGGGAAAATATTTTCCTTCCCCCCTCACAAAATAGTTTAAGTCTATGGAAAATGACTTCCGCTTTTTCAAAAGCGGAAATCATTTTCTAGAGCTTCTTCTTCTTCTTTTTCACTAAGGTCGCCGGCCGTTACTTGTTGCCGGCCAGCCGCCGTGGCTGGTTGGCCGCCGCCGCCGCCGGTCGCCGCAGGCTGCCGCCGCCGTCGGTCGCCGCCGCCGCCGCCGGCTTCAGTTCTTTCCCACAGAGACAAATACATAATTCATTGATGGGCTCTCTTTCCGGGAAAGAGATGATAATCTAAATTTGGTAACTAATTATTACATTTTTTCTGTCCTTGAAAGGTTTTGTAGGCTGCGAAAGTTAACAGCTTCCCCGGGGGCGATGTTCATATAGCTTTTTATGTATTGGATCCAGGTATCCTGTCAGGATGACTCTGGTGAAGTTATAGCAATTGGTATCCTCACCAACTGAAGTTTTGATTTCGGGAAACTTGTGAATCTTCCGAAAATGGCACGTGCTTCTACCGAAAAAGTGATTCTCAGGTCCATTGCCTTTTCGATATTCTGGGTATTGGCCGTTTTCCCGTCCGTGCCATTCCTACCTGTAGGAAGAACAGCAGGGTCGCTCCTTGGAGCAATGCTTATGGTGATTTTCCGGGTCATAACACCCGATCAAGCTTACGATGCGATTGACCTCCCAATCCTTGGGCTTCTCTTTGGGACGATGGTGGTTAGCGTCTATCTGGAAAAGGCCGATATGTTCAAGCATCTGGGTAAGTTGCTGTCCTGGAAAAGCAAAGGAGCACATGACTTGCTTCTTCGGATTTGCTTGATCTCTGCCATTTCAAGTGCTCTCTTCACAAATGATACGTCTTGTGTTGTTCTGACCGAGTTCGTGCTCAAAATAGCTAGGCAACACAATCTCCCGCCGCATCCATTTTTACGCGGGGTATTGAACTCGTCTTGAGGCGTGTTACGCGGGACGATGCCTGGACTACCGGTAGATGACCAACCTGATGCGTTTTACGCTGGTTATGTGCCGTGAGCCTGATGTGTTTTTGCGCAGGCCATAGATCGATCTCGAAGTGATAGACCTGATGCGTTTTACTCAGGTCGGAGGAGAATTGGTAAATGGCAAGTATGCAAGAGTGCAAGTGTGCGAAAGTGCATTGATGAGCATAAGCACGAGTGTGAGCATGAGCATAAGCATATGCATGACATGCGTTGTGACCAAGTGATGTTATGTATGTGCCACGATTGGGTTCTGTGTTATTATTGTGAATTTATAAAGTGCCTAACCTGCAGGGCCAAGTAAGTATTGGATTTGGGCCCGAGGGCCTAAGTCATTTATATTTTGGATAGTGTATTGTTTGGTGCTCGTCAGAAGGTGCATGTTAGCCTAGTTTAGGTTTAGGGGGCCTATTCGCTGATATTTATTCTCATTGTTGTTTAAACCCCACTTTTCAGACCCCCAGCCTTGAGGATGGTAGGCATACCGATACGTTTTGGGAGGAGCCCAGCTAGATATAGTACTTGACCGCCGAGCCGCGTACCCCTCTTTTGATGTTGGTGGCTGTTGACCCGTTTTGGCTTTTATATGTCTATTCTGTTGTAATGGATATTGTAAATCTCTGTTATTAGTGTAAGTTGTATTTATGGTATTACTGCTATCCTTGGCCATGTGGTTTTAATTTGTACGGGTGTTTGTTTGCTTCCACTTGTGCATTGTTCTTTGTTTTGGGTTTCGGGTCGGCGACGCGTCCTGGGACGTCGCACTGCATCGACCTCGAAGGGATGATCGCGCACTCGTAGGGTTCGGGGCATGACAACTTCAGTCGTGCGTGTCCAGGTATGCCAATGACCAAAAATTAAATTAAATCACTCTTGATTCAATTTCGGTCCGACTCGATTCAATTACCATGATCGCAAACATATTTACAATATTATCTCTTGTGTTTTAAGTCATGCTGAATTGGTTATGATGTGTGGCATCCCTAAATTCATCACTGAGCTGATAGTAAGATTTTTACTAACACATTAGTACTCTCAAGAAAATTGATTGTCCCGATTAACCTCCGGGTCCTACGAGCCATGAGTGACATCTAGCAATATGTTATTGCTACCCAGACAATGTGAATACTTTAAAAACATAATGAACCTGTTAGCTTTGGCTACGGTGTAATCCAATCCCTTTGTCTTACTATGTCCCGATCGAACAAAGACCATGGAAATTTCTTATCAAGTGACCTATTCGACCATATGCACAAACCTGATACACATGTATTCTTAATGAGAGATGAACCTGGTTACGACCCCAGCCGATGATTTCAATACAATGTCATGATTAGATTGCATATGACATCATTATTGTTATATAACAAGAAGATAGATTCCATATTGCGCACATGTGTGCCTTCGTATGTGAACAAACCATGACCATCAAGTACATTGACGGTTCAATGAAGTATCAATGTGCGCACCTTGTGAACCATATCCATCCAACATACAAGTCAATATTGTGCCTTGAAGACTAAAAAAAAAAAATACTGTGGCATGGGTCTAAAGATTATTTACACAAAACCAAAGTATAAATGATTAGACATTGACCACGCTAAAAACTTCCATGTTGCTAATCGTTCTTTGTGTATCACATTCAGTGAACTTGTCCAATACAAACACCTGTGTTCTAGCTCAGGCATCATAATACCCAATGACTAGTGACTTGTTATTTCCTTAAGTATCCAATACTTTAATGGCGAAGTTTAGGACACACCGGTCTCAACAGGATCATTAATATCTATTCAATAATCCATCGATAAGGAACAGTTTAAAGATTCAGTCTAACTGTGAATCGGTCACACATATTCTTAAGTCTCAAGAACAAGTCCAGTCACAACTGATCTTATAGAATCATTTATTTATATTTATATAAGTAATCGGACAAATGAATTAATATGCCTTTACCATTAATTAGATTCAATGGTATAATTGAAATCCCTAACATATAACTACAAGCTGATTAGCAACATTCTGGGAAAAGTCGTGCAATGAAGAGTGGAATTCTTCTCCTTCGGCTGTGAGGTCATCAATATTGCTTGAACATGTCGGTCCATGTCTCCATGGAATTTATTGTTGGAGATACCATTATTGCCCATAATTGATTTGATGGAGATACTTTTGGCTCTAATTGATATCATATGTGATTCCTTTTAATTGATACCGTATACTTGGGAATAATTTTTCTCTCTTTTTTGGGAAAAAGTGTCAAAAAAGTCCTAAACCTTTTGCATTTGTGCTAATTTAATCCTAAACCTTTTTTTATGCCAATTCAATCTTAAACCTTTTGCATTGGTGCCAATTTAGTCCTAAACTTTTTTTTGGTGCCAATTCAGTCCTAAACCTTTTGCATTGGTGCAAATTGAGTCATAAACCTTATTTTGGTGCCAGTTTAGTTATAAACCTTCTACATTTGTGCCAATTCAGTCATAAACCTTTTGTATTTATGCCAATTCAGTCCTTCCGGTTAATTTAGCTCAAAAAATTTTAGGACTGAATTGGCACAAATGTAAAAAGTTTAGGACTGAATTGATACAAATGCAAAAGGTTTAGGACTGAATTGGCACCACAAAAATGTTTATGACTCAATTGGCACCAATGCAAAAGGTTTAGGATTGAATTAGTACAAATGCAAAAGGTTTAGGATTGGATTGGCATCAAAAAAAGGTTTAGGACTAAATTGGCACAAATGCAAAAGGTTTAGGACTGAATTGGTGCCAAAAAAAGGTTTAGGACTAAATTGGCATCAATGCGAAAGATTTAGGACTTTTTTGACACTTTTGCCCTCTTTTTTGTATATTCTTGCTCAAATTATTCAGGCTCTATGTATTATAAATAGGATTGTACAACATACATTTTTTCCACGAGAAAGCAATACAATTATCTACTTCAATCCTCCTCCAGCAAGCTCTTTCCATTGTTTCATTTTGTGACAGTTATCACTGAGAAGCCAATTTTGCTAAAGGCCTTACTGGGATTTGGGACTTGATAAAGATCGAAAGGTGAGGTAAATTTTGCAGCTTTACAAGTTACGTCTTTCTCTCTCTTTCTTCTCATGCTGTTCGGCACCTACAATTCTTCTTGGATTTATACCCAGTTTCAAGCTCTGGCACTGTTTTATCGTCTCTGTCGTGTCGCTACCTTAATGCTGTCTTCGCTGGGATGTCTCCCTAAGTCAATTGTGTTACAGCTGACACACTTAACAGGAGTTGACTAATTTGTGGTTGCTAAGCAGAGGGATTACCAAAAAATAGGGATTTGCCAGTTTCCTTTATTTTCATATGATTATGTTTTCTTACTTATTTCAGTGAAAAGATTCCCGAAGTTGGTCGAAGTTTTCCAATTTTTACCTTGATCTCGAGATTCGTTTTCTAATGAAAAAGAATAGCAGGCAAAAGTTAAAATTTAAATTTGGCTTCAGTTCTTTCCCAGAGACAAATGCATAATTCATTGATGGGCTCTCTTTCCCGGAAAGAGATGATAATCTTAATTTGTAACTAGTTATTGCTTTTTCTCAGTCCTTTTTGTAGGCTGCAAAAGTTAACAGCTTCCCCGGGGGCGATCCTCATATAGTTTTGTATGTATTGGATTCTGGTATCCTGTTAGGATGACTCTGGTGAAGTTGTAGCAATTAATATCCTCACCAACTGAAGTTTTGATTTCGGGAAACTTGCGACTCTTCCGAAAATGGAACTTGCTTCTACCGAAAAAGTGATTCTTGGGTCCATTGCTTCGATATTCTGAGTATTGGCCGTTTTCCCGTCCGTGCCATTCCTACCTATAGGAAGAACAGCAGGGTCGCTCCTTGGAGCGATGCTTATGGTGATTTTCCGGGTCATAACACCCGATCAAGCTTACGATGCGATTGACCTCCCAATCCTTGGGCTTCTCTTTGGGACGATGGTGGTTAGCGTCTATCTGGAAAAGGCCGATATGTTCAAGCATCTGGGTAAGTTGCTGTCCTGGAAAAGCAAAGGAGCACATGACTTGCTTCTTCGGATTTGCTTGATCTCTGCCATTTCAAGTGCTCTCTTCACAAATGATACGTCTTGTGTTGTTCTGACCGAGTTCGTGCTCAAAATAGCTAGGCAACACAATCTCCCGCCGCATCCATTTTTACTTGCCCTCGCCACGAGTGCCAATATTGGGTCTTCGGCGACTCCCATTGGGAATCCTCAAAATTTAGTTATAGGTTATAGCTGTTCAGAGTAAGATCTCATTTGGGAGTTTTATTGTCGGAATTCTTCCCGCAATGGTGATCGGGATTCTTGTCAATGCACTGATTCTTCTATGCATGTACTGGAAGCTACTGTCCATCCAAAAGGACGAAGAAGATGCAGCTTCTGAAGGAGTGGACGAGGAAGACATGAGTTCTCATCGGTTTTCGCCTGCCACAATGTCGCACCGCACATCTCCAAACTTGCAAGAATGGAACTCTAGGTTCGAGCCAATGGACATACAGAGCCCTCCTGCAACCATGAAGTCGCCGCCGCCGTCGAACGCCGGTCGCCGCCTCCGTCGGACGCCCGCCGCCGCCGTCGGACGCCCGCCGCCGCCGTCGAAAAATATTTTCCAAAACATTTTCATATTGGTTACCGAATATCGGAAAATTATGTTCCGGGAAAATATTTTCCAGGAAAATGACTTTTGGAAAAATATTTTTCAAAAGGAGAATATTTTCCGCCAAACGAACGGAGCCTTAAGCTCTCCAAATTCGTCCAAGAGCCCTAAAAGCCGAATAGCCTCCTCAGAAGATCGACAAGCAACCATGGAAATTGATCAGAACAGCTTTCAGTTACTAGGTAGTCGATTAGCAAACTCGAAATCGATAACAATCTTGTATGTTGACATCTTGATAGTCGATCAACAACTTCCTTATAGAATCGACCTCTCCAATCTTGAACCCATCCAATCAAATGTAGCCGAAATTCACCTTTGCTTGCGGGAATAATGATTGGGCTAGATAAGAATCTTATAGCGAATTCAGCAGGAGATTGCCTCAATGTAAAGTACTATTGAGCATTCGCTAGAGACGCTATTAGTTACTTCTTGTCATCTTATCAGTGTCAAACCTATAGCAGTTACAATAATGGTGGAAGGGACTCCGAACTTCAAGTGGTTCCAGAAGGACAGAGTGTAGCTGTGATCCGGGGCATGGCGAGCCTGTTCGCACACAATCAAGTTGGCCGCTGATCCGAGCAGCGAGAGATTCCCTGCGACAGTGCTCACCCAAGCTAACATGAGCCATGACTTCTTCTCTTCCGCGGCTGAAATAGCAGCTGCCGACACAGCCACCTGGCCTCCGAGCAAGAGAACTGGGGAACAAAGTGTTAGAAACATTGAACTACAGAAAGAAAGAAGGTAGAAACATCAGGATAGGAATGTGGAATTTGCGTGGACATGTCAAGATAAGATACAGAAACTAAGGATAACCTTATGGTGTTGTTTGCAGGGTAAAGGATCAATCAGCAAAATGTCGCATCGAGTATGAATAATTCTTCTGTCTTACTTAAACAGGATGGTGATGACGAATAGGTTCGAGCGATGAACATCAAACCAATAATAGTTAAAAACATGTAAGAGTTTAGGCAATGCATCCATGTTTTGCAATTGGTAAAACTTCAAAGCCTCCAAAGATATTTCGGTCAGCTATAAACTGTTTGGTTTGAAGTTTCTTATCGGCAGAGTAGACAACCCCTAGACCAAGAGGTAATCAAGTTGAGTATTTTGCTAAGCTAATTTAATGTCAGGTTCATTCAGGAGTAGCATCAGCATACCAGTTGGCACATTTGAAGCGACATTCGACAACACCAAAATGACAACAGCAAGAGCAGCTATCCCGCTAGCGCGATTGACTTTGGCATGTGGCTCTATCCAATCCCAGAGAGTGCTCGGAATTTCAGTTCTGTTGAATCCGTCGACCGTGATGAACATTCCGCAGAAGAATATCAATAGAGAGTAGGAGACCTGGTAAAATCACAAAAGATATTGACTTTCAAAGAAAATCCCAAGTTCCCTTATCGAGAAATCGGGCACATAGAACCAGAGTGAGACTATACCTTCTCTAGGCAAGGCCGAGCATCTTTAAAGTCGAGAACTCCGAGGGCCAGGGCAGCGGTAATAGCTGTCCAAGACATATTCAGACCCATCAACAAAGAGATCAGCATACCGATGGTGACCAGGTAAACACGGGATTTCCACAAAATCCTCTTATATCTAGAGGCAAGTGTTTCCTTCCCCTCCGAATACTTCGCTGGAAACACATCATTCAACCCGTCGACAGATGCTACTTCCTTGGAAGGAACCGTTTCATGCTTTTTCTGAGAAGCAACGTCATGAAGCGTCTCTTTTGACGCAGTTGAGTTTCTTGCAGAGGCAGGTGCACTGCTCAAGACCTCGTGAATTTCATTCTCATTCGAAGTCGACCGGTTCCTAAGAGACTCGACATGATCTGCATCCCGATTCACGGTTGCAGGAGGGCTCTGCATGTCCATTGGCTCGAACGTAGGGTTGCACTCTTGCGAGTTTAGGGATGTGCGGTGCGACATTGTGGCAGGCGAAAACCGATGAGAACTCATGTGTTCCTCGGCCACTACTTCAGAAGGTGCATCCTCTTCGTCCTTTTGGATGGACAGTACCTTCCAGTACATGCATAGAAGAATCAGTGCATTGACAAGAATCCCGATCAGCATTGCAGGAAGAATTCCGACAAGAAAACTCCCAAATGAGATCTTACTCTGAACAGCTATAACTAAATTTTGAGGATTCCCAATGGGAGTTGCTGAAGACCCAATATTGGCACTCGAGGCGAGGGCAAGTAAAAATGGATGCGGCGGGAGATTGTGTTGCCTAGCTATTTTGAGCATGAACTCGGTCAGAATGACACAAGACGTATCATTTGTGAAGAGAGCACTTGAAATGGCAGAGATCAAGCAAATCCGAAGAAGCAAGTCATGTGCTCCTTTGCTTTTCCAGGAGAGCAACTTACCCAGATGCTTGAACATATCGGCCTTTTCCAGATGCACGCTAACCACCATCGTCCCAAAGAGAAGGCCGAGGATTGGGAGGTCAATCGCAGCGTAAGCTTGATCGGGTGTTATGACCCGGAAAATCACCATAAGCATCGCTCCAAGGAGCGACCCTGCTGTTCTTCCTACAGGTAGGAATGGCACAGACGGGAAAATGGCCAATACCCAGAATATCGAAAAGGCAATGGACCCGAGAATCACTTTTTCGGTAGAAGCAAGTGCCATTTTCAGAAGATTCACAAGCTTCCCGAAAGCGAAACTTCAGTTGGTGAGGATATTAATTGCTATAACTTCACCAGTCATCCTAAAAGGATACCAGAATCCAATACATAGAAAGCTATATGAACATCACCCTCGGGGAAGCTGTTAACTTTAGCAGTCTACAAAACCTTTCAAGGACAGAAAAAATGTAATAATTAGTTACAAATTTAGATTATCATCTCTTTCCCGAAAAGAGAGCACATCAATGAATTATGTATCTCTGTGGCAAAGAACTGAAGTCAAACTTAAATTTTTACTTTTGCCTGCTGTTCTTTTTCATTAGAAAACGAATCTCGAGAGCAAGGGACAAAATTAAAAAACTTCGACCAACTTCAGGAATCTTTCCACTGACATAAGTAAGAAAACATAATCATAAGAAAATAAAGGCAACCGGCAAATCCCACTTTTTTGGTAATCCCTCTACTTAGCAACCAAAAATTAGTCTACTCCTGTTTAGTGTGTCAGCTATAACACAACTGACTTAGGGAGACATCCCAACGAAGACAGCATTAAGGCAGCGTTACGAGAGAGATGATGAAACGGTGCCAGAGCTCGAAACTGGGCGTGTTAATCCAAGAAGAATTGCAGGTGCCGAACAGCACGAGAAGAAAGAAAGAACGAAAGACGTAACTTGAAAAGCTGCAAAATTTACCTCATCCTTTGATCTTTATCAAGTCCCAAATCACAGTAAGGCGTTCAGCAAAATTGGGTTCCCAGCGCAAATGAAAACTTTAGAAGAAAATTCCATGGAGAAATGGACCCGACATGTCCAAGCAATATCGACGGGCTCACAACAACCGACGGAGAAAAATTCCACTCTTCATCGCACGACTTTTCTCAGAACGTCGCTAAGCGATCCCGTACAATAATACACTGAAAAAACTCAAGAGAAAACGACACGTCCAATCATGAGAACCTCAACTCGGTCGGAGCTTCTTGCACCTCCAGTCTACGTCTCGGCACTGCAAATTTGACCGTGGAAGAGAAGAAAATATTCAGTGGTACGATACTGCCGTGTCATTGTCCTACGTGGCGTATCTGTTCCGTTAAGAAGCTAACACGTGTCAGTGACCTGGAAAAAAAGAAGAAGAGAAAATAGGTTTTTTCAAACGCGCGCGCTCTGTCTCTTTTCCTTTCCGGCCTCTTCTCCCGTACTCTCTCTCTTTCTTTATTTCAAAATTTCAGACCTCACGCTTCACACCTCCCTCTCTTCGTCTAGCAAAATCTGAGGATCATCTCTGGATGACCATCGCCGAACGCGCTGCTGGAAAACGACGGAGGCTTGGTGGAGTGGAGTCGGGGTCGGAGGGCTGTTGGCACGAGCTTCCCTCTGAAGAAAAGGTCGTTGGAGAGAGAGACTGACGCGAGTCGTGGTTTTAGCCGGACGACCCAGAAGAGAGGCGAAGTCGAACTCCCTGTCGACGTCGTCGCCGTCCTCGACGCCTCGGCTGGTCCTTGCCAAGACCCAGACCCCGACCCGCTTTACACCTCCGGGGCTGGCTACTCGCCGCTAGAGGACCCGTCGCTCAACTGGAGCAAGTACCCAGCCGAGCTTCGAAAACGAGCTTTTCGAAGCAAGAGATTTGATCAGCTTCGCGAGAGAGAGAGAAAGCTGGGGTCTTCCGCACCTCCTCCTCCGCCGGCCCAGACGCAGGTCCCTCTGCCGCCGGACCCCGGTAAGCCCGCCTTCCGATCATCCTCCGAATTTCGCCGTTCTCGCGAAAGTGTCTGTCTGGCTGAACACTATGTGTCGATTTCGGGAGTCGATCATTCTCTCGAGTCGAACCATTTGTTTGTAGGGTGGCGAGGTTGATGTTTCTTCGTCTTCCTCGCCTATGTTGATTCCAGTGAAATGCCGGAAGGAAGGGAAATGTGATGCGATGTGACGTGACGTGACGTAATAGTGTCAAATCGCGAGAAAATTTGCTCGCAACGGAGCTCTTGAGTGTATGAAAAACCTAATTCACTGAGCGCTGAAGTTGCTCGCTTTTAATCCGGTTGGCTAATTCTCGCTGCCTTTGGCTCGGTGGTTTTGTGTTGAGTCTTGTGGAGCCGTGCTTATGGACAGGGGATGGGAAAAGTTATTCGAGAAGCCAACTAAGGCGGCGGTGCATTGGGATTTGCCATTATTCTGACTATGTATTGTTCTGTTAATGCATCGCGAAAGGATTTTAACTAAATTTACACTACCTTGAAAGCTGCTTGACGTAAAAGAAAAGAAAAAAAAATTATGTGGATATACAGATTGTAGATTGTCTCGAAGTGAGGTATTTGTAATAGAAAGTAAATCTTCATCTTGTTTCGATTATCTTTTAAGCAAGCAAGTGGGATTTACTTCATTTTCACTTGTACGTGTCAAAGCAACTCGTTCCATGATACTTTGGGCCACTAGGGGTCTGCATTTCCATAGAGGTATGAAGTAATGTGGTAGGTCTTGTCCATTGTAGGAATAATTTTATGTGTCCAGTTCATATATGCTGTTTAGAAGCATTTGAATCCTATTTTCCATACTGTGTTGCTTCCTTAGTCTCTTTTTGGTCGTTGAATGTTGAATGTCCTTTAGGTTTTCGTGCATGTAATCGAGTAGAGTTTCTAATAGTTCCACCTAAGAACTCATTTTTTTGGAAAATTAGAGTTCTTTTCTGATGATTCAAGCATTGTGTAATCTGCAGCTAGCTTTTCCAGATGCTATTAATTTGGTTGATGCCATTCAGGGAGGTGAGATGCTCATGAAGGCTTGCAAGCCTGCACTCGAGTCTATGTACGTCACCAAAGTTATTCTTGACTGCAAACGAGATAGTGAGGTCTCTAACTGGTTTTATTTGCTTTTGCATCTCAACCACTCTCACATACATTATGACACACGGTTCTTGTGCTTGAGTTTTTAAATTGTGGACTATCTGGTGCTGCTTACTACTGCCCCTGTAACTCACTCTTGCTATCCTTTTCCTTGTAACTCACTCTTGCTATCCTTTCCCTGCAAGGAAGAATTTGATCTCTTAGGGGCATCTACTCTTTTTTTCAGTCACAAGCTAACATCGATGATTTTGTGCATGTGTTGATTATATGAATTCTTTTGTGGACTGAGGTGGATCTATTTGCTTCTTCACCTGCTGTCTCTTCTGCAGTTTCTGCACCAGTTGACCTCTTTGCTGCGCCAGCTCCGGTTACTCAACCTGAAACGAAGCCCATACAAGCTGTTCCCACTAACCCTATAGTGGATCCATTTGCTGCTGTTCCACTGAACAATTTGGACAGCTCCGATCCTTTTGGCTCATTCACTTTCAGTTCTGATTCAACATCAGCAGGACCTTCCCAAAACCCCGTCGATGATTCTGACATGAGTGACTTAAGTAAGTAGGCTTCAGCTATCTCGAATCCACAAGCAAAGAAGGACACATTCCATGTCAAGTCTGGAATTTGGACAGATTCCCTCAGCCGTGGACTGATTGATCTTAATATATCTGCTCGTAAGTATATATAAGCTCGTCTTGTGGCATTGCAGTTGTTCCCTGGCCTCATATCTTATAACTCTTACGCGTTCAACTTAAATACAAAAATAAATGTGTGGTATAGATGTATTTGGTCTAATTAGCAATCTCTTCGAATTATCAGGGGTCGTTTACAGAAGCAATTTATGTGTCATGGAATACAAATTGTGCAAATGCTGAAGTTCTATGAATTCTTTCAAGTCATTGTGACCTATTGGGGGAGCAAGAACACCTTGAAGTTGATCTAGCAAAATCAGTCATCTGGCTCATTCTCATATTGTGATTATTTGGTTCAGCCTCACGCTTTTTTTACTTTAAATATGTCTGCTGCTGTACCTTCTTGGCTCAGCCAAATGATGATGTACTTGGTTTTTTGGAATGTAGAATGGATGTTTCCCCTCCCTTGTGCTCAGTACACTTGTGCACCCACGGCACAGTGCAACTTATGCCTATTGTACTATAACACAAACTCGCACTGTGGTTGGGAAGTGTGTGCAAGATGACTAATGTGGCTATGTTTTGTTTGCTCATAAAAACTTGCAGCCAAGAAGGTTTCACTTGAAGATGTGGGTGTATTTGGTTGGCTAAGTGATGGTTCGGATGAAAGGGAAAGGGGTCCCCCAACTTCATTTTACATGGGAAGAGCCGTGGGTACAGGGACTGGTCTTGGTATGTCAGGTTTTACATCATCACAAGCGACCGGTGGAGACGACTTCTTCTCAAGCTTTGCTAGACAATCTCAGTATGGTAGCTTCAAGAAATAATTCGTCTATTCTTTCCATTTTCTTGTTTGACTTCTCATTTTTTTTTGTCTTGAGTATTCACCAAAAGTATATTGTCTCAAGAGAAATGGTTTGGGGTTTCTTCTGTGCGGACACCGAACAGCATTTCTGGTATGATGTTGTAAGTATTAAGAGTCGATGAATGCCGTGGAAAGGTAACTTATGTGAATTGGATGGTTGTTGAGTTCTGTGGGCCATTAGTATTATGGAGCAGCTATAGTGTCTGAGTTTAATGGTGCTCTGCTCAGTTTCAACCCAGTAGAGGAATGTGATAGTGAATTAGAGATTTGCAATAAAACGAGAATACAAGCCTGTACATTTTATATCGAAGTTAGAATTCCCTCTCTCTCTCTCTCTCTCTCTCAGTATATTTAGTTTGGAAAATCGCAAGTGCCACTATGGCAATCCATAAACATATCCATACTCTGTCGCAGAGTGTCATTGATCGACAAGGTAGTATTCCCATGGACAATTATTGAGTCCATCAAGTTTTTGTAATCATAACAAGAGATGCAAGAAGACAACTGACCAAGAAGAAACAAGTGATGGCAGTCTGGACGTGTGGGGCGTCGGATTGAAAACAGCCCTACATCATTTAAACAGCTGAAAGTGTCCGTATTTTAGGAGTCACGAATCTATGAGTAGCATTGAATAGCGTCGTTTTACTACCTCGAGAAGCAATAAAAATGCCAACAGGATTAAAACTGGATAGAAGGGCAAATTCTATCAACAAGCTAGCTCGTTGTGGAGCAACTGCCAAATGAATTGCAGTTTGGAATCAATCTGTGTATGCATATTGATTGAGAAGGTGTAACATAAAAGCAACCGAAGCGTTCACTATACAGTTAGTGAGAACAAGCACAATTTTTTCAAAAGCCAATTCCAATATCCGCGAAAGCCATGATTGTCATGAATAGTGAAGATGATGGATGAGAGAAGTGATGCAACTGCCGTCTCTCGTTACAGATCCATCATTCTCCCACGCAGTATGGCTTCTGCCTTCCTCGCCTGCTTTACTAGTCCTATGATGAATATCTACACCGAAATTAAACCCACCTGAGAAACTCGCATCAGTAATTACATACAGCACAATGCTTGTTATTAAAGGAGGAAGTTATCAGAACAGATCATACCAAAAAGCTTCAATGGGATTTCTCCCTAAAGCGAATTGAACTACATTGCAGTGAATATATGGAGCAGATTGGCAACTAACCTTGTCAGGTGGACCTTTGGCACCTCCAATCAAGATTTCAGCACTATCAAAGCAAGAATACAGTAAGGAAAACCAGACATGTATTTTCAACAGGACAAATAGTCATGACAGCACACAGGTGGAGAGAGAGAGAGAGAGAGAGAGAGATCTACTGGCAAGATTCCTTAACAGACATTATTGAAGCTCCTCTCTTCCAATAACACGACCCATCTTTCCGGGTGGAACATCAAGAACACAGGATTTCCTCCTCTGGAGCATTTTCCGCTGCTGATATGTCATCTACACGTGAAGTACTCTGAAATTAGTCCTCGAGTCAAGGCTCTTGTTTTAGCATTCAAAGTACAAAACACTTTTGACATTCTCATGTTAACTCGTTTTTATAATACTATGCCACCTGCAAGTGATGCATCCCGAGTCATTAACAACAAAATCTGACGATTATTTTCATGTTGAAAAATAAAATATTAGCATTAAAAACTGAATCATAAGATGGCATATCCACAAGCAAAGCAATTTCTACAAGCCCAGTTAAAAGGTGGCACCTTATCTCAACAAAGACATGGTACTAAGCTAAAGTAACATCTCTATATTGCACATTTGCACCTTTAAAAAAATTGGAACTTAAATTTGATGCAACCATGCAATGTAGAAAGCAACATCACTTGAAGAAGACATTAATGGCCCTGAAAATAGTGGTATTGATTTATGCCAGCCACGTTAAGCAACCATTATACTATCCAAGTTAAGTTCGCTGAGCTCTGAAAAAGCACCTCAGGAAGTCATTCACTGGAAATCTCCACCCATCTGTACAATCTAAATTGTCATTGATGTCTGCTCCAATTTGAAAACAGGAAAAAAAGTTGCACGAACCTTCTATCTTTTGAACAATTCCCCATCTCAATCCTAATTCAGAGCATATTAAATACCAGCAGAAACCCTTGAATGACTTAGAAGGATGGGGTGACAAAGTCAACAAGTGCAAGCACTAGTTCCCCACACTATGCATCTAGCAGTTACCAAACAATACAGAATAAACAAAAGCTAGTCCAAAAATTTTTATCTGTAATTTTTAAACCTGGAATCGGAGGCAAAGATGGCCAATGAGCATAATTATTGTCATTGATACAAAAACATCGACAATGAAGAGCACTGCCAACTGCCAGATACCACAAGGATTGTGCATTCAGTTTCTCCATCATCTTGCGATAGATGTAAACAAGAAATCGAACATCATCTGTAGCTGCACGTATCATCATTTCAGAAAATAGTCTGTATGTCCAGAACTTTGGGTCCTGTAAATGAAACACGCATATTAGTGAAAGGCAAAAGAATATTTTGCACTGGGCACATCGTGCGGCTATGTAAAAAGTGCACATTAGTGTCACGAGCATAGTTAGAGCAACTGGAGCTATCATATGAATGAAACAATCACCGGCATGTAAACTAATATATTTGTTCAAACTGGAGTTATTTTTTAACTGGCCATTTACTCTGAACTAATGAACCATACTAAAAAAATTATCGTCTCTTGATTGGCTTCTGCTTAAGAACTCCATAATGTAACTCAGATGATAGTATGTGAGTCTAGTGGATCAGATCACTAGTGAAATAATAGTTAGCATTCAAAATTCTCTTTGGCAGAATTTGGAAAGGGTAGACACTACTGCTGAGTTAATTAACAACTAATAATTCGCTTTTGCAGAGGGAAAATTGTGATTGCCATAACATTTGTAGGTAAAACAAAATAATCTCTGTTGAACTCACTGTTGTTGAATAGCCTTAATATCCGAACTATAATTCCTGAGCATGGTCTTATCTAAAAGCAATGCACAGGTAGCAGCAAAAGCTCAAAGCAATCTCCAACAACAAAGATATTTGTTGCAGCGTATTTAGCATTTTTGTGTCAAGTATTGATGCATCACAGATCATAGTTTGGAAAACTGAACCAGATATCAATCCTGGTGGAGTGAGTGCAAAGGCAAAAAACAACTGGCTTCCACACAATGACCACAACTAATCAAATATTGACAACTCACCTGCATAAGGAGGATACAAACTTCTTCCTCCTCGAGATAAGATATGCCTGTATCAAAACCAGAGAAGAAGAAATTAAAACACCCCACATGATGTGCAATTTGGATGTCATTTCATATTGTAGTTCCCATAGACATTGACGTGTGAGAAGCCCAGATGAGTATCTTGATCACTCCTCAAACAAACAAAATCAAAGAAGAGCACCGTAGTTCTTCCCTACATTCTTCACTCTGATAATCATTAACCACACAAGAGTTGAAGGCAGACAAGAGTAAACATAAAGTTCTGTTCCAGAGTACTTTTCTTGATCCTAGAACATGCAAAAAAGTATGCCCCCCAACCAAAAGTAAGAGCCCGAGCAATAACAGAAGATGCACTATACCACCACGACGTGGATCTGCAAGAAGGCTGACAAAAGATATGTAATCATCGGGCAATCGCTTCCTTCCTTCTTGCTCCTCTATAGGGTGGTAGGCAATCTGCTTAAATCACAACAATTTGTTATTCCCAATAACTTTATAAACTTAAGTAAGCCTCCTCAATCAATTGAATCCTCAATTTAAAAACTCAAGCACAAGAACCGTGTGTCATAATGTATGTGAGAGTGGTTGAGATGCAAAAGCAAATAAAACCAGTTAGAGACCTCACTATCTCGTTTGCAGTCAAGAATAACTTTGGTGACGTACATAGACTCGAGTGCAGGCTTGCAAGCCTTCATGAGCATCTCACCTCCCTGAATGGCATCAACCAAATTAATAGCATCTGGAAAAGCTAGCTGCAGATTACACAATGCTTGAATCATCAGAAAAGAACTCTAATTTTCCAAAAAAATGAGTTCTTAGGTGGAACTATTAGAAACTCTACTCGATTACATGCACGAAAACCTAAAGGACATTCAACATTCAACGAGCAAAAAGAGACTAAGGAAGCAACACAGTATGGAAAATAGGATTCAAATGCTTCTAAACAGCATATATGAACTGGACACATAAAATTATTCCTACAATGGACAAGACCTACCACATTACTTCATACCTCTATGGAAATGCAGACCCCTAGTGGCCCAAAGTATCATGGAACGAGTTGCTTTGACACGTACAAGTGAAAATGAAGTAAATCCCACTTGCTTGCTTAAAAGATAATCGAAACAAGATGAAGATTTACTTTCTATTACAAATACCTCACTTCGAGACAATCTACAATCTGTATATCCACATAATTTTTTTTTCTTTTCTTTTACGTCAAGCAGCTTTCAAGGTAGTGTAAATTTAGTTAAAATCCTTTCGCGATGCATTAACAGAACAATACATAGTCAGAATAATGGCAAATCCCAATGCACCGCCGCCTTAGTTGGCTTCTCGAATAACTTTTCCCATCCCCTGTCCATAAGCACGGCTCCACAAGACTCAACACAAAACCACCGAGCCAAAGGCAGCGAGAATTAGCCAACCGGATTAAAAGCGAGCAACTTCAGCGCTCAGTGAATTAGGTTTTTCATACACTCAAGAGCTCCGTTGCGAGCAAATTTTCTCGCGATTTGACACTATTACGTCACGTCACGTCACATCGCATCACATTTCCCTTCCTTCCGGCATTTCACTGGAATTAACATAGGCGAGGAAGACGAAGAAACATCAACCTCGCCACCCTACAAACAAATGGTTCGACTCGAGAGAATGATCGACTCCCGAAATCGACACATAGTGTTCAGCCAGACAGACACTTTCGCGAGAACGGCGAAATTCGGAGGATGATCGGAAGGCGGGCTTACCGGGGTCCGGCGGCAGAGGGACCTGCGTCTGGGCCGGCGGAGGAGGAGGTGCGGAAGACCCCAGCTTTCTCTCTCTCTCGCGAAGCTGATCAAATCTCTTGCTTCGAAAAGCTCGTTTTCGAAGCTCGGCTGGGTACTTGCTCCAGTTGAGCGACGGGTCCTCTAGCGGCGAGTAGCCAGCCCCGGAGGTGTAAAGCGGGTCGGGGTCTGGGTCTTGGCAAGGACCAGCCGAGGCGTCGAGGACGGCGACGACGTCGACAGGGAGTTCGACTTCGCCTCTCTTCTGGGTCGTCCGGCTAAAACCACGACTCGCGTCAGTCTCTCTCTCCAACGACCTTTTCTTCAGAGGGAAGCTCGTGCCAACAGCCCTCCGACCCCGACTCCACTCCACCAAGCCTCCGTCGTTTTCCAGCAGCGCGTTCGGCGATGGTCATCCAGAGATGATCCTCAGATTTTGCTAGACGAAGAGAGGGAGGTGTGAAGCGTGAGGTCTGAAATTTTGAAATAAAGAAAGAGAGAGAGTACGGGAGAAGAGGCCGGAAAGGAAAAGAGACAGAGCGCGCGCGTTTGAAAAAACCTATTTTCTCTTCTTCTTTTTTTCCAGGTCACTGACACGTGTTAGCTTCTTAACGGAACAGATACGCCACGTAGGACAATGACACGGCAGTATCGTACCACTGAATATTTTCTCACGGAAGAGGCTCTTCTCGGAGCAGACACGTGTAACTTGGAACCGCATTCTCAAACCTGCATTGAGAATATTTTCATTGTTAGCGTTGCATTACCCTTCCTTAAACACTGTTGGATTGGATGGCACCCAGCCCCTTTTTCTTCAAGTGATGTCATACTATGTAAATCAATCATTAAAACATCCTAAGTTTCTGATTCCGAAACAACTTCCAGAATTTTCGGTATTTGAAATTAAGTCCCCCAAACTTTGTGAAATTGCAATTTTGCCCCTAAACTTTCAAAATTTGCGATTTAGTCCAATTTCAAAATAAATCAACCATCATAACATTCTAAGGTTCTGATTCTGTGGTTAGTCCTCAAAATATCCAATATATGCACATGCATCCTCAAACTTGCTCAAATTACAAATTTACTCCTAAATCTTTTGAACTCATTTTCTTGAACTGATTTGATGTCCTTCAATTAATCTTACTTAATAATTTACTAATTAATACTAAAACTCATAAAATAACCTTGTTAACTACACCCTCTTACTTTTGTAAATTTTTGAAATTCGTTCTTAAGTTGCTGAAAGTTACTAATATGCCCTTCTCACGCATAATTTTACCATATTCACATTTTTCTCATTCAAGATATAACAAAACATACTAATAATCTCTCAAAGACATTCTAGGCATGTAGAGAACTTTGTAATTCAAGCTCAACAATTACAATAGGGTAACGTGCAATTATTGAAATTCAATCATACATAGAATAGAATCTAGAACACTTGAACAAATAATCAAACAACCAAGTTCAAAAGTACCAAGTAGATCAATCTAGCTTAATGCCTAGATATCTTCACTTACCTTGAATGAAAGACTTGAATAATTCAAATCCTTAACCACCTTGTAAGATGCTTGATAGGCAGAGATTAAAAACTTAGAATAACACAAATTGGATAATCTTGGAAGCTTGGATGAAAATGGAGTTGGAGCTTCATTTGGTGTTTTGGGAGGAAAATTTGTTCTTGTTCAAGAGAAGATGAAGATGCACGAATGAAGGAGGAAGCGAAATGGGATCTTCATCATCCACTTGAGTTGGAATTAATGAATAACTAATGTTAATGGCATTACGGTGGACAAGATAACAATAGATAATATTATTTACTTATTTTAATATTTAAAGTTCAATTAAACTATAGTTAAGTGGATATGAGAAATGATTGAAAAATGGAGGTTTTGTGTAGTAAATCTCCACTAACATGGGTTTCATTCTCTTCATTTTTTTATTAAAGAATAATTAAAGTTTCCATTATATTATTAGCATGAGTTAAAAACAATAATTGTCCAATAACTAGTGTTATAAATTATGTCATGCGCGAAGTCATAAAACATAATATGTCGTGCATTATGTTATCATGAGCTAAATTAAATGGCTTGATTAAGAGTATATGGTAAACACTAAATGCTAGGTGAAGATAAATAGAGAAATCGTATTCGTTTGACATATCGATAAATCAGAAAATTATTTTATAAATTATTATCGTTATTAATAAAGGGCATAGGGATACTTAATTTCATTAATATTTTAATGTTGGAAAATTATTCGATACGTGTTCAGGAACGTATTAGTCCTCATTGATAATTTACTAGACTAATTATATTTCCTTCAATAACTCTCACTAACTTAATATCTTAAATATCATAAACTACGAAGAAAATTTTGCATGTCACACAATCACTGGACCGGCCAAAGGAAGAAGGGTAGAAAAAAAAATAAATAAAAGAAAAAAATGAAAATAAAATTATTAAAAATTATCTACGTTAGTGTTGGCGACACCATGTAGGATGGTCAGTACTACGCTAGCAATTTCCGGCCAAAATTGGCCGAATAGACTGAATTGACAAAAAGTGAAAAGGTTTATGACTCAATTGATACAATTAAAAGGTTTGGGACAGAATTAGCCAAAGTACAATAGGTTTTGATTTTTTTGGATAGTTTTCCCTTTATTCACACTAAAAGATGTATGAACCCTACAAACGCATAGATGTTCCTTTTCTATTTTTCCTTATCAAGAAATAAGAAAAGATCTGGCTAGTCCATTAACAATTTTCAGGAAGATAATGACAACATGTACACAACATTGTCGAACGGCTAGCAAAGTTGAAATAGACACCTAGATATTTTTTTTGGTCAAAAGAAGACACCTAGACTGACTCGGTCGGTGTTAGCTGATTGCTGATTGCTGATTGATTGTTTATATTCGGGTTTTCAACGTTGTCGATGACGATCGATCATAACGTTGCCAAGTTCAATAGACAGCGAGTCGGAAGAAGTTCGAAAAAGAAATGCTTCGATCTGATTTTGCTATGATATTGCAAAATTCAAGCGAGATGATGAGAAATTCTCTCTCAAGTTCGGTAGAGACTCACTGGCTTTTGAAATTTCTTTAGGTACAGATTAATTCGTACGAAGTGGGGATTGCGGAGATGATGCGTTCTCGGAAATCAAATGACCAAACAATACTTATGTATGTATAGGTGTCCCACTGCCGATGGACCGTATAATAGTACTTCGTTTATTTGAGTATACAGACATTTGCCTCCTCAAATGAACTCATCTGTTTGAAAAATTCTCATGAGTCGCGGCTACGATGAAGAACCTCTCGACTAGAATACGATCTCTTTACATAAAAAGGACTGCATTTCTACTTGCAGGACTTGTTCCCCACGCCCTTAGAAGCTTTCGAATGAGCTTTACTTCATTGCAGATTCAGTTCACGCATGTTGTTCTCATCATTCGTTTTGAAAGCAAGATTAGCATTCATACGCTATCGGCAAAACAGTGCAGAATTTCCATGTGATACTACTCATTTCTGCTATAATCTGATTGCTATTAAGGATTAATGAAATCATTGATCAGATACTTGCCTCCAGGTCGGTCCCTCTTTCATTTTATAGTGAAACGATATGATAATCTGTCGAGGCTAGGCCATGGTCTATGACCCAAAGCATATAAACAACAGCTCAGATAAGCTAGCAAGAACGATGGGTCAAATGTCATCTATTAACACGGGGCCACAGGCTTTATAATTCACGCATTCAAGGTAAGGCAAACACGACAGCAAACAGCTACAGACTCCACCGAGTATCACAGCATTGACCAATTACGTATTTTAGAAACGAATTTGACTCCTAGGAAGAAAAAATCATCATCGTCCTCATCATTCCTTTGTTTTTTTCTTCTTCTTTTTTCCTAATCGAGTGATGATACAAGAGTCTCCGACTCGGTACGCCGAAGTGGGAGTCCGACTGAGCCGGCCCGTAGGGGCGATTTTACGCTTTTGCCCCCTCGATGTAACAGCGGCCCACATTTCTCTTCTCAAGCTTCTTTCTTCCTTCTTCTTAATTTTTGTTTCGTTTTAGTTATTTTTATTTTGCTCTATGGTCAAGCTACTAGCAGAGCCGTGTTGTGAAATTGTTGTGAACGGTTTTGCAAATTCAAATGGTTATTTGCAATCGAAATATACAAAATCTATCCAATACTCCTTATTCAATATCATATACAAGAGGATTGTTACGCGACATATTAATGTAGACCGTAATTACATTTGTTGGTAGATTAAACCAAATACTAAGACTCCATCGCAACTTGCATAGCTTTGATGACTACCGTCATTATAGTGCAATAACCGTTGTATTCGGGTCATTTGCTTTGCTAAAAAGGTTATTATCCATTTTATGTCTCACGTGAGAACCTGATCACTCAAAATGATCGATGGGAGAGCCCAAATTAGGCCTGGCGAAGCACGCCCATCAACATACAAAAGTATATAATAAATTTGTAGATTGAGCTCTACAACTATAGGATCTTACTTAAGCCTTGCCTAAATATGCTTTTGGGCACTTGTGGCGGGCAGTGAGCTGTCAAGTTAATGATCAGGTCTATTAATCACATATTAAGAAATTGGAGACTAGAAAGATAAGTAGTTTTCACTAAGAAATCCACGTCAATGAGCTTTTGTGTCCTCTTAAAATGCTAAGAGAATGAACATTTAAATAGTGATTTTCTTAATCCATGGATAATTCACCCGATCTTCATCCGAAAAATCAATCGGTTGCGGACTTGATTCGCCCCTTCTAAAGTTGGGTAGTGCAGATATCGAACGGGATGGGGAAATTGTCATCCTTAGTCAACGCTTCGAGCTTAATCGTCTCACAAGGCTTGCAGGGTATATTAGGTAGTCGAGTCTTGACATCCTAGACCTTAAATTATGAAAAAGAAAAGAAAAGCAAAAGTATTAACCACGTGGCCGAATCTATAAGGTGCAAAAGATGAGGTGCACAAATAGGAACAACTAGCCGATTAGTTCGAGGGGGGGCGGGGCGCGTAGGTTCTTGTCATTTCCCCAAATTGGAGATGATCCTGGCTTAGTAAACGGTGAATAGTGTCCGTCGAATGAGGCTTTACGATGCGCTCGACCGCTCCGGATAGAATTCGGGGAGTCAAAGATGGAGTGAAATGCAACTTTTCGGCCGTTTAACGCTATCCGGGGATAATCTCGCTCGCGATTTTATGAGCTTTACGGTTACGACCCACCTCCAGTGACGATGGGTCTGCATATGAACGGCCCGAGTTAAATGCATCTTCTTTTATCTGAGTAAATTTTTGAGAAATGATTAAGTGACAGTTCTTAATCTACCGTGAGATTAATAGCACATCACAAAAAGTTAAATAACAAATAATTATAAATCGTTATAGAGTCCACCTTTTCAAGAATTTATGACTCTTAACATGCCGTTACTCTCACAGTAGCCCAAAGACTGTTATGCTAGCAAAACCCATTACCTCTCTGATTTGGTCGAAGACGGGTCATCCATACCCTCAATCTTACGGATATCGTCTCGCCAGGCACACCATCAAGATTTGCCTCTCTGATTTGGTCGAAAATGGGTCATCCATGCCGTTAGTTTGAAAACCGGGCACTTGTGATATTTATCTTTAGAGGTTGTGGCGAGCACCAACCAACTCTGAGACTCGCATCTTTTGAGGGGTGGTGGGTGGTGAGTCGACCAATCCCTTAAAATTTGTCTCAGTCGAGACTTATTATTGCAGTTATTGATTGGCCTCATTTTATTTTGCATCGATGTGATTTCATTATTTTCATACAACGAAAGGATTATGAAATTCTCTAATATTACATTACGGTATCACTTCATTAGCTTTGACAATGCCAATCATCCAGATAAATAATAAGGAATAAAAATGTTTGGTACCAATATATCAAAACAAGTAATACTTTAAAATTGAGAAAAATTATCCAAAAAGTCATAAACTTGTTGCACTTTTGTCAATTCAGTCCTAGACCTTTTAATTGTGCTAATTGAGTACTAAATCTTTTCACATTTTGTCAATTTAGTCCATCCGGCCAAATTTGGCAGAAAATTACTAATATGGATGCCGACCGTTCTACATGGCGCCGTTGGCATTGCCGTGACCAATTGTTAATAATATATTAATATTTTTTTATTTTTATTTTTAATCAGTTTATACTCTGCTGTGGTTTAGATTAACTATATGGAAGTCTTGAAGTAAAAAAAAAAAACTATTCAGTGAGGACTTGCAGAAGTCCTAGTTTTCTCCTTATAATACCATTATCGCATGAGTTTGGGCTGTAGAGAGCTCATCCTATGGGCGCCTATGTGTTGGATTGGGGCCAAATGGAGCAACTTGGTCCTATTGGGTATTACTCGATGTCAGAGAGGTGCCGATGAGGCTTTTAATCTCCCGTCTGAAACTTTGATTATCGCATTGTGCACATCCCCAGAATTGTGGAAGTTTACTGTCGAAAACTTCAGATATGTTCCCAGCATTTGTCCATGCCCAACAGAACCCAGCTTGACTTATGAATGTGATGATATCGGGAAATGTAAAATTGATGCGCGATGGCGATGCGATTTGAGTGACAAGAAGATTTTTTATAGATAAATGATCATCACCACACCAAGGCATAAAGGTCACTCCACAAGCTAAGGATAAAGATCGAGATAAATGAAATTCACCACTAGGAACACCATCAACCAAGGATAAATGATTTTGGGATATAAAAGAAGTTCACCACCAAGGCCTAAAGGAAACCCACCCGCCAAGGATAAAGGATTCTTTGGTTCACCACCGAAAAATTTGAATAAGAAATCAGGATAGAAATTCGCTCATTTGAAGAAAATCTCATTTGTATTCCAATGCAACTCCGGTCTGTTGTACAAATGAAATCACACTTTTATTTATAGAGGGATTCTAAGCAAAAGAAAACGGCTCTTGGAATCCTAGAAACGGAAATGACTCTTGGTAAAGACTAATTAAACTATGACTAAATGCATTTAACTAAGATCAAATGAACTCTCCAAATTCTTCCACGAGCCCTGGAAGCCGAATAGCCACCTTAGAAGATAGACAAACAGCCATGGAAATTAACTAGAACACCGTTCAATTGATGATAGTTGATTAGCAGCCTCTAAATTGACAACAAACTTGCATGTCGACAACCATGAAATTGACAACTTCATTATAACGTTTTCGATCTTGAACCCATCCAATCAAATTGTAGCCGAAAATGGCCTTTGCTTGCAGGAATAATGATTGGGCTAGATAAGAATCTTATAGCGAATTCAGCAGGAGATTGCCTCAATTAAAAGTACTATTAAGCATTCACAAGAGATGCTATTAGTTACTTGTCATCATATCAGTATCAAACCTATAGCAGTTACAATAATGGTGGAAGGGACTCCAAACTTCAAGTGGTTCCAGAAGGACAGAGTGTAGCCGCGATCCGGGTCATGGCGAGCCTGCTCGCACACAATCAAGTTGGCCGCCGATCCGAACAGCGAGAGATTCCCCGCGACGGTGCTCACCCAAGCCAGGATGAGCCACAACTTCTTCTGTTCCGCGACAGAAATAGCAGCTGCGGACGCAGCCACCTGGCCTCCGAGCAAGAGAACTGAAGAACAAAGTGTCAGAAACATTGAACTAAAGAAGAAAGGGAAGGTAGAAACATTAGAATAGGAATGTGGAATTTGCGTGGACATGCCAAGATAAGATACAGAAACTACGGATAACCCTATGGTGTTGTTTGCAGGGCAAATGATCGATCAGCGAAATGTCTCATCACGTATGAATAATTCTTCTGTCTTACTTAAACAGGATGGTGATGACGAATAGGTTCGAGCGACAGACATCAAACCAATAATAGTTAAAAGCATGTAAGAGTTTAGGTAATGCTTCCATGTTGTGCAACTGGTAAAACTTCAAAGCCTACAAAGATATTTCGGTCATCTATAGACTGTTTGGTTTGAAGTTTCTTATCGGCACAATAGACAACCCCCAGACCAAGAGGTAGTCGAGTATTCTGGTAGGCTAATCAAATGTCAGGTTCGTTCAGGAGTAGCATCAGCGTACCAGTTGGCACATTCGAAGCGACGTTCGAGAACACCAAAATGACGACAGCAAGAACAGCTATCCCGCTAGCGCGATTGACTTTGGCATGTGGCTCTATCCAATCCCAGAGAGTGCTCGGAATTCCAGTCTCATTGAATCCATCGACCGCGATGAACATTCCGCAGAAGAATATCAACAGAGAATAGGAGACCTGGTAAAATCACAAAAGATATTGACTTTCAAAGAAAATCCCAAGTTCCCTTATCGAGAAATCGGGCACATAGAACCAGAGAGAGACTATACCTTCTCTAGGCAAGGCCGAGCATCTTTAAAGTCAAGAGCTACGAGGGCCAGGCCGGCGGTAATTGCTGTCCAAGACATATTCAGACCCTTCAACAAAGAGATCAGCATACTGATGGTGATAAGGTAAACACGGGATTTCCACAAGATCCTCTTATATCTTGAGGCCTCATTCGAAGTCAACTGGTTTCTAAGCGACTCGACATGATTTGCATCCCCATTCACGGTTGCAGGAGGGCTCTGTATGTCCATTGGCTCAAAATTAGGGTTCCGTTCTTGCAAGTTTAGGGATGTGCAGTGCCGCATTGTGGCAGGCAACAAAGGATGAGAACTCCCGTCTTCTTCGTCCTTTTGGATGGACAGTAGCTTCCAGTACATGCATAGAAGCATCAGTGCATTGACGAGAATCCCGATCACCATTGCAGGAAGAATTCCGACAAGAAAACTCCCAAATGAGATCTTACTCCGAGCAGCTATAACTAAATTTTGAGGATTCCCAATGAGAGTGGCCGAAGACCCAATATTGGCACTCGTGGCGAGGGCAAGTAAAAATGGATGCGGCGGGAGATTGTGTTGCCTAGCTATTTTGAGCACAAACTCAGTCAGAACGACACAAGACGTATCATTTGTGAAGAGAGCACTTGAAATGGCAGAGATCAAGCAAATCCGAAGAAGCAAGTCATGTGCTCCTTTGCTTTTCCAGGAGAGCAACTTACCCAGATGCTTGAACATATCGGCCTTTTCCAGATACACGCTAACCACCATCGTCCCAAAGAGAAGGCCGAGGATTGGGAGGTCAATCGCAGCGTAAGCTTGATCGGGTGTTATGACCCGGAAAATCACCATAAGCATCGCTCCAAGGAGCGACCCTGCAGTTCTTCCTACAGGTAGGAATGGCACAGACGGGAAAACGGCCAATACCCAGAATATCGAAAAGGCAATGGACCCGAGAATTACTTTTTCGGTAGAAGCAAGTGCCATTTTCGGAAGATTCACAAGTTTCCCGAAATCGAAACTTCAGTTGGTGAGGATGTCAATTGCTATAACTTCACCAGAGTCATCCTGACAGGATACCTGGATCCAATACATAAAAAGCTATATGAACATCGCCCCCGAGGATGCTGTTAACTCTCGCAGCCTACAAAACCTTTCAAGGACAGAAAAAATGTAATAATTGGTTACCAATTTAGATTGTCATCTCTTTCCTGGAAAGAGAGCCCATCAATGAATTATGTATTTGTCTATGTGGGAAAGAACTGAAGCCAAATTTAAATTTTAACTTTTGACTGTTGTTCTGTTTCATTAGAAAACGAATCTCGAGAGCAAGGGACAAAATTAAAAAATTTCGACCCACTTCAAGAATCTTTTCACCGACATAAGTAAGAAAACATAATCATAAGAAAATAAAGGAAGCCGGCAAATCCCACTTTTTGGGTGATCCCTCTACTTAGCAACCAAAAATTAGTCGACTCCTGTTTAGTGTGTCAGCTATAACACAACTGACTTACGGAGACATCCCAACGAAGACAGCATTAAGGCAGCGGCGCGAGAGAAATGATGAAACGGTGCCAGAGCTCGAAACTGGGCGTATTAATCCAAGAAGAATTGCAGGTGCCGAACAGCACGAGAAGAAAGAAAGAACGAAAGACGTAACTTGAAAAGCTGCAAAATTTACCTCACCCTTTGATCTTTATCAAGTCCCAAATCACAGTAAGGCGTTCAGCAAAATTGGGTTTATCAGCGCAATGAAAACTTTAGAAGAAAATTCCATAGAGACGTGGACCCGACATGTCCAAGCAATATCGACGAGCTCACAACAACCGAAGGAACAAAATTCCACTCTTCATCGCACGACTTTTCCCAGAATGTTGCTTAGCGATCACGTAAAATGATACAACGAGAAAATCAAGAGAAAACGACGCGTCCTGACATGAGAACCTCAACTCGGTCGGAGCTTCTTGCGCCTCCAGTCTACGTCTTGGCACTGCAAATTTGACCTTGGAAGAGGCTCTTCTCGGAGAGAAACGCGTAACTTGATGGAACCGCATTCTCAAACCTGCATTGAGAATATTTTCATTATTAGCGTTTCATTACCCTTCCTTAAACGCTGTTAAATTGGATGGCACACAGCCCGTTCTTCTTCAAGTGATGTCATACTACGAGAAATTGAGAATCACAGGTTCGAGCATGAACAGGCTTAGGAATCCCTGTCAACGCGACGGAATGCTCTTGATTTAAGTTATTTATCTTGCTTTTCACGGGAGATATGCGAAAGCAGTCTTTGTACCTATTTATTCCTCTCGATCTCCAAAGTCCGCCTTAATAATGGACTGCTCAATCTCTAATGTCATCCTTCTGACCAAAAAAAAAAAACATCTCTCATGCCAACCACAACCACATTTTCAGCAGCTGTCGCTACATTCGAAGGCATAGTGGATTTTCAATTAACTTTTGTTCACAGGAAAATTGTCCAAAAGTTTTAAACCTATTGCATTTTTGCTAATTCAGTCCTAAACATTTTAATTGTGACGGTTGAGTCTTAAACATTTTTCACTTTTTGCCAATTTAGTCCATTTAGCCATTTTTTGCCGGAAATCATTGACGTTGACAATTTTTAATAATTTTCGAATTTTTTTTCTTTTTTTCTCTTTCTTTTTTTGTGCCCTTCTTCCTCTGGCCGATTCGGCAATTGGTCAGAGGTGAGGGCTGGTGAGGGCCGGCGAGGTCGACCTCGCCGGCCTATGGCGAAGCTCGCCTGCCCTTGGCGAGGCCAACCTCCCCGTCGCTAGGCTAGAGAGAACCCAATGACGACGAGGCTCACCCTCGCCAATGGCCGGCGATGGCAAGCTTTGCCAGAGGCTGATCTGCAATGACTCGAATTTCCATAGAATTTGAACCTCGAATGATTATATAAATTAACTCCATTTAAATTCTCTGATAAATAGCTAACTTATTCACAATTGTACAAATAATTTAACCTTAGAAAATATACATCAAAACTTTATGTATAGAAACCCATCTCCACTTTCGCTGCGCACTCTGATCCAATCCTTACCAGTGATCTTCGGAAGTGTTTATCTAATTCTTTAGAATTCCTAACCTGACAAATCTGTAAAATATATTGGGCTGAGCCTAAGCTCGGTAAATGAACTCTCTAGATCTAAGGTAAAAGATCATCTTACCACTCGACCCGGAAGCATCACAACATAATAACAATCAATATTTCATCACAGTACACTTATATGAATCGCTATAATTCAAGGAATACCTTTTATCGTTTATATAAACCTAACTAATTCCTTAATCAATCTTGTATTCAAAACGGAATAATTCAAATACTCGAGAAGGACTAGATGCATCATATATGATTCAAGCACTTATCATCCAATCCAAATTCGACATGTCAAATATTTCATCTTCTATGAGCACGTATAATCGTATACATCAAAATCTACATCTCCAACCACATATTCGAATTGGTCAACACTTTTCCTCTTTAATAGCAAGGATATCAACAAAATAACGTGAACTCGAGAGAAGTACAGAATAATTATGTTCGACAAGTGATGAAGTGACTGCATTACCTTTTCTATCACGGTACGCCAATGAAGGCCGTTAACAACATTGCATAAGGTCATTCACTCAAATGCAAGCAGATAGCATATTATTTCATGATACGCAGATACCACATAATAGCCCACCGATATACATGAGTGAGTTCATATTCGTCTCTGGTACCCATATAACATGAGTTCAGGACAGCACATAATAACCATGTATAACAAATACATGGTTAAATATATCATCTTTCCTATCATGACATGGCAATGGGGACATCATCATCATTCCATAGAATCAATCATTCATAAGTGTGCATATGGCATATTACTTCATAATACCACATCGTATTTTAACAATTTGCACACATGAGTTCACATTCGTCACTGGCCAGGACCATCTTGATTCACCAGATATCTCGACTCACGAGGCATTGTCACCGCCAACTTATGGGGGGCGGAATCATCCATACCCTATGCCACGCCTTAACCCATTCATCAATGGTGTCCTCTTTATTTGTGAGAATAAATACACCACTATACATCCACATGATGTCATACCATGATAAAACCATGTCATACCATGACTACAAGAGTCACGTCATCATAAAGTTTCATATCATCTTAACCTTGTAGAGAATCGTTCCATCCGGTAGAACATCTGACTAACTCCAGAGTTTCATCCATAAACTCATACAAGGAAATTTTTTCGATGGCGAATAAGCCGTGACAAAGGTCTTAATCACCTAGCATCATTCACTTACATTTCATAATAACATAACAGTCGCCACGTACATCGCATCATTTGCCATTCTCATGCAATTAATGATAAATAATCAATTGCGTGCACTTCCGCACATATATCCTCATTCTTTCCATGATAAGCCATCATCATTTAATCGGAAGCCATAAATAGGTAATCGGTAACTTAGCAACCGATGCTCATAAATTGACAACGTGAATATTGACAACTCAAATGATCGACCATGTGAATCGATATCATACTATTTTTCATATAAAAAATAGAAGTCAATATCCATTTATCGTCATTTGCAAACCATATGTTATTCATGGCACAACCACCATCCAGTGTATTTCAACTTCACATGCAAGTCATAACAACAACACATTTGCCACAAAAGTCTGTTTATATTTTCATATAAACCGTGACATTCAAACAATTACTTGTTTTTAAAGTATAAGACTTCATTCTCTTTTTACCATATCATCACCATAAAATTTCTGATTCTTTGATCAGCTCGTTACAATATCAATATTTGCAGCTAAGCCCCCAAACTTTGAGAATTTACAATTTTGCCGCTATACTCTCAAAATTTATAATTTCATGAAATTTCGAAGTAAATCAATCATTAAAACATCCTAAGTTTCTGATTCCGTAACAACTTCCAGAATTTTTGGTATTTGAAATTAAGTCCCCAAACTTTGTGAAATTGCAATTTTGCCCCTGAACTTTCAAAATTTGCGATTTAGTCCAATTTCCAAATAAATCAACCGTCATAACATTCTAAGGTTCTGATTCTGTTGTTAGTCCTCAAAATATCCAATATTTGCAAATTCGTCCTTAAACTTGCTGAAATTACGAATTTACTCCTAAATCTTTTGAACTCATTTTCTTGAACCGATTTGATGTCCTTCAATTAATCTTACTTAGTCATTCACTAATTAATACTAAATCTCATAAAATAACCTTGTTAGTTACACCCTCTTACTTTTGTAAATTTTCGAAATTCGTTCTTAAGTTTGCCGAAAATTAGTAATATACCCTTCTCACGCCTAATTTTACCATATTCACATTTTTCTCATTCAAGATGCAACAAAACATACTAATAATTTCTCAAAGACATTCTAGGCATGTAGAGAACTTCATAACTCAAGCTCAACAATCACAATAGTGTAACGTGCAATTATGGAAATTCAATCATACATAGAATAGAATCTAGAACGCTTGAACAAACAATCAAACAACCAAGTTCAAAAGTACCAAGTAGATCAATCTAGCTTGGCGCCTAGATATTTTCACTTACCTTGAATGAAAGACTTGAATAATTCAAATCCTTAACCACCTTGTAAGATGCTTGATAGGCAGAGATTAAAAACTTGGAATAACACAAATTGGATAATCTTGGAAGCTTGGATGAAAATGGAGTTGGAGCTTCATTCGGTGTTTTGGGAGGAAAATTTGTTCTTGTTCAAGAGAAGATGAAGATGCACGAATGAAGGAGGAAGTGAAATGGGATCTTCATCATCCATTTGAGTTGGAATTAATGAATAACTAATGTTAATGGCATTACGGTGGACAAGATAACAATAGATAATATTATTTACTTATTTTAATATTTAAAGTTCAATTAAACTATAATTAAGTGAAGAGAAAAGTGTCAAAAAAGTCATAAACCTTTTTTTGGTGCCAATTCAATTCTAAACCTTTTATTTTTGTGCCAATTCAGTCCTTTTGGCCAATTTTGGCTAGATTTTGCTGACGTGGACACCGACCGGCCGGCAGCCAGTCACTAGCGCTGACGTGGATAACTTAAATAATATTTTAATATTTTTTTAAAAAAATTTCTTTTTTTCTTTTCTTTTCTTTTTTTTCTCTCCCCTCCCTCCTTCCTCCATCCGATCGCCGAAGGGAAAAAAAAGAAAAGAAAAATAATTCAAAAAATATTAAAATATTATTAAAAGTTCTCCATATCAGCGTCAATGACCGGCTGCCGGCCGACCGATGTCCACGTTAGCAAAATCCAATCAAAATTGATAGGAAGGATTGAATTGGCACAAAAACAAAATATTTAAGACTGAATTAGCATTAATGCAAAAGATTTAAGACTGGACTAGCACCAAAAAAAGGTTTATAACTAAATTAGCATAAATGCAAAAGGTTTAGGACTGAATGGGCACCCAAAAAAGGTTTAGGACTAAATTGGCATCAATGCCAAAGGTTTAGAACTTTTTGGACACTTTTCCCATTAAGTGGATATGAGAAATGGTTGAAAAATGGAGGTTTAGTGTAGTAAATCTCCACTAACATGGTTTTCATTCTTTTCATTTTTTTATTAAAGAATAATTAAATTTTCCATTATTAGCTTGAGTTAAAAACAATAATTGTCCAATAGCTAGTTTTATAAATTATGTCATGCATGAAGTCATAAAAAATAATATGTCGTGCATTATGTTATCACGAGCTAAATGAAATGGCTTAATTAAGAGTATATGGTAACTACTAAATACGAGGTGAAGATAAATAGAGAGATTGCATTCGTTTGAGATACCGGTAAATCAGAAAATTATTATGTAAATTATTATCATTATTAATAAAGGGCATAGGGATACTTAATTTCATTAATATTTTAATGTTTGAAAATTATTCGATACGTATTTAAGAACATATCAGTCCTCATTGATAATTTACTAAACTAATTATATTTCCTTCAATAACTCTCACTAACTTAATATCTTAAATATCATGAATTACAAAGAAAATTTCGAATGTGACACAATCACCGGACCGGCCAGAGGAAGAAGAGTAGAAAAAAATAAAGAAAAGAAAAAAAGAAAAAAATTATTAAAAATTATCCACGTTAGCGCCGGCGACGCCACGTAGGATGACTGGTATCTACGTCTGGGATTTCCTACCACAATTAGTCGAATAGACTAAATTGGCAAAAAGTGAAAAGGTTTAAAACGTAATTAATACAATTAAAAGATTTGGGACTGAATTGGTCAAAGTGCAATATATTTTGATTTTTTTGGACAATTTTCCCTCTATTCACGCTAAAAGATGGATGAACCCCTACAAATGCATAGATATTCTTTTTCTATTTTTCCTTATCAAGAAATAAGAAAAGATCTGGCTAGTCCATTAACAATTTTCAGGAAGATAATGACAACATGTACACAACATTGTCGAACAGCTAGCAGAGTTGAAATAGACACCTAGATATTTTTTTTGGTCAAAAGAAGACACCTAGACTGACTCGGTCGGTGTTAGCTGATTGCTGATTGATTGTTTATATTCGGGTTTTCAACGTTGTTGATGACGATCGATCATAATGTTGCCAAGTTCAATAGACAGCGAGTCGGAAGAAGTTCGAAAATGAAATGCTTCGATCTAATTTTGCTATGATATTGGAGAATTCAAGCGAGATGATGAGAAATTCTCTCTCAAGTTCGGTAGAGACTCACTGGCTTTTGAAATTTCTTTAGGTACAGATTAATTCGTTCGAAGTGGGAATTGCGGAGATGATGCGTTCTCGGAAATCAAAAGACCAAACAATACTTATGTATGTATAGGTGTCCCACTGCCGATGGACCATATAATAGTACTTCGTTTATTTGAGCATACAGACATTTGCCTCCTCAAATGAACTCATCTATTTGAAAAATTCTCATGAGTCGCGGCTACGATGAAGAACCTCTCGACTAGAATACGATCTCTTTACATAAAAAGGACTGCATTTCTACTTGCAGGACTTGTTCCCCACGCCCTTAGAAGCTTCGGAATGAGCTTTACTTCATTGCAGATTCAGTTCACGCATGTTGTTCTCATCATTCGTTTTGAAAGCAAGATTAGCATTCATACGCTATCTGCAAAACAGTGCAGAATTTCCATGTGATACTACTCATTTCTTGTATAATCTGATTGCTATTAAGGATTGATGAAATCATTGATCAGATACTTGCCTCCAGGTCGGTCCCTCTTTCATTTTATAGTGAAACGATATGATAATCTGTCGAGGCTAGGCCATGGTCTATGACCCAAAGCATATAAACAACAGCTCAGATAAGCTAGCAAGAACGATGGGTCAAATGTCATCTATTAACACGGGGCCACAGGCTTTATAATTCACGCATTCAAGGTAAGGCAAACACGACAGCAAACAGCTACAGACTCCACCGAGTATCACAGCATTGACCAATTACGTATTTTAGAAACGAATTTGACTCCTAGGAAGAAAAAATCATCATCGTCCTCATCATTCCTTTGTTTTTTTCTTCTTCTTTTTTCCTAATCGAGTGATGATACAAGAGTCTCCGACTCGGTACGCCGAAGTGGGAGTCCGACTGAGCCGGCCCGTAGGGGCGATTTTACGCTTTTGCCCCCTCGATGTAACAGCGGCCCACATTTCTCTTCTCAAGCTTCTTTCTTCCTTCTTCTTAATTTTTGTTTCGTTTTAGTTATTTTTATTTTGCTCTATGGTCAAGCTACTAGCAGAGCCGTGTTGTGAAATTGTTGTGAACGGTTTTGCAAATTCAAATGGTTATTTGCAATCGAAATATACAAAATCTATCCAATACTCCTTATTCAATATCATATACAAGAGGATTGTTACGCGACATATTAATGTAGACCGTAATTACATTTGTTGGTAGATTAAACCAAATACTAAGACTCCATCGCAACTTGCATAGCTTTGATGACTATCGTCATTATAGTGCAATAACCGTTGTATTCGGGTCATTTGCTTTGCTAAAAAGGTTATTATCCATTTTATGTCTCACGTGAGAACCTGATCACTCAAAATGATCGATGGGAGAGCCCAAACTAGGCCTGGCGAAGCACGCCCATCAACATACAAAAGTATATAATAAATTTGTAGATTGAGCTCTACAACTATAGGATCTTACTTAAGCCTTGCCTAAATATGCTTTTGGGCACTTGTGGCGGGCAGTGAGCTGTCAAGTTAATGATCAGGTCTATTAATCACATATTAAGAAATTGGAGACTAGAAAGATAAGTAGTTTTCACTAAGAAATCCACGTCAATGAGCTTTTGTGTCCTCTTAAAATGCTAAGAGAATGAACATTTAAATAGTGATTTTCTTAATCCATGGATAATTCACCCGATCTTCATCCGAAAAATCAATCGGTTGCGGACTTGATTCGCCCCTTCTAAAGTTGGGTAGTGCAGATATCGAACGGGATGGGGAAATTGTCATCCTTAGTCAACGCTTCGAGCTTAATCGTCTCACAAGGCTTGCAGGGTATATTAGGTAGTCGAGTCTTGACATCCTAGACCTTAAATTATGAAAAAGAAAAGAAAAGCAAAAGTATTAACCACGTGGCCGAATCTATAAGGTGCAAAAGATGAGGTGCACAAATAGGAACAACTAGCCGATTAGTTCGAGGGGGGGCGGGGCGCGTAGGTTCTTGTCATTTCCCCAAATTGGAGATGATCCTGGCTTAGTAAACGGTGAATAGTGTCCGTCGAATGAGGCTTTACGATGCGCTCGACCGCTCCGGATAGAATTCGGGGAGTCAAAGATGGAGTGAAATGCAACTTTTCGGCCGTTTAACGCTATCCGGGGATAATCTCGCTCGCGATTTTATGAGCTTTACGGTTACGACCCACCTCCAGTGACGATGGGTCTGCATATGAACGGCCCGAGTTAAATGCATCTTCTTTTATCTGAGTAAATTTTTGAGAAATGATTAAGTGACAGTTCTTAATCTACCGTGTGATTAATAGCACATCACAAAAAGTTAAATAACAAATAATTATAAATCGTTATAGAGTCCACCTTTTCAAGAATTTATGACTCTTAACATGCCGTTACTCTCACAGTAGCCCAAAGACTGTTATGCTAGCAAAACCCATTACCTCTCTGATTTGGTCGAAGACGGGTCATCCATACCCTCAATCTTACGGATATCGTCTCGCCAGGCACACCATCAAGATTTGCCTCTCTGATTTGGTCGAAAATGGGTCATCCATGCCGTTAGTTTGAAAACCGGGCACTTGTGATATTTATCTTTAGAGGTTGTGGCGAGCACCAACCAACTCTGAGACTCGCATCTTTTGAGGGGTGGTGGGTGGTGAGTCGACCAATCCCTTAAAATTTGTCTCAGTCGAGACTTATTATTGCAGTTATTGATTGGCCTCATTTTATTTTGCATCGATGTGATTTCATTATTTTCATACAACGAAAGGATTATGAAATTCTCTAATATTACATTACGGTATCACTTCATTAGCTTTGACAATGCCAATCATCCAGATAAATAATAAGGAATAAAAATGTTTGGTACCAATATATCAAAACAAGTAATACTTTAAAATTGAGAAAAATTATCCAAAAAGTCATAAACTTGTTGCACTTTTGTCAATTCAGTCCTAGACCTTTTAATTGTGCTAATTGAGTACTAAATCTTTTCACATTTTGTCAATTTAGTCCATCCGGCCAAATTTGGCAGAAAATTACTAATATGGATGCCGACCGTTCTACATGGCGCCGTTGGCATTGCCGTGACCAATTGTTAATAATATATTAATATTTTTTTATTTTTATTTTTAATCAGTTTATACTCTGCTGTGGTTTAGATTAACTATATGGAAGTCTTGAAGTAAAAAAAAAAAACTATTCAGTGAGGACTTGCAGAAGTCCTAGTTTTCTCCTTATAATACCATTATCGCATGAGTTTGGGCTGTAGAGAGCTCATCCTATGGGCGCCTATGTGTTGGATTGGGGCCAAATGGAGCAACTTGGTCCTATTGGGTATTACTCGATGTCAGAGAGGTGCCGATGAGGCTTTTAATCTCCCGTCTGAAACTTTGATTATCGCATTGTGCACATCCCCAGAATTGTGGAAGTTTACTGTCGAAAACTTCAGATATGTTCCCAGCATTTGTCCATGCCCAACAGAACCCAGCTTGACTTATGAATGTGATGATATCGGGAAATGTAAAATTGATGCGCGATGGCGATGCGATTTGAGTGACAAGAAGATTTTTTATAGATAAATGATCATCACCACACCAAGGCATAAAGGTCACTCCACAAGCTAAGGATAAAGATCGAGATAAATGAAATTCACCACTAGGAACACCATCAACCAAGGATAAATGATTTTGGGATATAAAAGAAGTTCACCACCAAGGCCTAAAGGAAACCCACCCGCCAAGGATAAAGGATTCTTTGGTTCACCACCGAAAAATTTGAATAAGAAATCAGGATAGAAATTCGCTCATTTGAAGAAAATCTCATTTGTATTCCAATGCAACTCCGGTCTGTTGTACAAATGAAATCACACTTTTATTTATAGAGGGATTCTAAGCAAAAGAAAACGGCTCTTGGAATCCTAGAAACGGAAATGACTCTTGGTAAAGACTAATTAAACTATGACTAAATGCATTTAACTAAGATCAAATGAACTCTCCAAATTCTTCCACGAGCCCTGGAAGCCGAATAGCCACCTTAGAAGATAGACAAACAGCCATGGAAATTAACTAGAACACCGTTCAATTGATGATAGTTGATTAGCAGCCTCTAAATTGACAACAAACTTGCATGTCGACAACCATGAAATTGACAACTTCATTATAACGTTTTCGATCTTGAACCCATCCAATCAAATTGTAGCCGAAAATGGCCTTTGCTTGCAGGAATAATGATTGGGCTAGATAAGAATCTTATAGCGAATTCAGCAGGAGATTGCCTCAATTAAAAGTACTATTAAGCATTCACAAGAGATGCTATTAGTTACTTGTCATCATATCAGTATCAAACCTATAGCAGTTACAATAATGGTGGAAGGGACTCCAAACTTCAAGTGGTTCCAGAAGGACAGAGTGTAGCCGCGATCCGGGTCATGGCGAGCCTGCTCGCACACAATCAAGTTGGCCGCCGATCCGAACAGCGAGAGATTCCCCGCGACGGTGCTCACCCAAGCCAGGATGAGCCACAACTTCTTCTGTTCCGCGACAGAAATAGCAGCTGCGGACGCAGCCACCTGGCCTCCGAGCAAGAGAACTGAAGAACAAAGTGTCAGAAACATTGAACTAAAGAAGAAAGGGAAGGTAGAAACATTAGAATAGGAATGTGGAATTTGCGTGGACATGCCAAGATAAGATACAGAAACTACGGATAACCCTATGGTGTTGTTTGCAGGGCAAATGATCGATCAGCGAAATGTCTCATCACGTATGAATAATTCTTCTGTCTTACTTAAACAGGATGGTGATGACGAATAGGTTCGAGCGACAGACATCAAACCAATAATAGTTAAAAGCATGTAAGAGTTTAGGTAATGCTTCCATGTTGTGCAACTGGTAAAACTTCAAAGCCTACAAAGATATTTCGGTCATCTATAGACTGTTTGGTTTGAAGTTTCTTATCGGCACAATAGACAACCCCCAGACCAAGAGGTAGTCGAGTATTCTGGTAGGCTAATCAAATGTCAGGTTCGTTCAGGAGTAGCATCAGCGTACCAGTTGGCACATTCGAAGCGACGTTCGAGAACACCAAAATGACGACAGCAAGAACAGCTATCCCGCTAGCGCGATTGACTTTGGCATGTGGCTCTATCCAATCCCAGAGAGTGCTCGGAATTCCAGTCTCATTGAATCCATCGACCGCGATGAACATTCCGCAGAAGAATATCAACAGAGAATAGGAGACCTGGTAAAATCACAAAAGATATTGACTTTCAAAGAAAATCCCAAGTTCCCTTATCGAGAAATCGGGCACATAGAACCAGAGAGAGACTATACCTTCTCTAGGCAAGGCCGAGCATCTTTAAAGTCAAGAGCTACGAGGGCCAGGCCGGCGGTAATTGCTGTCCAAGACATATTCAGACCCTTCAACAAAGAGATCAGCATACTGATGGTGATAAGGTAAACACGGGATTTCCACAAGATCCTCTTATATCTTGAGGCCTCATTCGAAGTCAACTGGTTTCTAAGCGACTCGACATGATTTGCATCCCCATTCACGGTTGCAGGAGGGCTCTGTATGTCCATTGGCTCAAAATTAGGGTTCCGTTCTTGCAAGTTTAGGGATGTGCAGTGCCGCATTGTGGCAGGCAACAAAGGATGAGAACTCCCGTCTTCTTCGTCCTTTTGGATGGACAGTAGCTTCCAGTACATGCATAGAAGCATCAGTGCATTGACGAGAATCCCGATCACCATTGCAGGAAGAATTCCGACAAGAAAACTCCCAAATGAGATCTTACTCCGAGCAGCTATAACTAAATTTTGAGGATTCCCAATGAGAGTGGCCGAAGACCCAATATTGGCACTCGTGGCGAGGGCAAGTAAAAATGGATGCGGCGGGAGATTGTGTTGCCTAGCTATTTTGAGCACAAACTCAGTCAGAACGACACAAGACGTATCATTTGTGAAGAGAGCACTTGAAATGGCAGAGATCAAGCAAATCCGAAGAAGCAAGTCATGTGCTCCTTTGCTTTTCCAGGAGAGCAACTTACCCAGATGCTTGAACATATCGGCCTTTTCCAGATACACGCTAACCACCATCGTCCCAAAGAGAAGGCCGAGGATTGGGAGGTCAATCGCAGCGTAAGCTTGATCGGGTGTTATGACCCGGAAAATCACCATAAGCATCGCTCCAAGGAGCGACCCTGCAGTTCTTCCTACAGGTAGGAATGGCACAGACGGGAAAACGGCCAATACCCAGAATATCGAAAAGGCAATGGACCCGAGAATTACTTTTTCGGTAGAAGCAAGTGCCATTTTCGGAAGATTCACAAGTTTCCCGAAATCGAAACTTCAGTTGGTGAGGATGTCAATTGCTATAACTTCACCAGAGTCATCCTGACAGGATACCTGGATCCAATACATAAAAAGCTATATGAACATCGCCCCCGAGGATGCTGTTAACTCTCGCAGCCTACAAAACCTTTCAAGGACAGAAAAAATGTAATAATTGGTTACCAATTTAGATTGTCATCTCTTTCCTGGAAAGAGAGCCCATCAATGAATTATGTATTTGTCTATGTGGGAAAGAACTGAAGCCAAATTTAAATTTTAACTTTTGACTGTTGTTCTGTTTCATTAGAAAACGAATCTCGAGAGCAAGGGACAAAATTAAAAAATTTCGACCCACTTCAAGAATCTTTTCACCGACATAAGTAAGAAAACATAATCATAAGAAAATAAAGGAAGCCGGCAAATCCCACTTTTTGGGTGATCCCTCTACTTAGCAACCAAAAATTAGTCGACTCCTGTTTAGTGTGTCAGCTATAACACAACTGACTTACGGAGACATCCCAACGAAGACAGCATTAAGGCAGCGGCGCGAGAGAAATGATGAAACGGTGCCAGAGCTCGAAACTGGGCGTATTAATCCAAGAAGAATTGCAGGTGCCGAACAGCACGAGAAGAAAGAAAGAACGAAAGACGTAACTTGAAAAGCTGCAAAATTTACCTCACCCTTTGATCTTTATCAAGTCCCAAATCACAGTAAGGCGTTCAGCAAAATTGGGTTTATCAGCGCAATGAAAACTTTAGAAGAAAATTCCATAGAGACGTGGACCCGACATGTCCAAGCAATATCGACGAGCTCACAACAACCGAAGGAACAAAATTCCACTCTTCATCGCACGACTTTTCCCAGAATGTTGCTTAGCGATCACGTAAAATGATACAACGAGAAAATCAAGAGAAAACGACGCGTCCTGACATGAGAACCTCAACTCGGTCGGAGCTTCTTGCGCCTCCAGTCTACGTCTTGGCACTGCAAATTTGACCTTGGAAGAGGCTCTTCTCGGAGAGAAACGCGTAACTTGATGGAACCGCATTCTCAAACCTGCATTGAGAATATTTTCATTATTAGCGTTTCATTACCCTTCCTTAAACGCTGTTAAATTGGATGGCACACAGCCCGTTCTTCTTCAAGTGATGTCATACTACGAGAAATTGAGAATCACAGGTTCGAGCATGAACAGGCTTAGGAATCCCTGTCAACGCGACGGAATGCTCTTGATTTAAGTTATTTATCTTGCTTTTCACGGGAGATATGCGAAAGCAGTCTTTGTACCTATTTATTCCTCTCGATCTCCAAAGTCCGCCTTAATAATGGACTGCTCAATCTCTAATGTCATCCTTCTGACCAAAAAAAAAAAACATCTCTCATGCCAACCACAACCACATTTTCAGCAGCTGTCGCTACATTCGAAGGCATAGTGGATTTTCAATTAACTTTTGTTCACAGGAAAATTGTCCAAAAGTTTTAAACCTATTGCATTTTTGCTAATTCAGTCCTAAACATTTTAATTGTGACGGTTGAGTCTTAAACATTTTTCACTTTTTGCCAATTTAGTCCATTTAGCCATTTTTTGCCGGAAATCATTGACGTTGACAATTTTTAATAATTTTCGAATTTTTTTTCTTTTTTTCTCTTTCTTTTTTTGTGCCCTTCTTCCTCTGGCCGATTCGGCAATTGGTCAGAGGTGAGGGCTGGTGAGGGCCGGCGAGGTCGACCTCGCCGGCCTATGGCGAAGCTCGCCTGCCCTTGGCGAGGCCAACCTCCCCGTCGCTAGGCTAGAGAGAACCCAATGACGACGAGGCTCACCCTCGCCAATGGCCGGCGATGGCAAGCTTTGCCAGAGGCTGATCTGCAATGACTCGAATTTCCATAGAATTTGAACCTCGAATGATTATATAAATTAACTCCATTTAAATTCTCTGATAAATAGCTAACTTATTCACAATTGTACAAATAATTTAACCTTAGAAAATATACATCAAAACTTTATGTATAGAAACCCATCTCCACTTTCGCTGCGCACTCTGATCCAATCCTTACCAGTGATCTTCGGAAGTGTTTATCTAATTCTTTAGAATTCCTAACCTGACAAATCTGTAAAATATATTGGGCTGAGCCTAAGCTCGGTAAATGAACTCTCTAGATCTAAGGTAAAAGATCATCTTACCACTCGACCCGGAAGCATCACAACATAATAACAATCAATATTTCATCACAGTACACTTATATGAATCGCTATAATTCAAGGAATACCTTTTATCGTTTATATAAACCTAACTAATTCCTTAATCAATCTTGTATTCAAAACGGAATAATTCAAATACTCGAGAAGGACTAGATGCATCATATATGATTCAAGCACTTATCATCCAATCCAAATTCGACATGTCAAATATTTCATCTTCTATGAGCACGTATAATCGTATACATCAAAATCTACATCTCCAACCACATATTCGAATTGGTCAACACTTTTCCTCTTTAATAGCAAGGATATCAACAAAATAACGTGAACTCGAGAGAAGTACAGAATAATTATGTTCGACAAGTGATGAAGTGACTGCATTACCTTTTCTATCACGGTACGCCAATGAAGGCCGTTAACAACATTGCATAAGGTCATTCACTCAAATGCAAGCAGATAGCATATTATTTCATGATACGCAGATACCACATAATAGCCCACCGATATACATGAGTGAGTTCATATTCGTCTCTGGTACCCATATAACATGAGTTCAGGACAGCACATAATAACCATGTATAACAAATACATGGTTAAATATATCATCTTTCCTATCATGACATGGCAATGGGGACATCATCATCATTCCATAGAATCAATCATTCATAAGTGTGCATATGGCATATTACTTCATAATACCACATCGTATTTTAACAATTTGCACACATGAGTTCACATTCGTCACTGGCCAGGACCATCTTGATTCACCAGATATCTCGACTCACGAGGCATTGTCACCGCCAACTTATGGGGGGCGGAATCATCCATACCCTATGCCACGCCTTAACCCATTCATCAATGGTGTCCTCTTTATTTGTGAGAATAAATACACCACTATACATCCACATGATGTCATACCATGATAAAACCATGTCATACCATGACTACAAGAGTCACGTCATCATAAAGTTTCATATCATCTTAACCTTGTAGAGAATCGTTCCATCCGGTAGAACATCTGACTAACTCCAGAGTTTCATCCATAAACTCATACAAGGAAATTTTTTCGATGGCGAATAAGCCGTGACAAAGGTCTTAATCACCTAGCATCATTCACTTACATTTCATAATAACATAACAGTCGCCACGTACATCGCATCATTTGCCATTCTCATGCAATTAATGATAAATAATCAATTGCGTGCACTTCCGCACATATATCCTCATTCTTTCCATGATAAGCCATCATCATTTAATCGGAAGCCATAAATAGGTAATCGGTAACTTAGCAACCGATGCTCATAAATTGACAACGTGAATATTGACAACTCAAATGATCGACCATGTGAATCGATATCATACTATTTTTCATATAAAAAATAGAAGTCAATATCCATTTATCGTCATTTGCAAACCATATGTTATTCATGGCACAACCACCATCCAGTGTATTTCAACTTCACATGCAAGTCATAACAACAACACATTTGCCACAAAAGTCTGTTTATATTTTCATATAAACCGTGACATTCAAACAATTACTTGTTTTTAAAGTATAAGACTTCATTCTCTTTTTACCATATCATCACCATAAAATTTCTGATTCTTTGATCAGCTCGTTACAATATCAATATTTGCAGCTAAGCCCCCAAACTTTGAGAATTTACAATTTTGCCGCTATACTCTCAAAATTTATAATTTCATGAAATTTCGAAGTAAATCAATCATTAAAACATCCTAAGTTTCTGATTCCGTAACAACTTCCAGAATTTTTGGTATTTGAAATTAAGTCCCCAAACTTTGTGAAATTGCAATTTTGCCCCTGAACTTTCAAAATTTGCGATTTAGTCCAATTTCCAAATAAATCAACCGTCATAACATTCTAAGGTTCTGATTCTGTTGTTAGTCCTCAAAATATCCAATATTTGCAAATTCGTCCTTAAACTTGCTGAAATTACGAATTTACTCCTAAATCTTTTGAACTCATTTTCTTGAACCGATTTGATGTCCTTCAATTAATCTTACTTAGTCATTCACTAATTAATACTAAATCTCATAAAATAACCTTGTTAGTTACACCCTCTTACTTTTGTAAATTTTCGAAATTCGTTCTTAAGTTTGCCGAAAATTAGTAATATACCCTTCTCACGCCTAATTTTACCATATTCACATTTTTCTCATTCAAGATGCAACAAAACATACTAATAATTTCTCAAAGACATTCTAGGCATGTAGAGAACTTCATAACTCAAGCTCAACAATCACAATAGTGTAACGTGCAATTATGGAAATTCAATCATACATAGAATAGAATCTAGAACGCTTGAACAAACAATCAAACAACCAAGTTCAAAAGTACCAAGTAGATCAATCTAGCTTGGCGCCTAGATATTTTCACTTACCTTGAATGAAAGACTTGAATAATTCAAATCCTTAACCACCTTGTAAGATGCTTGATAGGCAGAGATTAAAAACTTGGAATAACACAAATTGGATAATCTTGGAAGCTTGGATGAAAATGGAGTTGGAGCTTCATTCGGTGTTTTGGGAGGAAAATTTGTTCTTGTTCAAGAGAAGATGAAGATGCACGAATGAAGGAGGAAGTGAAATGGGATCTTCATCATCCATTTGAGTTGGAATTAATGAATAACTAATGTTAATGGCATTACGGTGGACAAGATAACAATAGATAATATTATTTACTTATTTTAATATTTAAAGTTCAATTAAACTATAATTAAGTGAAGAGAAAAGTGTCAAAAAAGTCATAAACCTTTTTTTGGTGCCAATTCAATTCTAAACCTTTTATTTTTGTGCCAATTCAGTCCTTTTGGCCAATTTTGGCTAGATTTTGCTGACGTGGACACCGACCGGCCGGCAGCCAGTCACTAGCGCTGACGTGGATAACTTAAATAATATTTTAATATTTTTTTAAAAAAATTTCTTTTTTTCTTTTCTTTTCTTTTTTTTCTCTCCCCTCCCTCCTTCCTCCATCCGATCGCCGAAGGGAAAAAAAAGAAAAGAAAAATAATTCAAAAAATATTAAAATATTATTAAAAGTTCTCCATATCAGCGTCAATGACCGGCTGCCGGCCGACCGATGTCCACGTTAGCAAAATCCAATCAAAATTGATAGGAAGGATTGAATTGGCACAAAAACAAAATATTTAAGACTGAATTAGCATTAATGCAAAAGATTTAAGACTGGACTAGCACCAAAAAAAGGTTTATAACTAAATTAGCATAAATGCAAAAGGTTTAGGACTGAATGGGCACCCAAAAAAGGTTTAGGACTAAATTGGCATCAATGCCAAAGGTTTAGAACTTTTTGGACACTTTTCCCATTAAGTGGATATGAGAAATGGTTGAAAAATGGAGGTTTAGTGTAGTAAATCTCCACTAACATGGTTTTCATTCTTTTCATTTTTTTATTAAAGAATAATTAAATTTTCCATTATTAGCTTGAGTTAAAAACAATAATTGTCCAATAGCTAGTTTTATAAATTATGTCATGCATGAAGTCATAAAAAATAATATGTCGTGCATTATGTTATCACGAGCTAAATGAAATGGCTTAATTAAGAGTATATGGTAACTACTAAATACGAGGTGAAGATAAATAGAGAGATTGCATTCGTTTGAGATACCGGTAAATCAGAAAATTATTATGTAAATTATTATCATTATTAATAAAGGGCATAGGGATACTTAATTTCATTAATATTTTAATGTTTGAAAATTATTCGATACGTATTTAAGAACATATCAGTCCTCATTGATAATTTACTAAACTAATTATATTTCCTTCAATAACTCTCACTAACTTAATATCTTAAATATCATGAATTACAAAGAAAATTTCGAATGTGACACAATCACCGGACCGGCCAGAGGAAGAAGAGTAGAAAAAAATAAAGAAAAGAAAAAAAGAAAAAAATTATTAAAAATTATCCACGTTAGCGCCGGCGACGCCACGTAGGATGACTGGTATCTACGTCTGGGATTTCCTACCACAATTAGTCGAATAGACTAAATTGGCAAAAAGTGAAAAGGTTTAAAACGTAATTAATACAATTAAAAGATTTGGGACTGAATTGGTCAAAGTGCAATATATTTTGATTTTTTTGGACAATTTTCCCTCTATTCACGCTAAAAGATGGATGAACCCCTACAAATGCATAGATATTCTTTTTCTATTTTTCCTTATCAAGAAATAAGAAAAGATCTGGCTAGTCCATTAACAATTTTCAGGAAGATAATGACAACATGTACACAACATTGTCGAACAGCTAGCAGAGTTGAAATAGACACCTAGATATTTTTTTTGGTCAAAAGAAGACACCTAGACTGACTCGGTCGGTGTTAGCTGATTGCTGATTGATTGTTTATATTCGGGTTTTCAACGTTGTTGATGACGATCGATCATAATGTTGCCAAGTTCAATAGACAGCGAGTCGGAAGAAGTTCGAAAATGAAATGCTTCGATCTAATTTTGCTATGATATTGGAGAATTCAAGCGAGATGATGAGAAATTCTCTCTCAAGTTCGGTAGAGACTCACTGGCTTTTGAAATTTCTTTAGGTACAGATTAATTCGTTCGAAGTGGGAATTGCGGAGATGATGCGTTCTCGGAAATCAAAAGACCAAACAATACTTATGTATGTATAGGTGTCCCACTGCCGATGGACCATATAATAGTACTTCGTTTATTTGAGCATACAGACATTTGCCTCCTCAAATGAACTCATCTATTTGAAAAATTCTCATGAGTCGCGGCTACGATGAAGAACCTCTCGACTAGAATACGATCTCTTTACATAAAAAGGACTGCATTTCTACTTGCAGGACTTGTTCCCCACGCCCTTAGAAGCTTCGGAATGAGCTTTACTTCATTGCAGATTCAGTTCACGCATGTTGTTCTCATCATTCGTTTTGAAAGCAAGATTAGCATTCATACGCTATCTGCAAAACAGTGCAGAATTTCCATGTGATACTACTCATTTCTTGTATAATCTGATTGCTATTAAGGATTGATGAAATCATTGATCAGATACTTGCCTCCAGGTCGGTCCCTCTTTCATTTTATAGTGAAACGATATGATAATCTGTCGAGGCTAGGCCATGGTCTATGACCCAAAGCATATAAACAACAGCTCAGATAAGCTAGCAAGAACGATGGGTCAAATGTCATCTATTAACACGGGGCCACAGGCTTTATAATTCACGCATTCAAGGTAAGGCAAACACGACAGCAAACAGCTACAGACTCCACCGAGTATCACAGCATTGACCAATTACGTATTTTAGAAACGAATTTGACTCCTAGGAAGAAAAAATCATCATCGTCCTCATCATTCCTTTGTTTTTTTCTTCTTCTTTTTTCCTAATCGAGTGATGATACAAGAGTCTCCGACTCGGTACGCCGAAGTGGGAGTCCGACTGAGCCGGCCCGTAGGGGCGATTTTACGCTTTTGCCCCCTCGATGTAACAGCGGCCCACATTTCTCTTCTCAAGCTTCTTTCTTCCTTCTTCTTAATTTTTGTTTCGTTTTAGTTATTTTTATTTTGCTCTATGGTCAAGCTACTAGCAGAGCCGTGTTGTGAAATTGTTGTGAACGGTTTTGCAAATTCAAATGGTTATTTGCAATCGAAATATACAAAATCTATCCAATACTCCTTATTCAATATCATATACAAGAGGATTGTTACGCGACATATTAATGTAGACCGTAATTACATTTGTTGGTAGATTAAACCAAATACTAAGACTCCATCGCAACTTGCATAGCTTTGATGACTATCGTCATTATAGTGCAATAACCGTTGTATTCGGGTCATTTGCTTTGCTAAAAAGGTTATTATCCATTTTATGTCTCACGTGAGAACCTGATCACTCAAAATGATCGATGGGAGAGCCCAAACTAGGCCTGGCGAAGCACGCCCATCAACATACAAAAGTATATAATAAATTTGTAGATTGAGCTCTACAACTATAGGATCTTACTTAAGCCTTGCCTAAATATGCTTTTGGGCACTTGTGGCGGGCAGTGAGCTGTCAAGTTAATGATCAGGTCTATTAATCACATATTAAGAAATTGGAGACTAGAAAGATAAGTAGTTTTCACTAAGAAATCCACGTCAATGAGCTTTTGTGTCCTCTTAAAATGCTAAGAGAATGAACATTTAAATAGTGATTTTCTTAATCCATGGATAATTCACCCGATCTTCATCCGAAAAATCAATCGGTTGCGGACTTGATTCGCCCCTTCTAAAGTTGGGTAGTGCAGATATCGAACGGGATGGGGAAATTGTCATCCTTAGTCAACGCTTCGAGCTTAATCGTCTCACAAGGCTTGCAGGGTATATTAGGTAGTCGAGTCTTGACATCCTAGACCTTAAATTATGAAAAAGAAAAGAAAAGCAAAAGTATTAACCACGTGGCCGAATCTATAAGGTGCAAAAGATGAGGTGCACAAATAGGAACAACTAGCCGATTAGTTCGAGGGGGGGCGGGGCGCGTAGGTTCTTGTCATTTCCCCAAATTGGAGATGATCCTGGCTTAGTAAACGGTGAATAGTGTCCGTCGAATGAGGCTTTACGATGCGCTCGACCGCTCCGGATAGAATTCGGGGAGTCAAAGATGGAGTGAAATGCAACTTTTCGGCCGTTTAACGCTATCCGGGGATAATCTCGCTCGCGATTTTATGAGCTTTACGGTTACGACCCACCTCCAGTGACGATGGGTCTGCATATGAACGGCCCGAGTTAAATGCATCTTCTTTTATCTGAGTAAATTTTTGAGAAATGATTAAGTGACAGTTCTTAATCTACCGTGTGATTAATAGCACATCACAAAAAGTTAAATAACAAATAATTATAAATCGTTATAGAGTCCACCTTTTCAAGAATTTATGACTCTTAACATGCCGTTACTCTCACAGTAGCCCAAAGACTGTTATGCTAGCAAAACCCATTACCTCTCTGATTTGGTCGAAGACGGGTCATCCATACCCTCAATCTTACGGATATCGTCTCGCCAGGCACACCATCAAGATTTGCCTCTCTGATTTGGTCGAAAATGGGTCATCCATGCCGTTAGTTTGAAAACCGGGCACTTGTGATATTTATCTTTAGAGGTTGTGGCGAGCACCAACCAACTCTGAGACTCGCATCTTTTGAGGGGTGGTGGGTGGTGAGTCGACCAATCCCTTAAAATTTGTCTCAGTCGAGACTTATTATTGCAGTTATTGATTGGCCTCATTTTATTTTGCATCGATGTGATTTCATTATTTTCATACAACGAAAGGATTATGAAATTCTCTAATATTACATTACGGTATCACTTCATTAGCTTTGACAATGCCAATCATCCAGATAAATAATAAGGAATAAAAATGTTTGGTACCAATATATCAAAACAAGTAATACTTTAAAATTGAGAAAAATTATCCAAAAAGTCATAAACTTGTTGCACTTTTGTCAATTCAGTCCTAGACCTTTTAATTGTGCTAATTGAGTACTAAATCTTTTCACATTTTGTCAATTTAGTCCATCCGGCCAAATTTGGCAGAAAATTACTAATATGGATGCCGACCGTTCTACATGGCGCCGTTGGCATTGCCGTGACCAATTGTTAATAATATATTAATATTTTTTTATTTTTATTTTTAATCAGTTTATACTCTGCTGTGGTTTAGATTAACTATATGGAAGTCTTGAAGTAAAAAAAAAAAACTATTCAGTGAGGACTTGCAGAAGTCCTAGTTTTCTCCTTATAATACCATTATCGCATGAGTTTGGGCTGTAGAGAGCTCATCCTATGGGCGCCTATGTGTTGGATTGGGGCCAAATGGAGCAACTTGGTCCTATTGGGTATTACTCGATGTCAGAGAGGTGCCGATGAGGCTTTTAATCTCCCGTCTGAAACTTTGATTATCGCATTGTGCACATCCCCAGAATTGTGGAAGTTTACTGTCGAAAACTTCAGATATGTTCCCAGCATTTGTCCATGCCCAACAGAACCCAGCTTGACTTATGAATGTGATGATATCGGGAAATGTAAAATTGATGCGCGATGGCGATGCGATTTGAGTGACAAGAAGATTTTTTATAGATAAATGATCATCACCACACCAAGGCATAAAGGTCACTCCACAAGCTAAGGATAAAGATCGAGATAAATGAAATTCACCACTAGGAACACCATCAACCAAGGATAAATGATTTTGGGATATAAAAGAAGTTCACCACCAAGGCCTAAAGGAAACCCACCCGCCAAGGATAAAGGATTCTTTGGTTCACCACCGAAAAATTTGAATAAGAAATCAGGATAGAAATTCGCTCATTTGAAGAAAATCTCATTTGTATTCCAATGCAACTCCGGTCTGTTGTACAAATGAAATCACACTTTTATTTATAGAGGGATTCTAAGCAAAAGAAAACGGCTCTTGGAATCCTAGAAACGGAAATGACTCTTGGTAAAGACTAATTAAACTATGACTAAATGCATTTAACTAAGATCAAATGAACTCTCCAAATTCTTCCACGAGCCCTGGAAGCCGAATAGCCACCTTAGAAGATAGACAAACAGCCATGGAAATTAACTAGAACACCGTTCAATTGATGATAGTTGATTAGCAGCCTCTAAATTGACAACAAACTTGCATGTCGACAACCATGAAATTGACAACTTCATTATAACGTTTTCGATCTTGAACCCATCCAATCAAATTGTAGCCGAAAATGGCCTTTGCTTGCAGGAATAATGATTGGGCTAGATAAGAATCTTATAGCGAATTCAGCAGGAGATTGCCTCAATTAAAAGTACTATTAAGCATTCACAAGAGATGCTATTAGTTACTTGTCATCATATCAGTATCAAACCTATAGCAGTTACAATAATGGTGGAAGGGACTCCAAACTTCAAGTGGTTCCAGAAGGACAGAGTGTAGCCGCGATCCGGGTCATGGCGAGCCTGCTCGCACACAATCAAGTTGGCCGCCGATCCGAACAGCGAGAGATTCCCCGCGACGGTGCTCACCCAAGCCAGGATGAGCCACAACTTCTTCTGTTCCGCGACAGAAATAGCAGCTGCGGACGCAGCCACCTGGCCTCCGAGCAAGAGAACTGAAGAACAAAGTGTCAGAAACATTGAACTAAAGAAGAAAGGGAAGGTAGAAACATTAGAATAGGAATGTGGAATTTGCGTGGACATGCCAAGATAAGATACAGAAACTACGGATAACCCTATGGTGTTGTTTGCAGGGCAAATGATCGATCAGCGAAATGTCTCATCACGTATGAATAATTCTTCTGTCTTACTTAAACAGGATGGTGATGACGAATAGGTTCGAGCGACAGACATCAAACCAATAATAGTTAAAAGCATGTAAGAGTTTAGGTAATGCTTCCATGTTGTGCAACTGGTAAAACTTCAAAGCCTACAAAGATATTTCGGTCATCTATAGACTGTTTGGTTTGAAGTTTCTTATCGGCACAATAGACAACCCCCAGACCAAGAGGTAGTCGAGTATTCTGGTAGGCTAATCAAATGTCAGGTTCGTTCAGGAGTAGCATCAGCGTACCAGTTGGCACATTCGAAGCGACGTTCGAGAACACCAAAATGACGACAGCAAGAACAGCTATCCCGCTAGCGCGATTGACTTTGGCATGTGGCTCTATCCAATCCCAGAGAGTGCTCGGAATTCCAGTCTCATTGAATCCATCGACCGCGATGAACATTCCGCAGAAGAATATCAACAGAGAATAGGAGACCTGGTAAAATCACAAAAGATATTGACTTTCAAAGAAAATCCCAAGTTCCCTTATCGAGAAATCGGGCACATAGAACCAGAGAGAGACTATACCTTCTCTAGGCAAGGCCGAGCATCTTTAAAGTCAAGAGCTACGAGGGCCAGGCCGGCGGTAATTGCTGTCCAAGACATATTCAGACCCTTCAACAAAGAGATCAGCATACTGATGGTGATAAGGTAAACACGGGATTTCCACAAGATCCTCTTATATCTTGAGGCCTCATTCGAAGTCAACTGGTTTCTAAGCGACTCGACATGATTTGCATCCCCATTCACGGTTGCAGGAGGGCTCTGTATGTCCATTGGCTCAAAATTAGGGTTCCGTTCTTGCAAGTTTAGGGATGTGCAGTGCCGCATTGTGGCAGGCAACAAAGGATGAGAACTCCCGTCTTCTTCGTCCTTTTGGATGGACAGTAGCTTCCAGTACATGCATAGAAGCATCAGTGCATTGACGAGAATCCCGATCACCATTGCAGGAAGAATTCCGACAAGAAAACTCCCAAATGAGATCTTACTCCGAGCAGCTATAACTAAATTTTGAGGATTCCCAATGAGAGTGGCCGAAGACCCAATATTGGCACTCGTGGCGAGGGCAAGTAAAAATGGATGCGGCGGGAGATTGTGTTGCCTAGCTATTTTGAGCACAAACTCAGTCAGAACGACACAAGACGTATCATTTGTGAAGAGAGCACTTGAAATGGCAGAGATCAAGCAAATCCGAAGAAGCAAGTCATGTGCTCCTTTGCTTTTCCAGGAGAGCAACTTACCCAGATGCTTGAACATATCGGCCTTTTCCAGATACACGCTAACCACCATCGTCCCAAAGAGAAGGCCGAGGATTGGGAGGTCAATCGCAGCGTAAGCTTGATCGGGTGTTATGACCCGGAAAATCACCATAAGCATCGCTCCAAGGAGCGACCCTGCAGTTCTTCCTACAGGTAGGAATGGCACAGACGGGAAAACGGCCAATACCCAGAATATCGAAAAGGCAATGGACCCGAGAATTACTTTTTCGGTAGAAGCAAGTGCCATTTTCGGAAGATTCACAAGTTTCCCGAAATCGAAACTTCAGTTGGTGAGGATGTCAATTGCTATAACTTCACCAGAGTCATCCTGACAGGATACCTGGATCCAATACATAAAAAGCTATATGAACATCGCCCCCGAGGATGCTGTTAACTCTCGCAGCCTACAAAACCTTTCAAGGACAGAAAAAATGTAATAATTGGTTACCAATTTAGATTGTCATCTCTTTCCTGGAAAGAGAGCCCATCAATGAATTATGTATTTGTCTATGTGGGAAAGAACTGAAGCCAAATTTAAATTTTAACTTTTGACTGTTGTTCTGTTTCATTAGAAAACGAATCTCGAGAGCAAGGGACAAAATTAAAAAATTTCGACCCACTTCAAGAATCTTTTCACCGACATAAGTAAGAAAACATAATCATAAGAAAATAAAGGAAGCCGGCAAATCCCACTTTTTGGGTGATCCCTCTACTTAGCAACCAAAAATTAGTCGACTCCTGTTTAGTGTGTCAGCTATAACACAACTGACTTACGGAGACATCCCAACGAAGACAGCATTAAGGCAGCGGCGCGAGAGAAATGATGAAACGGTGCCAGAGCTCGAAACTGGGCGTATTAATCCAAGAAGAATTGCAGGTGCCGAACAGCACGAGAAGAAAGAAAGAACGAAAGACGTAACTTGAAAAGCTGCAAAATTTACCTCACCCTTTGATCTTTATCAAGTCCCAAATCACAGTAAGGCGTTCAGCAAAATTGGGTTTATCAGCGCAATGAAAACTTTAGAAGAAAATTCCATAGAGACGTGGACCCGACATGTCCAAGCAATATCGACGAGCTCACAACAACCGAAGGAACAAAATTCCACTCTTCATCGCACGACTTTTCCCAGAATGTTGCTTAGCGATCACGTAAAATGATACAACGAGAAAATCAAGAGAAAACGACGCGTCCTGACATGAGAACCTCAACTCGGTCGGAGCTTCTTGCGCCTCCAGTCTACGTCTTGGCACTGCAAATTTGACCTTGGAAGAGGCTCTTCTCGGAGAGAAACGCGTAACTTGATGGAACCGCATTCTCAAACCTGCATTGAGAATATTTTCATTATTAGCGTTTCATTACCCTTCCTTAAACGCTGTTAAATTGGATGGCACACAGCCCGTTCTTCTTCAAGTGATGTCATACTACGAGAAATTGAGAATCACAGGTTCGAGCATGAACAGGCTTAGGAATCCCTGTCAACGCGACGGAATGCTCTTGATTTAAGTTATTTATCTTGCTTTTCACGGGAGATATGCGAAAGCAGTCTTTGTACCTATTTATTCCTCTCGATCTCCAAAGTCCGCCTTAATAATGGACTGCTCAATCTCTAATGTCATCCTTCTGACCAAAAAAAAAAAACATCTCTCATGCCAACCACAACCACATTTTCAGCAGCTGTCGCTACATTCGAAGGCATAGTGGATTTTCAATTAACTTTTGTTCACAGGAAAATTGTCCAAAAGTTTTAAACCTATTGCATTTTTGCTAATTCAGTCCTAAACATTTTAATTGTGACGGTTGAGTCTTAAACATTTTTCACTTTTTGCCAATTTAGTCCATTTAGCCATTTTTTGCCGGAAATCATTGACGTTGACAATTTTTAATAATTTTCGAATTTTTTTTCTTTTTTTCTCTTTCTTTTTTTGTGCCCTTCTTCCTCTGGCCGATTCGGCAATTGGTCAGAGGTGAGGGCTGGTGAGGGCCGGCGAGGTCGACCTCGCCGGCCTATGGCGAAGCTCGCCTGCCCTTGGCGAGGCCAACCTCCCCGTCGCTAGGCTAGAGAGAACCCAATGACGACGAGGCTCACCCTCGCCAATGGCCGGCGATGGCAAGCTTTGCCAGAGGCTGATCTGCAATGACTCGAATTTCCATAGAATTTGAACCTCGAATGATTATATAAATTAACTCCATTTAAATTCTCTGATAAATAGCTAACTTATTCACAATTGTACAAATAATTTAACCTTAGAAAATATACATCAAAACTTTATGTATAGAAACCCATCTCCACTTTCGCTGCGCACTCTGATCCAATCCTTACCAGTGATCTTCGGAAGTGTTTATCTAATTCTTTAGAATTCCTAACCTGACAAATCTGTAAAATATATTGGGCTGAGCCTAAGCTCGGTAAATGAACTCTCTAGATCTAAGGTAAAAGATCATCTTACCACTCGACCCGGAAGCATCACAACATAATAACAATCAATATTTCATCACAGTACACTTATATGAATCGCTATAATTCAAGGAATACCTTTTATCGTTTATATAAACCTAACTAATTCCTTAATCAATCTTGTATTCAAAACGGAATAATTCAAATACTCGAGAAGGACTAGATGCATCATATATGATTCAAGCACTTATCATCCAATCCAAATTCGACATGTCAAATATTTCATCTTCTATGAGCACGTATAATCGTATACATCAAAATCTACATCTCCAACCACATATTCGAATTGGTCAACACTTTTCCTCTTTAATAGCAAGGATATCAACAAAATAACGTGAACTCGAGAGAAGTACAGAATAATTATGTTCGACAAGTGATGAAGTGACTGCATTACCTTTTCTATCACGGTACGCCAATGAAGGCCGTTAACAACATTGCATAAGGTCATTCACTCAAATGCAAGCAGATAGCATATTATTTCATGATACGCAGATACCACATAATAGCCCACCGATATACATGAGTGAGTTCATATTCGTCTCTGGTACCCATATAACATGAGTTCAGGACAGCACATAATAACCATGTATAACAAATACATGGTTAAATATATCATCTTTCCTATCATGACATGGCAATGGGGACATCATCATCATTCCATAGAATCAATCATTCATAAGTGTGCATATGGCATATTACTTCATAATACCACATCGTATTTTAACAATTTGCACACATGAGTTCACATTCGTCACTGGCCAGGACCATCTTGATTCACCAGATATCTCGACTCACGAGGCATTGTCACCGCCAACTTATGGGGGGCGGAATCATCCATACCCTATGCCACGCCTTAACCCATTCATCAATGGTGTCCTCTTTATTTGTGAGAATAAATACACCACTATACATCCACATGATGTCATACCATGATAAAACCATGTCATACCATGACTACAAGAGTCACGTCATCATAAAGTTTCATATCATCTTAACCTTGTAGAGAATCGTTCCATCCGGTAGAACATCTGACTAACTCCAGAGTTTCATCCATAAACTCATACAAGGAAATTTTTTCGATGGCGAATAAGCCGTGACAAAGGTCTTAATCACCTAGCATCATTCACTTACATTTCATAATAACATAACAGTCGCCACGTACATCGCATCATTTGCCATTCTCATGCAATTAATGATAAATAATCAATTGCGTGCACTTCCGCACATATATCCTCATTCTTTCCATGATAAGCCATCATCATTTAATCGGAAGCCATAAATAGGTAATCGGTAACTTAGCAACCGATGCTCATAAATTGACAACGTGAATATTGACAACTCAAATGATCGACCATGTGAATCGATATCATACTATTTTTCATATAAAAAATAGAAGTCAATATCCATTTATCGTCATTTGCAAACCATATGTTATTCATGGCACAACCACCATCCAGTGTATTTCAACTTCACATGCAAGTCATAACAACAACACATTTGCCACAAAAGTCTGTTTATATTTTCATATAAACCGTGACATTCAAACAATTACTTGTTTTTAAAGTATAAGACTTCATTCTCTTTTTACCATATCATCACCATAAAATTTCTGATTCTTTGATCAGCTCGTTACAATATCAATATTTGCAGCTAAGCCCCCAAACTTTGAGAATTTACAATTTTGCCGCTATACTCTCAAAATTTATAATTTCATGAAATTTCGAAGTAAATCAATCATTAAAACATCCTAAGTTTCTGATTCCGTAACAACTTCCAGAATTTTTGGTATTTGAAATTAAGTCCCCAAACTTTGTGAAATTGCAATTTTGCCCCTGAACTTTCAAAATTTGCGATTTAGTCCAATTTCCAAATAAATCAACCGTCATAACATTCTAAGGTTCTGATTCTGTTGTTAGTCCTCAAAATATCCAATATTTGCAAATTCGTCCTTAAACTTGCTGAAATTACGAATTTACTCCTAAATCTTTTGAACTCATTTTCTTGAACCGATTTGATGTCCTTCAATTAATCTTACTTAGTCATTCACTAATTAATACTAAATCTCATAAAATAACCTTGTTAGTTACACCCTCTTACTTTTGTAAATTTTCGAAATTCGTTCTTAAGTTTGCCGAAAATTAGTAATATACCCTTCTCACGCCTAATTTTACCATATTCACATTTTTCTCATTCAAGATGCAACAAAACATACTAATAATTTCTCAAAGACATTCTAGGCATGTAGAGAACTTCATAACTCAAGCTCAACAATCACAATAGTGTAACGTGCAATTATGGAAATTCAATCATACATAGAATAGAATCTAGAACGCTTGAACAAACAATCAAACAACCAAGTTCAAAAGTACCAAGTAGATCAATCTAGCTTGGCGCCTAGATATTTTCACTTACCTTGAATGAAAGACTTGAATAATTCAAATCCTTAACCACCTTGTAAGATGCTTGATAGGCAGAGATTAAAAACTTGGAATAACACAAATTGGATAATCTTGGAAGCTTGGATGAAAATGGAGTTGGAGCTTCATTCGGTGTTTTGGGAGGAAAATTTGTTCTTGTTCAAGAGAAGATGAAGATGCACGAATGAAGGAGGAAGTGAAATGGGATCTTCATCATCCATTTGAGTTGGAATTAATGAATAACTAATGTTAATGGCATTACGGTGGACAAGATAACAATAGATAATATTATTTACTTATTTTAATATTTAAAGTTCAATTAAACTATAATTAAGTGAAGAGAAAAGTGTCAAAAAAGTCATAAACCTTTTTTTGGTGCCAATTCAATTCTAAACCTTTTATTTTTGTGCCAATTCAGTCCTTTTGGCCAATTTTGGCTAGATTTTGCTGACGTGGACACCGACCGGCCGGCAGCCAGTCACTAGCGCTGACGTGGATAACTTAAATAATATTTTAATATTTTTTTAAAAAAATTTCTTTTTTTCTTTTCTTTTCTTTTTTTTCTCTCCCCTCCCTCCTTCCTCCATCCGATCGCCGAAGGGAAAAAAAAGAAAAGAAAAATAATTCAAAAAATATTAAAATATTATTAAAAGTTCTCCATATCAGCGTCAATGACCGGCTGCCGGCCGACCGATGTCCACGTTAGCAAAATCCAATCAAAATTGATAGGAAGGATTGAATTGGCACAAAAACAAAATATTTAAGACTGAATTAGCATTAATGCAAAAGATTTAAGACTGGACTAGCACCAAAAAAAGGTTTATAACTAAATTAGCATAAATGCAAAAGGTTTAGGACTGAATGGGCACCCAAAAAAGGTTTAGGACTAAATTGGCATCAATGCCAAAGGTTTAGAACTTTTTGGACACTTTTCCCATTAAGTGGATATGAGAAATGGTTGAAAAATGGAGGTTTAGTGTAGTAAATCTCCACTAACATGGTTTTCATTCTTTTCATTTTTTTATTAAAGAATAATTAAATTTTCCATTATTAGCTTGAGTTAAAAACAATAATTGTCCAATAGCTAGTTTTATAAATTATGTCATGCATGAAGTCATAAAAAATAATATGTCGTGCATTATGTTATCACGAGCTAAATGAAATGGCTTAATTAAGAGTATATGGTAACTACTAAATACGAGGTGAAGATAAATAGAGAGATTGCATTCGTTTGAGATACCGGTAAATCAGAAAATTATTATGTAAATTATTATCATTATTAATAAAGGGCATAGGGATACTTAATTTCATTAATATTTTAATGTTTGAAAATTATTCGATACGTATTTAAGAACATATCAGTCCTCATTGATAATTTACTAAACTAATTATATTTCCTTCAATAACTCTCACTAACTTAATATCTTAAATATCATGAATTACAAAGAAAATTTCGAATGTGACACAATCACCGGACCGGCCAGAGGAAGAAGAGTAGAAAAAAATAAAGAAAAGAAAAAAAGAAAAAAATTATTAAAAATTATCCACGTTAGCGCCGGCGACGCCACGTAGGATGACTGGTATCTACGTCTGGGATTTCCTACCACAATTAGTCGAATAGACTAAATTGGCAAAAAGTGAAAAGGTTTAAAACGTAATTAATACAATTAAAAGATTTGGGACTGAATTGGTCAAAGTGCAATATATTTTGATTTTTTTGGACAATTTTCCCTCTATTCACGCTAAAAGATGGATGAACCCCTACAAATGCATAGATATTCTTTTTCTATTTTTCCTTATCAAGAAATAAGAAAAGATCTGGCTAGTCCATTAACAATTTTCAGGAAGATAATGACAACATGTACACAACATTGTCGAACAGCTAGCAGAGTTGAAATAGACACCTAGATATTTTTTTTGGTCAAAAGAAGACACCTAGACTGACTCGGTCGGTGTTAGCTGATTGCTGATTGATTGTTTATATTCGGGTTTTCAACGTTGTTGATGACGATCGATCATAATGTTGCCAAGTTCAATAGACAGCGAGTCGGAAGAAGTTCGAAAATGAAATGCTTCGATCTAATTTTGCTATGATATTGGAGAATTCAAGCGAGATGATGAGAAATTCTCTCTCAAGTTCGGTAGAGACTCACTGGCTTTTGAAATTTCTTTAGGTACAGATTAATTCGTTCGAAGTGGGAATTGCGGAGATGATGCGTTCTCGGAAATCAAAAGACCAAACAATACTTATGTATGTATAGGTGTCCCACTGCCGATGGACCATATAATAGTACTTCGTTTATTTGAGCATACAGACATTTGCCTCCTCAAATGAACTCATCTATTTGAAAAATTCTCATGAGTCGCGGCTACGATGAAGAACCTCTCGACTAGAATACGATCTCTTTACATAAAAAGGACTGCATTTCTACTTGCAGGACTTGTTCCCCACGCCCTTAGAAGCTTCGGAATGAGCTTTACTTCATTGCAGATTCAGTTCACGCATGTTGTTCTCATCATTCGTTTTGAAAGCAAGATTAGCATTCATACGCTATCTGCAAAACAGTGCAGAATTTCCATGTGATACTACTCATTTCTTGTATAATCTGATTGCTATTAAGGATTGATGAAATCATTGATCAGATACTTGCCTCCAGGTCGGTCCCTCTTTCATTTTATAGTGAAACGATATGATAATCTGTCGAGGCTAGGCCATGGTCTATGACCCAAAGCATATAAACAACAGCTCAGATAAGCTAGCAAGAACGATGGGTCAAATGTCATCTATTAACACGGGGCCACAGGCTTTATAATTCACGCATTCAAGGTAAGGCAAACACGACAGCAAACAGCTACAGACTCCACCGAGTATCACAGCATTGACCAATTACGTATTTTAGAAACGAATTTGACTCCTAGGAAGAAAAAATCATCATCGTCCTCATCATTCCTTTGTTTTTTTCTTCTTCTTTTTTCCTAATCGAGTGATGATACAAGAGTCTCCGACTCGGTACGCCGAAGTGGGAGTCCGACTGAGCCGGCCCGTAGGGGCGATTTTACGCTTTTGCCCCCTCGATGTAACAGCGGCCCACATTTCTCTTCTCAAGCTTCTTTCTTCCTTCTTCTTAATTTTTGTTTCGTTTTAGTTATTTTTATTTTGCTCTATGGTCAAGCTACTAGCAGAGCCGTGTTGTGAAATTGTTGTGAACGGTTTTGCAAATTCAAATGGTTATTTGCAATCGAAATATACAAAATCTATCCAATACTCCTTATTCAATATCATATACAAGAGGATTGTTACGCGACATATTAATGTAGACCGTAATTACATTTGTTGGTAGATTAAACCAAATACTAAGACTCCATCGCAACTTGCATAGCTTTGATGACTATCGTCATTATAGTGCAATAACCGTTGTATTCGGGTCATTTGCTTTGCTAAAAAGGTTATTATCCATTTTATGTCTCACGTGAGAACCTGATCACTCAAAATGATCGATGGGAGAGCCCAAACTAGGCCTGGCGAAGCACGCCCATCAACATACAAAAGTATATAATAAATTTGTAGATTGAGCTCTACAACTATAGGATCTTACTTAAGCCTTGCCTAAATATGCTTTTGGGCACTTGTGGCGGGCAGTGAGCTGTCAAGTTAATGATCAGGTCTATTAATCACATATTAAGAAATTGGAGACTAGAAAGATAAGTAGTTTTCACTAAGAAATCCACGTCAATGAGCTTTTGTGTCCTCTTAAAATGCTAAGAGAATGAACATTTAAATAGTGATTTTCTTAATCCATGGATAATTCACCCGATCTTCATCCGAAAAATCAATCGGTTGCGGACTTGATTCGCCCCTTCTAAAGTTGGGTAGTGCAGATATCGAACGGGATGGGGAAATTGTCATCCTTAGTCAACGCTTCGAGCTTAATCGTCTCACAAGGCTTGCAGGGTATATTAGGTAGTCGAGTCTTGACATCCTAGACCTTAAATTATGAAAAAGAAAAGAAAAGCAAAAGTATTAACCACGTGGCCGAATCTATAAGGTGCAAAAGATGAGGTGCACAAATAGGAACAACTAGCCGATTAGTTCGAGGGGGGGCGGGGCGCGTAGGTTCTTGTCATTTCCCCAAATTGGAGATGATCCTGGCTTAGTAAACGGTGAATAGTGTCCGTCGAATGAGGCTTTACGATGCGCTCGACCGCTCCGGATAGAATTCGGGGAGTCAAAGATGGAGTGAAATGCAACTTTTCGGCCGTTTAACGCTATCCGGGGATAATCTCGCTCGCGATTTTATGAGCTTTACGGTTACGACCCACCTCCAGTGACGATGGGTCTGCATATGAACGGCCCGAGTTAAATGCATCTTCTTTTATCTGAGTAAATTTTTGAGAAATGATTAAGTGACAGTTCTTAATCTACCGTGTGATTAATAGCACATCACAAAAAGTTAAATAACAAATAATTATAAATCGTTATAGAGTCCACCTTTTCAAGAATTTATGACTCTTAACATGCCGTTACTCTCACAGTAGCCCAAAGACTGTTATGCTAGCAAAACCCATTACCTCTCTGATTTGGTCGAAGACGGGTCATCCATACCCTCAATCTTACGGATATCGTCTCGCCAGGCACACCATCAAGATTTGCCTCTCTGATTTGGTCGAAAATGGGTCATCCATGCCGTTAGTTTGAAAACCGGGCACTTGTGATATTTATCTTTAGAGGTTGTGGCGAGCACCAACCAACTCTGAGACTCGCATCTTTTGAGGGGTGGTGGGTGGTGAGTCGACCAATCCCTTAAAATTTGTCTCAGTCGAGACTTATTATTGCAGTTATTGATTGGCCTCATTTTATTTTGCATCGATGTGATTTCATTATTTTCATACAACGAAAGGATTATGAAATTCTCTAATATTACATTACGGTATCACTTCATTAGCTTTGACAATGCCAATCATCCAGATAAATAATAAGGAATAAAAATGTTTGGTACCAATATATCAAAACAAGTAATACTTTAAAATTGAGAAAAATTATCCAAAAAGTCATAAACTTGTTGCACTTTTGTCAATTCAGTCCTAGACCTTTTAATTGTGCTAATTGAGTACTAAATCTTTTCACATTTTGTCAATTTAGTCCATCCGGCCAAATTTGGCAGAAAATTACTAATATGGATGCCGACCGTTCTACATGGCGCCGTTGGCATTGCCGTGACCAATTGTTAATAATATATTAATATTTTTTTATTTTTATTTTTAATCAGTTTATACTCTGCTGTGGTTTAGATTAACTATATGGAAGTCTTGAAGTAAAAAAAAAAAACTATTCAGTGAGGACTTGCAGAAGTCCTAGTTTTCTCCTTATAATACCATTATCGCATGAGTTTGGGCTGTAGAGAGCTCATCCTATGGGCGCCTATGTGTTGGATTGGGGCCAAATGGAGCAACTTGGTCCTATTGGGTATTACTCGATGTCAGAGAGGTGCCGATGAGGCTTTTAATCTCCCGTCTGAAACTTTGATTATCGCATTGTGCACATCCCCAGAATTGTGGAAGTTTACTGTCGAAAACTTCAGATATGTTCCCAGCATTTGTCCATGCCCAACAGAACCCAGCTTGACTTATGAATGTGATGATATCGGGAAATGTAAAATTGATGCGCGATGGCGATGCGATTTGAGTGACAAGAAGATTTTTTATAGATAAATGATCATCACCACACCAAGGCATAAAGGTCACTCCACAAGCTAAGGATAAAGATCGAGATAAATGAAATTCACCACTAGGAACACCATCAACCAAGGATAAATGATTTTGGGATATAAAAGAAGTTCACCACCAAGGCCTAAAGGAAACCCACCCGCCAAGGATAAAGGATTCTTTGGTTCACCACCGAAAAATTTGAATAAGAAATCAGGATAGAAATTCGCTCATTTGAAGAAAATCTCATTTGTATTCCAATGCAACTCCGGTCTGTTGTACAAATGAAATCACACTTTTATTTATAGAGGGATTCTAAGCAAAAGAAAACGGCTCTTGGAATCCTAGAAACGGAAATGACTCTTGGTAAAGACTAATTAAACTATGACTAAATGCATTTAACTAAGATCAAATGAACTCTCCAAATTCTTCCACGAGCCCTGGAAGCCGAATAGCCACCTTAGAAGATAGACAAACAGCCATGGAAATTAACTAGAACACCGTTCAATTGATGATAGTTGATTAGCAGCCTCTAAATTGACAACAAACTTGCATGTCGACAACCATGAAATTGACAACTTCATTATAACGTTTTCGATCTTGAACCCATCCAATCAAATTGTAGCCGAAAATGGCCTTTGCTTGCAGGAATAATGATTGGGCTAGATAAGAATCTTATAGCGAATTCAGCAGGAGATTGCCTCAATTAAAAGTACTATTAAGCATTCACAAGAGATGCTATTAGTTACTTGTCATCATATCAGTATCAAACCTATAGCAGTTACAATAATGGTGGAAGGGACTCCAAACTTCAAGTGGTTCCAGAAGGACAGAGTGTAGCCGCGATCCGGGTCATGGCGAGCCTGCTCGCACACAATCAAGTTGGCCGCCGATCCGAACAGCGAGAGATTCCCCGCGACGGTGCTCACCCAAGCCAGGATGAGCCACAACTTCTTCTGTTCCGCGACAGAAATAGCAGCTGCGGACGCAGCCACCTGGCCTCCGAGCAAGAGAACTGAAGAACAAAGTGTCAGAAACATTGAACTAAAGAAGAAAGGGAAGGTAGAAACATTAGAATAGGAATGTGGAATTTGCGTGGACATGCCAAGATAAGATACAGAAACTACGGATAACCCTATGGTGTTGTTTGCAGGGCAAATGATCGATCAGCGAAATGTCTCATCACGTATGAATAATTCTTCTGTCTTACTTAAACAGGATGGTGATGACGAATAGGTTCGAGCGACAGACATCAAACCAATAATAGTTAAAAGCATGTAAGAGTTTAGGTAATGCTTCCATGTTGTGCAACTGGTAAAACTTCAAAGCCTACAAAGATATTTCGGTCATCTATAGACTGTTTGGTTTGAAGTTTCTTATCGGCACAATAGACAACCCCCAGACCAAGAGGTAGTCGAGTATTCTGGTAGGCTAATCAAATGTCAGGTTCGTTCAGGAGTAGCATCAGCGTACCAGTTGGCACATTCGAAGCGACGTTCGAGAACACCAAAATGACGACAGCAAGAACAGCTATCCCGCTAGCGCGATTGACTTTGGCATGTGGCTCTATCCAATCCCAGAGAGTGCTCGGAATTCCAGTCTCATTGAATCCATCGACCGCGATGAACATTCCGCAGAAGAATATCAACAGAGAATAGGAGACCTGGTAAAATCACAAAAGATATTGACTTTCAAAGAAAATCCCAAGTTCCCTTATCGAGAAATCGGGCACATAGAACCAGAGAGAGACTATACCTTCTCTAGGCAAGGCCGAGCATCTTTAAAGTCAAGAGCTACGAGGGCCAGGCCGGCGGTAATTGCTGTCCAAGACATATTCAGACCCTTCAACAAAGAGATCAGCATACTGATGGTGATAAGGTAAACACGGGATTTCCACAAGATCCTCTTATATCTTGAGGCCTCATTCGAAGTCAACTGGTTTCTAAGCGACTCGACATGATTTGCATCCCCATTCACGGTTGCAGGAGGGCTCTGTATGTCCATTGGCTCAAAATTAGGGTTCCGTTCTTGCAAGTTTAGGGATGTGCAGTGCCGCATTGTGGCAGGCAACAAAGGATGAGAACTCCCGTCTTCTTCGTCCTTTTGGATGGACAGTAGCTTCCAGTACATGCATAGAAGCATCAGTGCATTGACGAGAATCCCGATCACCATTGCAGGAAGAATTCCGACAAGAAAACTCCCAAATGAGATCTTACTCCGAGCAGCTATAACTAAATTTTGAGGATTCCCAATGAGAGTGGCCGAAGACCCAATATTGGCACTCGTGGCGAGGGCAAGTAAAAATGGATGCGGCGGGAGATTGTGTTGCCTAGCTATTTTGAGCACAAACTCAGTCAGAACGACACAAGACGTATCATTTGTGAAGAGAGCACTTGAAATGGCAGAGATCAAGCAAATCCGAAGAAGCAAGTCATGTGCTCCTTTGCTTTTCCAGGAGAGCAACTTACCCAGATGCTTGAACATATCGGCCTTTTCCAGATACACGCTAACCACCATCGTCCCAAAGAGAAGGCCGAGGATTGGGAGGTCAATCGCAGCGTAAGCTTGATCGGGTGTTATGACCCGGAAAATCACCATAAGCATCGCTCCAAGGAGCGACCCTGCAGTTCTTCCTACAGGTAGGAATGGCACAGACGGGAAAACGGCCAATACCCAGAATATCGAAAAGGCAATGGACCCGAGAATTACTTTTTCGGTAGAAGCAAGTGCCATTTTCGGAAGATTCACAAGTTTCCCGAAATCGAAACTTCAGTTGGTGAGGATGTCAATTGCTATAACTTCACCAGAGTCATCCTGACAGGATACCTGGATCCAATACATAAAAAGCTATATGAACATCGCCCCCGAGGATGCTGTTAACTCTCGCAGCCTACAAAACCTTTCAAGGACAGAAAAAATGTAATAATTGGTTACCAATTTAGATTGTCATCTCTTTCCTGGAAAGAGAGCCCATCAATGAATTATGTATTTGTCTATGTGGGAAAGAACTGAAGCCAAATTTAAATTTTAACTTTTGACTGTTGTTCTGTTTCATTAGAAAACGAATCTCGAGAGCAAGGGACAAAATTAAAAAATTTCGACCCACTTCAAGAATCTTTTCACCGACATAAGTAAGAAAACATAATCATAAGAAAATAAAGGAAGCCGGCAAATCCCACTTTTTGGGTGATCCCTCTACTTAGCAACCAAAAATTAGTCGACTCCTGTTTAGTGTGTCAGCTATAACACAACTGACTTACGGAGACATCCCAACGAAGACAGCATTAAGGCAGCGGCGCGAGAGAAATGATGAAACGGTGCCAGAGCTCGAAACTGGGCGTATTAATCCAAGAAGAATTGCAGGTGCCGAACAGCACGAGAAGAAAGAAAGAACGAAAGACGTAACTTGAAAAGCTGCAAAATTTACCTCACCCTTTGATCTTTATCAAGTCCCAAATCACAGTAAGGCGTTCAGCAAAATTGGGTTTATCAGCGCAATGAAAACTTTAGAAGAAAATTCCATAGAGACGTGGACCCGACATGTCCAAGCAATATCGACGAGCTCACAACAACCGAAGGAACAAAATTCCACTCTTCATCGCACGACTTTTCCCAGAATGTTGCTTAGCGATCACGTAAAATGATACAACGAGAAAATCAAGAGAAAACGACGCGTCCTGACATGAGAACCTCAACTCGGTCGGAGCTTCTTGCGCCTCCAGTCTACGTCTTGGCACTGCAAATTTGACCTTGGAAGAGGCTCTTCTCGGAGAGAAACGCGTAACTTGATGGAACCGCATTCTCAAACCTGCATTGAGAATATTTTCATTATTAGCGTTTCATTACCCTTCCTTAAACGCTGTTAAATTGGATGGCACACAGCCCGTTCTTCTTCAAGTGATGTCATACTACGAGAAATTGAGAATCACAGGTTCGAGCATGAACAGGCTTAGGAATCCCTGTCAACGCGACGGAATGCTCTTGATTTAAGTTATTTATCTTGCTTTTCACGGGAGATATGCGAAAGCAGTCTTTGTACCTATTTATTCCTCTCGATCTCCAAAGTCCGCCTTAATAATGGACTGCTCAATCTCTAATGTCATCCTTCTGACCAAAAAAAAAAAACATCTCTCATGCCAACCACAACCACATTTTCAGCAGCTGTCGCTACATTCGAAGGCATAGTGGATTTTCAATTAACTTTTGTTCACAGGAAAATTGTCCAAAAGTTTTAAACCTATTGCATTTTTGCTAATTCAGTCCTAAACATTTTAATTGTGACGGTTGAGTCTTAAACATTTTTCACTTTTTGCCAATTTAGTCCATTTAGCCATTTTTTGCCGGAAATCATTGACGTTGACAATTTTTAATAATTTTCGAATTTTTTTTCTTTTTTTCTCTTTCTTTTTTTGTGCCCTTCTTCCTCTGGCCGATTCGGCAATTGGTCAGAGGTGAGGGCTGGTGAGGGCCGGCGAGGTCGACCTCGCCGGCCTATGGCGAAGCTCGCCTGCCCTTGGCGAGGCCAACCTCCCCGTCGCTAGGCTAGAGAGAACCCAATGACGACGAGGCTCACCCTCGCCAATGGCCGGCGATGGCAAGCTTTGCCAGAGGCTGATCTGCAATGACTCGAATTTCCATAGAATTTGAACCTCGAATGATTATATAAATTAACTCCATTTAAATTCTCTGATAAATAGCTAACTTATTCACAATTGTACAAATAATTTAACCTTAGAAAATATACATCAAAACTTTATGTATAGAAACCCATCTCCACTTTCGCTGCGCACTCTGATCCAATCCTTACCAGTGATCTTCGGAAGTGTTTATCTAATTCTTTAGAATTCCTAACCTGACAAATCTGTAAAATATATTGGGCTGAGCCTAAGCTCGGTAAATGAACTCTCTAGATCTAAGGTAAAAGATCATCTTACCACTCGACCCGGAAGCATCACAACATAATAACAATCAATATTTCATCACAGTACACTTATATGAATCGCTATAATTCAAGGAATACCTTTTATCGTTTATATAAACCTAACTAATTCCTTAATCAATCTTGTATTCAAAACGGAATAATTCAAATACTCGAGAAGGACTAGATGCATCATATATGATTCAAGCACTTATCATCCAATCCAAATTCGACATGTCAAATATTTCATCTTCTATGAGCACGTATAATCGTATACATCAAAATCTACATCTCCAACCACATATTCGAATTGGTCAACACTTTTCCTCTTTAATAGCAAGGATATCAACAAAATAACGTGAACTCGAGAGAAGTACAGAATAATTATGTTCGACAAGTGATGAAGTGACTGCATTACCTTTTCTATCACGGTACGCCAATGAAGGCCGTTAACAACATTGCATAAGGTCATTCACTCAAATGCAAGCAGATAGCATATTATTTCATGATACGCAGATACCACATAATAGCCCACCGATATACATGAGTGAGTTCATATTCGTCTCTGGTACCCATATAACATGAGTTCAGGACAGCACATAATAACCATGTATAACAAATACATGGTTAAATATATCATCTTTCCTATCATGACATGGCAATGGGGACATCATCATCATTCCATAGAATCAATCATTCATAAGTGTGCATATGGCATATTACTTCATAATACCACATCGTATTTTAACAATTTGCACACATGAGTTCACATTCGTCACTGGCCAGGACCATCTTGATTCACCAGATATCTCGACTCACGAGGCATTGTCACCGCCAACTTATGGGGGGCGGAATCATCCATACCCTATGCCACGCCTTAACCCATTCATCAATGGTGTCCTCTTTATTTGTGAGAATAAATACACCACTATACATCCACATGATGTCATACCATGATAAAACCATGTCATACCATGACTACAAGAGTCACGTCATCATAAAGTTTCATATCATCTTAACCTTGTAGAGAATCGTTCCATCCGGTAGAACATCTGACTAACTCCAGAGTTTCATCCATAAACTCATACAAGGAAATTTTTTCGATGGCGAATAAGCCGTGACAAAGGTCTTAATCACCTAGCATCATTCACTTACATTTCATAATAACATAACAGTCGCCACGTACATCTCATCATTTGCCATTCTCATGCAATTAATGATAAATAATCAATTGCGTGCACTTCCGCACATATATCCTCATTCTTTCCATGATAAGCCATCATCATTTAATCGGAAGCCATAAATAGGTAATCGGTAACTTAGCAACCGATGCTCATAAATTGACAACGTGAATATTGACAACTCAAATGATCGACCATGTGAATCGATATCATACTATTTTTCATATAAAAAATAGAAGTCAATATCCATTTATCGTCATTTGCAAACCATATGTTATTCATGGCACAACCACCATCCAGTGTATTTCAACTTCACATGCAAGTCATAACAACAACACATTTGCCACAAAAGTCTGTTTATATTTTCATATAAACCGTGACATTCAAACAATTACTTGTTTTTAAAGTATAAGACTTCATTCTCTTTTTACCATATCATCACCATAAAATTTCTGATTCTTTGATCAGCTCGTTACAATATCAATATTTGCAGCTAAGCCCCCAAACTTTGAGAATTTACAATTTTGCCGCTATACTCTCAAAATTTATAATTTCATGAAATTTCGAAGTAAATCAATCATTAAAACATCCTAAGTTTCTGATTCCGTAACAACTTCCAGAATTTTTGGTATTTGAAATTAAGTCCCCAAACTTTGTGAAATTGCAATTTTGCCCCTGAACTTTCAAAATTTGCGATTTAGTCCAATTTCCAAATAAATCAACCGTCATAACATTCTAAGGTTCTGATTCTGTTGTTAGTCCTCAAAATATCCAATATTTGCAAATTCGTCCTTAAACTTGCTGAAATTACGAATTTACTCCTAAATCTTTTGAACTCATTTTCTTGAACCGATTTGATGTCCTTCAATTAATCTTACTTAGTCATTCACTAATTAATACTAAATCTCATAAAATAACCTTGTTAGTTACACCCTCTTACTTTTGTAAATTTTCGAAATTCGTTCTTAAGTTTGCCGAAAATTAGTAATATACCCTTCTCACGCCTAATTTTACCATATTCACATTTTTCTCATTCAAGATGCAACAAAACATACTAATAATTTCTCAAAGACATTCTAGGCATGTAGAGAACTTCATAACTCAAGCTCAACAATCACAATAGTGTAACGTGCAATTATGGAAATTCAATCATACATAGAATAGAATCTAGAACGCTTGAACAAACAATCAAACAACCAAGTTCAAAAGTACCAAGTAGATCAATCTAGCTTGGCGCCTAGATATTTTCACTTACCTTGAATGAAAGACTTGAATAATTCAAATCCTTAACCACCTTGTAAGATGCTTGATAGGCAGAGATTAAAAACTTGGAATAACACAAATTGGATAATCTTGGAAGCTTGGATGAAAATGGAGTTGGAGCTTCATTCGGTGTTTTGGGAGGAAAATTTGTTCTTGTTCAAGAGAAGATGAAGATGCACGAATGAAGGAGGAAGTGAAATGGGATCTTCATCATCCATTTGAGTTGGAATTAATGAATAACTAATGTTAATGGCATTACGGTGGACAAGATAACAATAGATAATATTATTTACTTATTTTAATATTTAAAGTTCAATTAAACTATAATTAAGTGAAGAGAAAAGTGTCAAAAAAGTCATAAACCTTTTTTTGGTGTCAATTCAATCGTAAACTTTTTTTATGCCAATTCAATCATAAACCTTTTGTATTGGTGTCAATTCAATCCTAAACCTTTTATTTTTGTGCCAATTCAGTCCTTTTGGCCAATTTTGGCTAGATTTTGCTGACGTGGATACCGACCGGCCGGCAGCCAGTCACTAGCGCTGACGTGGATAACTTAAATAATATTTTAATATTTTTTTAAAAAAATTTCTTTTTTTCTTTTCTTTTCTTTTTTTTCTCTCCCCTCCCTCCTTCCTCCATCCGATCGCCGAAGGGAAAAAAAAGAAAAGAAAAATAATTCAAAAAATATTAAAATATTATTAAAAGTTCTCCATATCAGCGTCAATGACCGGCTGCCGGCCGACCGATGTCCACGTTAGCAAAATCCAATCAAAATTGATAGGAAGGATTGAATTGGCACAAAAACAAAATATTTAAGACTGAATTAGCATTAATGCAAAAGATTTAAGACTGGACTAGCACCAAAAAAAGGTTTATAACTAAATTAGCATAAATGCAAAAGGTTTAGGACTGAATGGGCACCCAAAAAAGGTTTAGGACTAAATTGGCATCAATGCCAAAGGTTTAGGACTTTTTGGACACTTTTCCCATTAAGTGGATATGATAAATGGTTGAAAAATGGAGGTTTTGTGTAGTAAATCTCCACTAACATGGTTTTCATTCTTTTCATTTTTTTATTAAAGAATAATTAAATTTTCCATTATTAGCTTGAGTTAAAAACAATAATTGTCCAATAGCTAGTTTTATAAATTATGTCATGCATGAAGTCATAAAAAATAATATGTCGTGCATTATGTTATCACGAGCTAAATGAAATGGCTTAATTAAGAGTATATGGTAACTACTAAATACGAGGTGAAGATAAATAGAGAGATTGCATTCGTTTGAGATACCGGTAAATCAGAAAATTATTATGTAAATTATTATCATTATTAATAAAGGGCATAGGGATACTTAATTTCATTAATATTTTAATGTTTGAAAATTATTCGATACGTATTTAAGAACATATCAGTCCTCATTGATAATTTACTAAACTAATTATATTTCCTTCAATAACTCTCACTAACTTAATATCTTAAATATCATGAATTACGAAGAAAATTTCGGATGTGACACAATCACCGGACCGGCCAGAGGAAGAAGAGTAGAAAAAAATAAAGAAAAGAAAAAAAGAAAAAAATTATTAAAAATTATCTACATTAGCGCCGGCGACGCCACGTAGGATGACTGGTATTTACGTCAGTGATTTCCTGTCACAATTGATCGAATAGACTAAATTGATAAAAAAAATGAAAAGGTTTAAAACGTAATTAATACAATTAAAAGATTTGGGACTAAATTGGTCAAAGTGCAATATATTTTGATTTTTTTGGACAATTTTCCCTCTATTCACACTAAAAGATGGATGAACCCCTACAAATGCATAGATATTCTTTTTCTATTTTTCCTTATCAAGAAATAAGAAAAAGATCTGGCTAGTCCATTAACAATTTTCAGGAAGATAATGACAACATGTACACAATATTGTCGAACGGCTAGCAGAGTTGAAATAGACACCTAGATATTTTTTTTGGTCAAAAGAAGACACCTAGACTGACTCGGTCGGTGTTAGCTGATTGCTGATTGATTGTTTATATTCGGGTTTTCAACGTTGTTGATGATGATCGATCATAATGTTGCCAAGTTCAATAGATAGCGAGTCGGAAGAAGTTTGAAAATGAAATGCTTCGATCTAATTTTGCTATGATATTGGAGAATTCAAGTGAGATGATGAGAAATTCTCTCTCAAGTTTGGTAGAGACTCACCGGCTTTTGAAATTTCTTTAGGTACAGATCAATTCATACGAAGTGGGGATTGCGGAGATGATGCAGTCTTGGAAATCAAATGACCAAAAAATACTTATGTATGTATTGGTGCCCATACTTCGTTTATTTGAGTATACAGACATTTGCCTGAGGTTGATCAAATGAACTCATCTCTTTGAAAAATTCTCATGAGTCGCGGCTACGATGAGGAACCTCCTGACTCATCTTGACTAGAATACGATCTCTTTACATGAAAAAGGACTGCATTTCTACTTGCAGGACTTGTTCCCCACGCCCTTAGAAGCTTCTGAATGAGCTTCACTTCATTGCAGATTCAGTTCACTCATGTTGTCCTCATCATTCGTTTTGAAAGCAAGATTAGCATTCATACGCTATCGGCAAAACAGTGCAGAATTTCCATGTGATGCTACTCATTTCTTGTATAATCTGATTGCTATTAAGGATTAATGAAATCATTGATCAGATACTTGCCTCCAGGTCGGTCCCTCTTTCATTTTATAGTGGAACGATATGATAATCTATCGAGGCTAGGCCATGGTCTACGACCCAAAGCATATAAACAACAGCTCAGATAAGCTAGCAAGAACGATGGGTCAAATGTCGTCTGTTAACAAGGGGCCACAGGCTTTATAATACACGCATTCAATATAAGGTAACATGACAGCAAACAGCTAGAGACTCCACCGAGTATCACAGCATTGAGCAACTTCACAGAACAAAGGCCTCGCTCACCCAAACAACAAAACCTGGTCAAGTCAATCACCAATTATTCTGTCCTGTCAATCTCTATCAAACGTAAGAGGACAGAAGCAACCGTTGCAGATGGATAACGAGTCAAAGAGCATCATGAGCACTTGCCGGGTATCTGACTGACACCGGTCGATCCTTCCACTGTTGATCCTACCCACCTTCAATGAGAAATAAAAGGCTACATCTTTCGTACCAAGTAAAAGATACGGAATTATTGATCCGTTCTTGAAATGTTCCCCTTAGTAATGCACATGTCTAGAATGAACGACCCCAAATGCATTGTCTGTATCTCATACATATTATCCCTACTTTTCTGCCCAAAAAACTGATGGACAATACAGTATCATGCTTGCACAAACGATCCTAGTAATTCTACACTGTTTTTGAGCAATGAACAGATGACCCCACCATAGGTCGATTAATCATCCATCATATCCCAAGCTACGCACATGTGCCAAAGAATGTCTACTTCGCAGAATGTCGAACTGCTCATGAGAAGCGTATTTCCTTTTAAGTTCATGAGTTGATATGAAGAGAAGACTCTTAATGGGTGTCAGCTAACTTCTGGTTGCAGGAAAGGCAAGAAAGACCATCTGCTTTCGAGCTTAGCTTCCTTCACAGCAATGTTGTCATTGGCCCACCATTCGGAGCTGATAGCAGAATGCCTATGGAGATTTCTGTCAGAATTATCAAAGTTGAACTCTTTCACTGAACCGAGTTTGTTCAGACAATGCTTTTGACAGAAACCTCTGCCCGTCTCTCCTGGAGCTTTTTCAGCTTTTCCATCTGCGCTTTCCCTAATGCACTTCTCACAGCTATTCTCAGCATCCATTTGAATTCTACCTCCTTCAGCGGTGCTTCCTGCCACTATTTCCTGTGAATATTCCAGACCAATAGAAGTAGCTGATTTACTTTCAAGACAACGGGCCACATCCTCACTAGTCAACTCAAATGAAATTCTGTGATGAACTACAGGCTCCTCATGTAGAGATCCATCCTCAACGCTCATCTGTTTATTAAGCAGAATATCACCATCTCGAGATGGAGGCCCCACTCCATTAGGTGTCAAACATCCAGAACCAAGTCCGGAACCTAGTCCGGCACCATCTGGAGTCAAAGCACCAGAACCAAGCCTGGAGCCCAGCGCCGCATTATCTGGTGTTAAGGATCCCGAACCTAGCCTTGAACCCCACTTGCGAGTGTTGAAGTGTTCAAAGCCCAATAGTTTAGGAGCTTCTCCAATATGAAACCCAAAAACTGGGTATTTGCCAGGAAACGGAGAAGAGGTTCCAGAATTAGAAACCGTAGAACCTGGGGATACAAATTTGCCACCCGGGCTTCCTGGATATATTTGGTAAGGCTGAAACTCACATTGAGATAATGAAAACTTCAGTTTAGGCCCACTATTTCTTCGCGCACGTTCCAGCGAAGAAGTCAGTAACTGAGCAAACGGCACTTCAGGGGAAGAAGGTGTAGTCGCTTGCAGTGATTCAGGAGGAGGAGTGAACGAAGCCGTGGATGGTTCTGTGGTGAAGGTAGAAAATACAGGTGGTGACACCAAGTGTGTTTCATAAGCATAAGGGCCTACCGAGAAAATAGGAGGAGGGCCACAAGGAGAGTGGCCGACAGCTAGGGCAGCTAGTGATACTAATCCAGCAGGTGACTGGGAGGCTGAAGGAGGATCCGATTGTAAAACAGATGTAGGAGAAGAGGGAGGAGCGATGAACGGCAGCACAATGGCAGTTGAAGGTGGTAGGTTCTCGGCAGCAGGTACTTCAGCACTGGGGACCACTGGTTCAGGGACAAGAACGGCATGGCCTATCCTTTTGCTATTTCTATGATACCCAAAACACCAGTATAGGCTCCAGCAGCTTCCCCATCTTCTTTTCTGGAATCAATAGGATAAAGAGGGAATTCAAGAAAAGAGCATATAAATCACAAATATTGACCATTGTTTTTCCACTAAATAATCAACTGTCAGAGACACTCAGCTTGAGATGATATCAAGCTCATGATATGATTTATGTGATCGCACACTTCTGTGATGCAAAATTATGAGGGCCGACCGATTGTACACAGTTTGAGTAATGAGGGAAGCGAGGAGAGACGCTGGAAAAGAAGAGACCCAAAAATGGGCTACCACACTTTTCAATATCTCCCGGCCTCAAAGGCTTCATTCTAGATAGAAAATTCTATTTTCGAATCAATCACTCAGAGTTGTTCCCCAGAGCAAAATATGGCAAGCTCGAAAGCAATTTTAATGAAGAAACATTTCTAACTGAGCTAAGAAAGTAATGGCCCAGACATTTAAAATATCGTTTATCAGCAATATTACACTCAACAACCTCTGGAACATATTCTCAGAAGGGAAATATGTTTTCTAAGTACAGTTCTACCAGCAATCATTCATGATAGCTCACGTCCTCAAAATTTATTTGGGTGTCTCAGTATCACTATTTTCAAATTGGCCATCTCCTTCAGTGATCATAGGAAAGAAAATCAAATTAGGCAGTTGGTCAGATATAGCCAGTTAGCCCCCTGGTCACCGGTGTCTCATCTAAACCAACACTACTAGTTGGTGTTGCCTTTCAGGAAGATAAGGAAGGGTGACACCTTTCCTGGGTTAGAGAGACATTTCTGAAAGAATTATATGATTGCATCGACAGCACTACTTCCTCATTCTGTTAACAGAAAAGTGAAGTTATTTCTAGAAGACCAATATGAACGACGCAGTAGGAGCGGCAGTCGCATTCGTAAGGTAGCATTTCCGTTTTACCCTAAATATGACTGGCCAATTCGTCAAAAAAAAAATGACTTTGCTCTGTGAACATTCACATGAAGTTTACTTAGCTACTAGCCGAAGACCAGAGAGACCAGTACTTGCAAGTTGCAACTATAAGTAATACAAGCCTCACAGGCATTTCCAGGCTTTGCTACTAGCTAATGGGTGCCCAAAAATGAAGGAAGAGACAATAAAAAATTCAGGCGATTCGGGCAGTGGACTAGTTTAATCATCGGGAAAGGAGAAACAGGTGAAACGGGGTTGTTTTCTGTATATTATATAATCATAAAGCTAAAGCCAAAAGGTAAAATCATTATCAAGCCGCTACTTTTTCCAATTGTTAGTACACACAGGCCGCTAGATTTCCGTTTTCCTTTTTTGACGAGGACCACGTCCCACGAGAGGTTCACCAGCCCAATCGACTGGCTGTTGAGTTCTGCACCATCATGGCTTTCTCTCATCGTTCTCTTTCCCTCCCGGTGCACAACAGGGAGAGATGAAGGGGGAAACTTTGAGAAAGAAAAGGAAGGAAAAGAAAGGCAGCCGAGGAATTCAAAAGTGACTTGATGGATTCGAACTCGGTGCGCATGGACACGATTTTGAGCCCTATACTATACTTGGATGAGAAAACTGACGAATCCAAAACCTGACGACTCCACGGGCGCAACTACCGAACCAAAGCGAAATAACATTACCAATTCCCAAAAAAACACAGAAAGCATTCGCGTACTAGAAGCCCAGAGAAGAAACGGTATATGATGACCCGAGGATCTTCCAGTTGGTCCCACACGGCTCTCAAGTCGAGCAGCACAGCCCGAGATTTAAGCCGCGAGAACCATTCCTCATCCACACGCACGCGCACGCGCACATCCCAAAAAACCACCGATTCCACGGTCTCTTTACCTGGACGGCGACGGGTTGCGCGCGGGCCTCGGCGGTGACGATGGCGGCGGCGGCGGCGTTCACGGTGTCGACGCTGCTGTGGGCGGCCCTCATCCTCGCCGACGGAGCCGGGAGGAGCGCCGGAACATGGAGGTGCGCCAAGGGAACGGCGGAATCGGAGGGTACGCGCAGGAACGCGAAAGCCACAGGAGGAGGGAGGCAAGCAAGCAAGCTCAAGCTCTCTCTCTCTCTCTCTCTCTCTCTCTCTAGGTTGGGTTGGGTTCGGTTTTATCTCTCTCTCTCTAGGCTGGTGCGTCGTTATCCTTCATCGTCCGTCCCCCCTCGAATTAATAATTGCAGCTTCTCGCCACAGGAGGATGATCACGACGGCCTCCCTCCCTCCATTCCATTGCCTGCATCATCATCATCATCATCATCACCATCATCATTTTTGTTAATCCCCCTTCCCCCTCTGCTCTTTCGGCTCGATGTGGGAGCGGGAGCTTGGCTCGCTCGGTGACATTGACCGCGAATCTGCCTCCACAAAATCTCTTCCGTCGCAGTTGAAAAAAAAAAACAAAGGATTGGAGAAGCGAAGAGGGCATCGAGTTTTTAGCGACTGCCGGTCGCTCCCACCGTTTCCTCTGGTGGACGTGAGATCGCAGCCGTTGAGCGTACATGGGTTCATCGATTCGAAAGGTGCAGATGGGACCGAGCCATGTGCACCCCGATCCCCACCCACCCAACGACATCATATTACTGGAAAGAGCCTTGTGCGAGTGAATGGACGGACCAGATACGATCACCGCATATGTGTTTTTTTTTTCATCTTTTCTTCCTTTTTTTGGCTAATGTGGAGGCAGATTGATTCGGACGTGAACGAGGCCACAAGTGTAAGATCCTATAGTCAAACGATGTCGAATGGTAATGAAACCTTATATGAATTTTATGATTAAATGATCAATTATATTTTGTTTTTTGTGTTATTCAGATAACGCTAATAGCTCTGTCTTCTGATTATTTTTTTGTAAAACCAATCGAGCTTTAGCAAATCTAATGACGCATCATCGAGTAACAAAAGAAATAAAACTTTCTTTCGGAGAGCGAGGGCCACGAACCAGCACCGACCACTGGGCAAGGGCTACGAGTCCTCGCCACGCTACGAGCGAGGGCCATGAGCCCTCACCTAGTGGCCCACCCTTAATAATAATAAAAAAGAAAAGGAAAAAATTCAAACATATCAAGAAATTTTAAAAATTTACTCATCATCGTCGGCGGTTGTGTCTTGTAGGACGACCGACGTTCACGTCATCAATTTTCGATCAAAATTGATCAGATGGACTACATTAGCAAATTGTGAAAAGATTTATGACTAAATTGACCAAATTGAAAGGATTAATACTAAATTGACATAAATATAATAAATTTATGATTTTTTTGGGTAATTTTCCCTATTACCATAACAGATGGAAAAGGTTAGAGAGCGTGTAAATTAAGATTCGAAACATCACCATCACATCGAAATGCCCGGTGTTGCATTTGGGTTGCGAATATCGCAATTGAAAAGATTACCACCATGGAAACGATTCCTGGGTGCAGGTGCTCCAAAATTAATTTAACCCACAATTTTTAAGAGAGTGATTTGCATATCTCGTGTGCCAGAAGGCAAAAGGGAATGAGAAGGCGAAAACATGAAAGGGAAAATCAAACACCAAAATGATGTTGGATTTAAGGGCACATTCGTTTCGCGAAAAATGAGTGATTTAAAAAATATTTTCGAAAAAAATAGTCTTTTGTATCGCTTACAAAAATAAATTAATGAATTTTTTTTTCATCGCTCACGAAATTAATTAGGCATAAATTGTTATCAACGATGAAAATATTTTCGGATGACTAATTTTTCTAAATGATATAAGCAATCATTTTTCGAAAAATATTTTTCAAATCACTCATTTTTCGCAAAACAAACGCACCATTAGAGAAATCAACCATGGGTTTTCTCCCCAAAAACAACAATCGTAAAAATAACACCATGCAATTTGCGAAAACAACTTGGTGGTAAAAAAATTTGTTAAAAGAGAAAGCCGTTCTACCCTTTTTGGGGATGTTCTTTGCTTTACCTCCCGAAAAGGGGGACTTTCTAAGCAAAGGTGCGCACGTGTGGATTGCAACTTCGTGTGATGATGGGTTTTCATGAGAAAGAAAGTGACTCTCATGACTTTTTAGCTAAGGACTTTGAATCCGATAAGTGATCTTCCATCAAACCCCTCCTTTTTAGGTACCCTGTCCTTGTCCGCCTCCTCTCTTTCGTTTACCTCAACCTTTTTACCCGATCCTTTTCGAAAGAAAAGCATCATCATATCATTGAGAGCTTTGCATGGCTGTAGAAAGTGAAGTTAGCGAAATGGGAAATCGGGTTTCCTTCTTCTTCTTTTTATCTATATTTGGCTAATTGTAACTTAGGGGCGGTGGAATCGACATTGAGAATGAAAAAATATATGTATATATAATATCGATCACTAACTGAGATTTAAATTTCACGACTCTTATATAGAGAAAATTCAGGCGATTTGAACGTGTCGTTCTGATTTTGAGAGAGGCTAAGAACAAATGACGTGGTCCACACCAAGGACGTGCACATCTGGCCCGAGATAATCTGGAATCGGATGCTGGGTGGGGGGTGTGGCTTGGCGGGGCTTAGGTCCTACATGACAAACACTAAACCAGCACACCACATGTTCGACAGGAGGAGGGAAGTAGGTGGCAGACATGAAGTTAGTCGTGCGATTGATTATCTTGACATTGACAGAAAGAAAGAGAGAGAGAGAGAGAGTAGATTAGGATTAGAATTAGGATCAGGATCATCTTGAAGAATGTAAGGAGCTAATTAATGTACGAAACATTCTTTTTAGTGGTTTCCGCCTTAAATTGCGTTTACAGAATTCTTCTTATGTGACACATTCCATTCTTTTGGACATTTTATTGACACGCTCAATTTACCACATAAGAACTCAGATCCTCTCGAAAACTGAACTCAATGTATTGAATTTAGTCACTTGATTCGTTTGTTCCGTGAAAAATGAATGATTTAAAAAATATTTTTCAAAAAATGATCGCTTGTATTGCTTAAAATAATCAATCAATAGAAAATATTTTCATTATTGACATCAATTTATGTCTAAATATTTTCATAGATAATGGAAATATTTTTCATTCATTCATTTTCGTAAGCGATATGAGCAATTATTTTTAGGAAATTTTTTTCAAATCATTCATTTTCCGCGAGATAAATGAAACCCCACATCCCATAGGAAAATATTAGCATATCGCATTGAAGAGCTTCTTATTTCTCATCAATGGAATGGTTAGGCACTTGGAGTAAATTTGAAATTTGAATTTAAGAGATACATTAGCATTAGCTAATAAGTAAATGCACAAGGACTAATCATCGGAAAAAAAAAGGTTTGAGGATATATTTATCGGTGTAGATAATTCACCACTTGAATTGGAAAAATTAACGAAAAATTCTAAACTTATTATGCGGATGTCAATTCAGTCCTCTAAAATTTTCAATTTGGCCAATTTAGTATAAAACTTATGACAATTTGGCAATATAGTCCTTAGTTTACCTGCGAGATTGCGAAAATTGTCAGCCTCTTGGCTTTGACTTTACTCTTAGTTAAGTTGTTTGCCTTCAGATTCTCGCTCTATGGGGTGAGTAAGATGTGACCTCTTGTAGTCAATGTCAGCCGTACTACGTAAAACAGTCAGCAACCATGTTAATAATTTTCAACCAAAATTGATAATAAGTACTACATTGGCAAATTGTCAAAATGTTTAGAATTAAATTAACTAAATTAAAATGTTTATAACTAAATTGGCATCCATATTCCATGCAATAAGTTTAGAATTTTTTTGGGTAATTATCACACTTGAATTTAGATGGTAAACCTACCATATATTGTGAGGAATAGTAGGTATGGACTCCATTTTGGGAGGACTTGCGTTTCATCGTTGGAAACGAAAATAGATTGATTACATCAGTTATCACGAAAAGCAACCAGGGTAAAAAATAAAAGTAGTCCATCGATGGTCGATGTTTCCCCAAGTAAGAAAGTCCGGTTCTTAAATCGAAGGCCCACTCCCATCTGGAAGAAGCATAGGACGAGGAATCCGGAAGAGTAGCAAAAAGGCAAGACCAGATTCATCAGTCCGGATTATAACAGTCACATCTCGAGTTTCCCAACATTCGGAAATTCGAGACTACCAAAGTAAGTATAAATAGCCATAAATCAACAGTCGAGGTACCGGATATTTAAGGGATACATATGCCCTTTACTTTGTCAAATTCATTTCTTTTGAGCTCGAGCTAACTTGAGCGTTGGAGGGTCCTAAAAATATGTCCTTCGAGTACTGTCTTGTCCGGTTATCAAGGAACTTTCACGAGGAATATCGAGTTACAACCTATGACTATTATCATGAGCACAAACAAAAAAAGTTTATTGACCAACATCACATTTTGTTCTATGATCGCTCTCATAGACGATAACAGTAATGTGTCTTGTTTACAAGACTTTTAGGGCTAACGAGATAATTTTTTTTAACTGATTAGATTAGAGACCTGTCATATGATATTATTTGAGATAAGATTGACCTCATCATGTTTCTTTTCTCCTCAAGACAACCTCTCTTCGTAATTTCAACGCCTAAAAAGATATTGCACGAGAAGTCATTGAGTCACTAACGTCGAGTGTGAACAGTTTAAAGCTCATTGAATCACTATCATGTTCGAAAAGTATAATTACTGAACTATGACAGGTGCTATACAAGTGCTGTGGGGAGGCAAAAGTAATGGCGGAATGAGATTGAGGCTCCGTTCGTTTGGCGAAAAATATTCTCCTTTTGAAAAATATTTTTTCGGAAGTCATTTTTTTGGAAAATGTTTTTCCGGAACATAATTTTCCAGTGTTCGGCGATCAATATGAAAAAGTTTCGGAAAATATTTTTCGCCAACAACTGGCCAGCGGCGGGCGTCCGGCGGCGACGGCCGGCGATCTTAGTGAAAAAGAAGAAGAAGAAGCTCCAGAAAATGATTTCCGCTTTTGAAGAAGCGGAAGCCATTTTCCATAGATTTAGGCTATTTTGTGAGAGGGGGAAGGAAAATATTTTCCCATGAAAAACGTTTTTCGCTCCTCGAACACTGAAAAATATTTTTCGGAAGAATATTTTCCGCCAAATGAACGGAGCCTGAGTAATAGAATCACAAAAGTTATGGATCGAGCATATTAGGTTGGAGGAACGAGAAAATTTTAAGCAAGAATATGAAGTGTGCGATTTTTTAAAAGGGCCTCGGCTGGCCCCTAAGCTCTGCCAATGATTACTAATACTTTTCGTTAAAATAATTTTAACTAGTGAAAATCTTATTTGATTGATAACTTCTCTTTCAAAGGGAGTGTTTAATGTTGAAAATATCTATTTTATTTTTCATTGAGAAAATTTCAATTAAGGACCCCTGGGGTCCTTTTTCTCAAAAAAGGACCCAAAGTGAACAAGGTGTCAAATAAGGGCTTAAAGTGCCCAATCAGTCCCAAATAGGGGCCCAAAGTGCTCAATTCATCTCAGGCAAGGGCCTGGGTTCGCCGGTCGGCGAGCACAGTTACTATTCCGGCGACCGGAACAGTACATTTCATCTCTATTTTTTTTTCTTTTTCTATTTTTTTTCTTCTCTTCCCTCCGCCGGGGCCGGCGGAGGTTGTTGGCCTCAGGCGAGGGCCGCCCTTGCCGGCGTCGGGCGAGGGCCGCCCTCGCCTGGGTTGGGCGAGGTCGGCCTCGCCAGTTGCCGGCGAGGGCTTGGCCATGCCGGCCGCTGGTGAGGCTCGACCTTGCCGGCGTTGGGCAAGGCAGGTCTCACCTGCAACGGCAAGGCCGACCTCGCCCGACGCCGACTAGATCGAGCCCTCGCCAGATCTGGCGAGGGCTCGGCCTCGCCCAGCAACGGCGAGGTCGAGCCTCGCCTACAACGGCAAGGCCGGCCTCGCCCGACGCCGGCGAGGGCTCGGCCTCGCCCGACGCCGGCAAGGTCGAGCCTCTCCAGTTCTGGCGAGGGCTCGGCCTCGCCTGCAACGGCAAGGCCGGCCTGTTGACACCTAAATTTTGGCACATCTTTTAGTGGTTAATTGCATAGAAAATTAGGGATTAAATTTTAACCCCTAAACAAAAATATTTAAATTGCATAACATATAGTTTAAATTCATTTTAGATTAATTGCATTTTTGCATCGAACTGGCGGTGACGAACGAACTTAAATTTCATCGAATGAGACTCGGCTCGCTTGGAACGCAAGGGCCGGGAATTACAAGTCAAACGGGCTTGGTCGTTTTAATTTGAACTTAATTCAGCTCATTATCATTAATTAATTCAGCCCATTTAAATTAAAGCCCAAGCCTAAGCCCATTAGGACTAGAAAGCCCATCTAATTGACCTAGGTTAATACTATATATACATTATTAGGTCAGAATTTTGAGGGGGGACACACAATTTTCAGATCAGAAAATTTTTAGAGTGTGAGAGTGAGAAAGAGAGAGAGAGGAGGAAGACATCGCGCGACGTGCCCGCTGCCGCGCCCGCTGCCGCGCCCGCGCCCGCTCCCGCGCCCGCGCCCGCGCCCGCGCCCGCTGCCGCGCCCGCGCCCGCGCCCGCTGCCGCGCCCGCGCCCGCTCCCGCGCCCGCTCCCGCGCCCGCTGCCGAGCGCTGCTGCCTCCCGTGCCCGTCGTCGCTGCCTTGCTGTTCCGTCGCCGTTGCCCCGCCGTCATCCCGACACCGCGCCGCCGGTCCACCGCTCGCCGTTCATCCCGATCCGCAAGTTCGAATTTGGGAATTATCTGCAAATTAAGTAATTAGATATTATCTGATATTTTTCAGAATATTTAATTTACTAATTTGTGCTTTTGAATATTGCGTGAATATCGTGTAGAATATTAGATATGTTGGGATAATTATCTGATATCTGCAATATTTTTAAAATATTCAAAATTAGGAAACTTTCCTAATTTAGCAACGTATCTGGACGACTATCCTACCTTATCCCTAAGGTACGATACGCGACGATATGGAAAATCATTATCCTATCCATAATCACTTGGGTACGATAATGATTTTTATCTGCTTTCCAAATTTGAATGATCGACTTTCCGTTAATATCTATAACCCTATAGATATGACCGATAGTTCGATTCTTGTGCCTAATCTGAATTTGAAACGAATCTTGTGGATTGCGTGGCTATTTTAAATATGGATGCTATCTCTGTTTAAATTATTTTTCCTTTTCAAATAAAAAAAGAAAATTCAAAAAAATATCAGTTAGGATTTGAATTTGAGTTTTGCATGTTTAAGAATCCTAAACATATCTAGACGATAGAGTAATTATTTAATTTAAATTAGGACTTGAGATAATCTATTCCCTAGTTTAAATTAATTAATTTTCTAATCTTAATAGATTATTTAGGTTATTTTTTTAATTCCGAATTTTCATGAAAATCCCAAAAAAGAATGAATTGTTTTATGGTAGATTAGGATAGATTGCATTCTTTATTTAATTAATTTATTATTTCGAATTTTAACAAAAATCCCAAAAATAAGTCATGTTAGGATATGTTAAGTCATCATATGTTGCACGTTAATTTAGGCATATTTTTATTCCGAATTTCACCAGAAAATACTAAAAATAAATCATTTGCCCGTCATCAGAATTAGGTCACGTCGTCGCATGACATATAGTTTGCATGTTAGGTTGCATTATTCGCGTGTCAATTTTTGCACGTCATTGCATGTAGGTTAGCTCTCATTTAAATAAGCGAAAACCCAAAAATATTGAGTGAACTGCTTGTTAATTAGAAAGCATATTAGGTTGTTGATGTGATTTTCTAGCTAACCATGCAGATGCTTACGTTGCTTCGAGGTAAGTAATTCTCCCAACCTTGCAATTTATTTAATGTTTTGATTATTGGGTGTTACTTTGGTGGTTTGCGCACCCGCATGAACACCTCATATGTTAGTGATTAAGTTAAAATGGATCCAGACTGCTTGCCAAAATATTTTTGAAAAGAAAAGGTACCGAAAGGGCGTTAGACTAGATCTAGCGTAATCAAGTCCCCGGGCTTAGAATCTCTGGTTCGTAGGAATAAAGCATATCTCCCTATGTTTTATTTAGGTTTCTAATCGACCTACCACAAATAGATTAGTGGCGACTCCAAGCATGAAAACATTTGCATGTTAAAAAACTTAAACCCAAAGTTGCGAATTGGTAGGGTTTGGGAAGGCCCGAGTTAGGCTTAGTCCTAATAATCCATTAGCCTGAGAGGAAAATTTTTAGGTCGCGACAGCTTGGCGACTCCGCTGGGGAGTTGAGTTAAAACTCTTAGTGGATTTAGGCCAGTTTTTCTTTTCAAAAAAATATTTTTGCTTGGCAGCGAGGATCCCAGGTACGTCCCTAACATTTTAGGTGTTAAATGTTTTTGCAGAATGGGAGGTATAAGGGGAGGCGTGATTGTTAACCCTTGTTTTGCAGGGAGGTGTTGGATGTATGGTTTATTTTATGCACGAAGCGCTGTATGATATAACTTGTTGTGCATGCTTTGCATTTACACCACACCGTACACACTTCCCGCTGCCGGACCTGGGCGGCACAGGTTTAGGATGGTACTGAGAAAACGGACACCCCGACCACACCCGCGTGGTATGGGTCGCCTTTCTTGGTCCCGAAAGTTCTTTCATGGTGTCATTGAATACCTACCACGGTTGCACCCTTTGCAAACCCGGGTCGGCTCTTTGACTAAGCCGGAGTCAGGGGAATCCCAGCCTAACCACCACCATGACTGGTTTAGCTCGGTAATCCTCATGTCTCCATTTCGCAAGCCAGAGTCTAGATAGAAATCGAACCTCACATTTCATGCGCATGTCTTTGTGATTGCCATGGTCCTATTGGTGAAGTAAGTTTTTCTCAACCTTTATCTAGCAATTTATTTATGTTTCGTATTTTCTTTGGTCGGTCCATGATAGGTCTAGGTTGGTTTTAAATTTGAAAGTAATAATCATTGAGGCCTTTTTAAAAAAAAGAAAGAAAGAAAGCTCTTTTAGAGAATTTATTTTCAATCTATGTCTTTATTTTCCTAGATGTGTCATAGGTAATTATTTTCCTACAAAGTTTGCCGTCATCTTTTTTTACAAAAAAAGGGCTTTAGAGAATTTGTTTTCGGTCCATAGTTTCTAGGGAGTCTCACTTTTTGTTTTTCATAATTTTATGATTAGGGATTTTGGTGCTTCTATTTCCTAGGTTGTGTCTAGGGCGTCATTTATATTTCTTTTCCTAGATCACTTTTCATAAAGTCTCGTCCATGTACGAATATTGTCATGAATAAACAAAAAAAGACTAGAAGCGTGTCATGGACCAACCTTGTCTTGACCATGTGCTTATTTGGTTCATTTCCTTTTCATCAGGTTATTACGGACCGTCAACGTTCCCCAATCCGTACTCGCTCAAGAGCAAGAATGACTGACCAAAATGAGCAAGCTCGTGTTGCTGTCCTTGAAACCGAGATGAAGCAAGTCCTGAATGTGCTCGAGAATCTCACCAAACAAGTTGCTTCTCTACAGACAAGCATTTCCACACTGTCTGCACCCGCTCAACCGAGTGTAGAGATTGTACTGCCCGATGACTCTCCTCCTATTAAGTCAAAAGATAAAGGAAAAACTGTTGCCATTGGCACTTCCTCGACCGAGAATGGTGCAACTTTAACTGACAAAACTCGTCCGATCATTACAAATGGGGGTGACGCATCTTCTAAGCCACCAAAGAGTGATGAGGCTGAGCGTATTGATAAGCTTGAAGAAAAATTCCGTCAAATGCAAGGCTTTGATGATCAATTCTCACGAGGTCTTGCTCACATTGTCAAGGTTCAAGTCCCTAAGAAGTTTAAGGCGCCTGAGTTTAATAAGTTCGATGGCCTTTCATGTCCTAAGGTTCATTTACAATACTACACAGCAAGGATGACGCCGTATGCTGATAATGTGCCACTCATGATTCATACTTTCCAAGATAGCTTAACCGGACCCCCCTTACAATGGTTCGTTTTGAAAAAGATTCATTCGCTCAAGACATGGGAGGATTTGTCTGATGCTTTCATTCGTCAATACAAATTCAATATTGACGTGGCCCCGTCACGTGAGGATTTGATTCGCACTGAGAAGAAAAAGATTGAGACCTTCAAGGCCTATGCTACTAGGTGGAGAGCTCTAGCTGTGCAAATTACCCCCGAGTTGACTGAGAAGGAGATGCTTGATACCTTCATGAAGACTTTACCATTCGAGTTTCGTAATCGAATGTTGGGTTCTAATTTCAATTCTTTAGCTGAGTTGATACCTGCGGGAGAACGCATTGAGATCGCTCTGCGCGATGGTTGGGCCACTGAGCAGGCTACCTCTGCTAAGAAGTTCACCCTCAAGAAGGATAAAGAACCGACACCTGAAGTGAATGTAGCTTATTCTCAATAAAGCCGTGACACTGCCTCGACAATGCAGTCTATTGGCAAACAAGGTGGACGCCAATTCACTAGTCGGCAACAAGGTACTAAAAGGAACTTCACGCCTCTGCCTGGGCCGTTATCCAAAGTTCTACCTGTTCTCCAAAAGAAAAATTTGCTTTCAAGTGAGCCGAAACGCCCGAACCCCGAGCGGTTCTCTGGTTATGACTCCTCTAAGAAGTGTGAGTATCATATGGGGGAGGTTGGTCATTCTACTGATGATTGTTACGTACTGAAGCATAGAATTCAAGACCTCTTGGACACAAAGGCATTCTCTTTCCGCAGTGATCAACCAAATGTCCAACGGAACCCTCTACCCAACCATGCTGGAAGCACGGATGCTGTTATTGAGTAGAGAAATTTCTGTTTTTATACTCCTCTGCGAAGGAGTCTTTCATGCTTTCTAGGATTTCAAGTATTTTCTAGGATTTCAATTCATGTTTATGTTTTGATTCGTAGGGCTTTGATTATTTGCATTTCCCTTCCCATAATGTAATTCATTTGATTCTATTCAATGCAATTGCAAGTTTGTTTTCATTTTGAGGACATGTTAAAGTATATTAAACTAGCCCGGTGATGATATCCAACCATGAAAAGAAAATATCATCCAAGGAGAAATTCTGAGGGCTGGGCTTTCTCATGCTCCTTCCAAAAAAAAGACTTTTCGAAAATTAAAACATTTCATTGTTTTTTAAAAAAAAAAAAAAACCTTTCCAAAGCGTGCATCAAATAAATCCTGTTTGTTTATCTGACTCATTTACTTCATGTCTCAGAGCATAATGCTCCAGCTTATTGTGATGAGGAATTGACACATCGAGTTCTATTGATGATGAACCTATGGGGCAAAGGATCACCACCTACTTGGGCATGATGCTAGAGCGAAGATGAGTGCTCAACAGTAGGGGATGACGAACTGAGGGGCATGTTGAACTTTGATGATGATAATGGACTGACAAATCCAACAGAGATAATGTCATGATTTTAATTGGAATCTTCTGAGTCTCAATTCACATTTGCTTAATATCCAATTCATGCACGTTTTCTTGTGCAGGGGCAAAAGCAAAGATGGAGTGTTCATGTGTCCATCCTTTCCAAATAAGAGCAATCAAAGGACTCTCATTCCTAAGGATACTCTTCTTGTTTGATATTGTTGAGTGATGACATGTTCTTGAAATGGACGTTATGCTTCTCATGCATTTAATGAAAATTTTGAATTATGAACCTTTGCATGCCTAAAGCCGATAGGTATTTAAAATACTAATATCCTTCGAAAGAGGGTTTTGCATGATAATTTACCTGTTTAACTCACCAAGTTCATTGAGAATGATCCAAATGGACAATTTATTGAATGATGTGGCATTATTTGAGTATGCTAAATGAGATGTGTCGGGATGATGAAAGGTAAGCCATATCCTATACACAGTCCCCAGTGAGTTGAGTGAAAAAATTTCATGTCTGCAAGGCAAAGGGTTATCTCGCAAAAGGTACGGCAACTGAAATGACGAGAGGCGGTTCATTTCTCTATCCCAAACACTACAGTTTATCCATTGTTTCGCCACTTTGAGCCTAAACACTTGGAGAAATTCATTCAAATTACCCCTGTCAAGAACCACCCCACATCGGGGCGAACTGGAGGTAAGTCAGCATCATAAGGTGAAAAATGAGTAGAAATTTTCATGCTCTCACTTGCATCAATCTTCGAGTGTTGCTTTTTCAGATGAATTCACGTGAAGTTCAAGTGCCTTAGGATGATGAAGAGCATTTCTTTCTCTATCCTATACACATTTTATCCTTTGCTAAGCCCAATTGAGCCCGCAAATTCGTTTCATATAAACCCAGTTGGTGATCATCCCCCACACTGGGGCAAGGCAAAAGTCATCATTGTTCAAGCAGCATATCCGGAGCGCCGATAAAAGACGAAGACCCTGAGATTCCAAATATTAGTCATTCGATCAAAACAAGCCAAAGTGTGACTGGCCAATATATGCATTGTAGACAGTGTGTGTCAAAGTCAAAAAAAAAAATGAAAGCTAGAGGGCATAAAAAGCAGTGTGCCTGGTAAAAGCAAGGCCATCACCCTGAAAAAAAAAAGGGAGAACTTTAGAAAAAAAATGTCAAGGTATGACATGTCAAAGTCATGAATCCCAGTGGAGCAGTAGTCCTACAAGTTTCGAAGGAATCAAGTGACGAACTCTCAAGGCCAATGGAGCATCTACCAAGAAGACAACCCCTAAAGCAAAGAAGAAGATCGGTGATTATGCCTAGATGATCACCAACTCTCACCCTTATACACATTTTTGAGCCTGATATATCCTTTCGTTTCTCAACCCGTGAACCTAGCCTACGTTACGTCCCTTACAAAGTCTCTTCAGATTAGGGCACTTGAACTAACGTAGAGTTTCAGATGTTTATAAGCTTAGCTCGAAGAAGTGCGAGCAAGTCCACTTCTATCTCATTTTGCAGGGTTCTTGACTTGTAAACCCGGAGATGATTGTGGAGTATTTTCTTTCAATAGCCTCGACTCGAAGAGTCCCCTTTGTTAAGCCATTGACCAAACCAACGCTACGGTCCTAATAAAGACCTCTTAGATTGGTAAAGTCGTACCGCTTGCGAGAATACTCGGATCTTGTCGACATGATGATGGTAAGACGGAGTGATTCTCATAGAATAGCCCTTCCGAATGAGAGTGAGTGAAAGCCCTTTCTGACTGAAAGTCTCTCATTTAGCACTCTTAAGAAATTCACGTTATGAGTGAAAATTGTCTTAATTAATGATTCTCCCCAGTGGAAATTTGGTGATGCAAATATGGTAAAACTATCATGCATAAACCTCAATTGAATTGATGAATTCTGAAATGTGAGTTCTAGAATAGCTGAGATTGCTAATCTCCTTGAATGAATGCATATGTGTTTTGCTCTAATCATATCTGACAGGTAATGTTTCCTCAAAGACTAAAGAGTTCCTGACGCTACAGTTGTTTTTTTTTAAGCTTCGTGTTCGTCTAAATATTTGTGAATATTCAATTACCTGATTGTAGTTTCAAGTATCATTTCCGAAAATCTGAAGAGAATTTTCGATCCTATTAATCATATCTGATTGCAGTTTCAGATATCTTTCTCGAAGATCCGAAGGGAATCATCAAGCCCATATTCAATTACCTGATTGTAGTTTCAGGTATCATTTCCGAAAATCTGAAGAGAATTTTCGATCCTATTAATCATATCTGATTGCAGTTTCAGATATCTTTCTCGAAGACCCGAAGGGAATCATCGAACCCATTCAAATATCTTATTGAAATTTCAAGTATCATTACCGAAAATCCGAAGGGAATTTTTCGAGTCTTTCAAGCATTTGAGTCGCCTTTCAGATGACTTTTTCGACTACTTGAGCGGGTTTCCAGATACTTGGCGAGTTTCGAAAGTTGTTCCATACCCCAATTTTGCTTTCCCAAATCTTCAGGTAAGTAAATGCAGGTATGTTTTCTATTTTTGCATTTGCATTTTCATATCACATTAGAAAATGGGTGTGGGCTCATTGAGATCCTATTTACTCGACAAAAAGACTAATTTTTCTCATTGCATTTGCATAGTCAAAATTTAGGTATCATTTAGTCTTTGAAGGAAACCTCTTCGAGCTCCCCTTCAAAGAGAGGCAGCTGTTGACACCTAAATTTTGGCACATCTTTTAGTGGTTAATTGCATAGAAAATTAGGGATTAAATTTTAACCCCTAAACAAAAATATTTAAATTGCATAACATATAGTTTAAATTCATTTTAGATTAATTGCATTTTTGCATCGAACTGGCGGTGACGAACGAACTTAAATTTCATCGAATGGGACTCGGCTCGCTTGGAACGCAAGGGCCGGGAATTACAAGTCAAACGGGCTTGGTCGTTTTAATTTGAACTTAATTCAGCTCATTATCATTAATTAATTCAGCCCATTTAAATTAAAGCCCAAGCCTAAGCCCATTAGGACTAGAAAGCCCATCTAATTGACCTAGGTTAATACTATATATACATTATTAGGTCAGAATTTTGAGGGGGGACACACAATTTTCAGATCAGAAAATTTTTAGAGTGTGAGAGTGAGAAAGAGAGAGAGAGGAGGAAGACATCGCGCGACGTGCCCGCTGCCGCGCCCGCTGCCGCGCCCGCGCCCGCTCCCGCGCCCGCGCCCGCGCCCGCTCCCGCGCCCGCGCCCGCTCCCGCGCCCGCTCCCGCGCCCGCTGCCGAGCGCTGCTGCCTCCCGTGCCCGTCGTCGCTGCCTTGCTGTTCCGTCGCCGTTGCCCCGCCGTCATCCCGACACCGCGCCGCCGGTCCACCGCTCGCCGTTCATCCCGATCCGCAAGTTCGAATTTGGGAATTATCTGCAAATTAGGTAATTAGATATTATCTGATATTTTTCAGAATATTTAATTTACTAATTTGTGCTTTTGAATATTGCGTGAATATCGTGTAGAATATTAGATATGTTGGGATAATTATCTGATATCTGCAATATTTTTAAAATATTCAAAATTAGGAAACTTTCCTAATTTAGCAACGTATCTGGACGACTATCCTACCTTATCCCTAAGGTACGATACGCGACGATATGGAAAATCATTATCCTATCCATAATCACTTGGGTACGATAATGATTTTTATCTGCTTTCCAAATTTGAATGATCGACTTTCCGTTAATATCTATAACCCTATAGATATGACCGATAGTTCGATTCTTGTGCCTAATCTGAATTTGAAACGAATCTTGTGGATTGCGTGGCTATTTTAAATATGGATGCTATCTCTGTTTAAATTATTTTTCCTTTTCAAATAAAAAAGAAAATTCAAAAAAATATCAGTTAGGATTTGAATTTGAGTTTTGCATGTTTAAGAATCCTAAACATATCTAGACGATAGAGTAATTATTTAATTTAAATTAGGACTTGAGATAATCTATTCCCTAGTTTAAATTAATTAATTTTCTAATCTTAATAGATTATTTAGGTTATTTTTTTAATTCCGAATTTTCATGAAAATCCCAAAAAAAGAATGAATTGTTTTATGGTAGATTAGGATAGATTGCATTCTTTATTTAATTAATTTATTATTTCGAATTTTAACAAAAATCCCAAAAATAAGTCATGTTAGGATATGTTAAGTCATCATATGTTGCACGTTAATTTAGGCATATTTTTATTCCGAATTTCACCAGAAAATACTAAAAATAAATCATTTGCCCGTCATCAGAATTAGGTCACGTCGTCGCATGACATATAGTTTGCATGTTAGGTTGCATTATTCGCGTGTCAATTTTTGCACGTCATTGCATGTAGGTTAGCTCTCATTTAAATAAGCGAAAACCCAAAAATATTGAGTGAACTGCTTGTTAATTAGAAAGCATATTAGGTTGTTGATGTGATTTTTTAGCTAACCATGCAGATGCTTACGTTGCTTCGAGGTAAGTAATTCTCCCAACCTTGCAATTTATTTAATGTTTTGATTATTGGGTGTTACTTTGGTGGTTTGCGCACCCGCATGAACACCTCATATGTTAGTGACTAAGTTAAAATGGATCCAGACTGCTTGCCAAAATATTTTTGAAAAGAAAAGGTACCGAAAGGGCGTTAGACTAGATCTAGCGTAATCAAGTCCCCGGGCTTAGAATCTCTGGTTCGTAGGAATAAAGCATATCTCCCTATGTTTTATTTAGGTTTCTAATCGACCTACCACAAATAGATTAGTGGCGACTCCAAGCATGAAAACATTTGCATGTTAAAAAACTTAAACCCAAAGTTGCGAATTGGTAGGGTTTGGGAAGGCCCGAGTTAGGCTTAGTCCTAATAATCCATTAGCCTGAGAGGAAAATTTTTAGGTCGCGACACGGCCTCACCCGACGCCGACGAGGCCAATCGCTCACCAAATCTGGCGAGGCTCGACCTCGCCGGCGTCGAATGAGGCTGGTCTCGCCCTACGCCGGCGAGGATGGCCTCGCCGGCGACCTCCGCTGGGCCCGATTATGGCCAACGGAGGAAGAGAAGAAAAAAAAAGAAAAGGAAAAGAAAAAGGAAAAGAAAAAAAACAGAAAGGAAACAATAATAACAAATTTAAAAAATTACTGTTCCGGGCCGGAATAGTAACATTCTCGCCGGCCGGTGGGTATTTTGGCCGGCTGGCGACCCAGGCCCTTATTTGAAACTTTTTGGGCACTTTGGGCCCCTATTTGGGACTGATTGGGCACTTTAGGCCCTTATTTGACACTTTGTTCACTTTGGGTCCTTTTTTGAGAAAAAGACCCCACTTGGAGTCCTTAATTGAAATTTTCCCTTTTTTCATTGATACATAGAATGGACTAATTTAATTTAACTAGAATCAAAAGCACCTTCATAACAAGATTATTGATGGTCATGAAACACAAGTACAAAATCTTCTAGAATAGTCCCAATAAATCATTATTTAGTCAAAAATTTATGTTCTAACCTTAGGGCATAGCTTATAAGCACAATACACCAATAACTTAGGCAATTAATAACTTAATCATATGCTTGTAACACATATTATAATATGTTATATGGTGGGATAAGCTATTAGTTTATTAGTGAGTTATGATGATATCTTATTAGCTTTTAAATAACTGTCAATATATAAGATGAATTTATTATTGTCAGAATATAATTCTTTAGTTAACATGGCCATTTATAATTTGAATTATATATAACAAAAGTCATGATTATTTATGATGACAAGTTTTACAAGATTTGTAATATAATGGTATTATTCGGAATACAAATTTAGAATGAAATTCCCATATAATTATATACTAGTAATGTTAAAAGGACGTTCGTGGGGACAAAAGCAATAAGCATGCATAACTATATCTTAGTCTACAGAGCCATGCAAATTTGTGTTTCTAGGCAATGTTGCCATTTGGTAAAAAAGTTGCACTAGTTTTGTGCGGCATTACTCTTCTACTGATTGAGATCTGTCGTCTGCACTATGGAGCCAAAGCCGGCTAATTTTGTCCATGTCCCTCTTGTAAGTCTCCATGGTAGCCATAATGATGCAATGTTTAAAGCTTATCACATGCTATCATGGTTTGAATAGTATGACGAAGGTGAAAAAATTAGAAAAATCAATTCACTCGCATTTCAATTGGATTGGTCCTCTCATGCGGTAACCAGAAAAGCAATGAGCATTCCTTTACCCGCGAGGCACTTGCTGCTGCCTCTCACCACCGCCACCATTGATTTTCTCACTATATCCCTAAATTCCTTTCACAAACTTCGATTGTTGCTTATTTGTACGCCTCTTTCGATTGCTTCAATCCCTCTCATTTTTGCGCCCACTCCAATATATGTATTCTATATTATTTTAGTAATTTATAGGATCTCAAGATCCAAGATTTTCGAATGTCCCCAACTGCAGGCCGACAGTACTAATCATGCTCGAAAAGATTCAAATTTAGAAACGATTTATCTCGATTTGACTAGCTAGGTCGATTCGTTTGATCAACTTTCATTCTTAAAGTAAGAGATGTTTGCTCCCACGGTAATATTTTCTTTCTAATGGTGCTTCCCAGATTATAGATTATGGATTTTGTGGGCTTGAGCTTGCTTTCATGTCCATTAAATTAGATTTTGAAATGGGATTACTGGGAATGGGATTCTAATTAGGGATGTACGCATCAAAAGAAAAAAAATACATGGGTGAGAGGGGTCCTCAAATTATCTATTAATCACACACAAGAAATGAGAAATTTAGTAGGCCATTGCATCGATGATAGAGTCTCTGGTCTTTTATAGATAACATGAGAGCCTTGATAACATACAAGTGTTAAAGGGACGCAAAGTAACGGCCGGATAAGATTGATGAGTAATAGGAGATGGTGGATCAAGCATATTGGGTTGGGGGAGAGACAAAAGTCTTGGAAAAAGAAAATCGAAACTCAGAAGGCGCAGGGCACCCGCTCCTGGGTTTTGCCAATGCTTACAAATAATTTGCATTAAAATAATTTTAAATAACAAAAAAATTATTTGATTAATGTGTTTAACCTTAAATTTTTGGGTTAATACCACGGAAAATCACAAATCGGTACACCCGTGATAATTTTACTCAAAATTAATTTTTTGATCATTAAAAACCCTAAATTGGTACACTTATGACAATTTATCCTCCGTTAGTTCCCATTAAATTTTACTGTCAAATAGCTGAGTTTAATAACACGTGATAGTTGACGGATATACCAGTTTGGGGTTTTACCCCTTCATTTGTCACAGATTTACAAATTTGTGATTTTTCGTGGTATCAATCCAATTTGACGGAGGGTAAATTTGTCACAAGTGTATCAATATAGAGTTTTTAGTGGTCAAAAAATTAATTCGAGATAAATTTATCACAAATATTTTAGTTTGGGGTTTTTCGTGGTACCAATTCTAAAATTTTAGATAAGAAGAACCTGAGAACTATTCTAAGGGCGAGAATGCTCTTAGAATGATACCAAGATGATTCTGGCCAATGATTCCAAATTGACTATTCCATTAATATGGAGGATCGGACTAGTTTAATTTAACTTGGACCCAAAAGCTCTTTCACAACAAGATTTCGTGCCCTGTTGATGGTCATGAAGCACAAGTACAAGTGCTCTTCTAGTTCATCAAGCTGCTCGACGAAGTTGCACTCGTTTGCGCCGAGGGTTGCTCTTCCGCCGACTTGGATCTTGTCGTCTCCACGGTCGAGCCAAAACCGAACCATCGCACGCGTGTGCTCGAGTTCGTCGTTAATCCGAGTCACGAGCCGGCTAATTGTGTCCATGTCCCTCTTCAGTATATAGGTCCCTTTGGCAGCCGCGTCCAATTGAGCCAGGACTTTTCTCAAGCTCTTGGCCGAAGCCATTTCGAACGAAGCAGCCACTATAGCCGGTGCGGCCACCAGCATCGCGAGACCATGAGCCATGACGATTATAGTCAGTGAAGCGGTTACGACTACAAGGAATGTAGCCGAGCCGTGCCGGAGTTTATTGATGGTCTTGAGCTTGGCTTTCGCTTTGTTACGGCTCGACTCGAGCCGGCTCAACAACATCGAGCAACCGACTTGGGTGGATTGAATTTGGGTAGTAGAAGAGGAAGACGGGGTTAATGACGGGCTTTCGGAATTCGAAAACTCGGCTAATCGGGTTGAGATGCTCGGGGACTGGTTTAAGGATCCAGATTGGGAGCTGCTTAGAGCTTGAAGGGCCGATTTGAGGGAGCGACATTGGACCCGCGTTCGGTTGACGTCCTTCAGCAAGGCGCCGCAGAGGAGGGAGGCTCTGCCCGTTTCGGCGAAGTACTCCGCCAAGAGGGATTTCTGCACGGGTCGGATACGGGCCAGGTCGAGGATCCGTACGACGGCGGGCTGGTCCGGCTCCAGGAGTTGCTCGGCGAAGAGCCGGTAGGAGGGGAGCCGAGCGGCGGTGGTCGACCCGGCGGGGTCGCGCGGGGGTGGATCGTCGTCGGAGAGCGCGAGGACACGTGCCCAGAACTCGTTGTGCGATTCCGTGCGAAAGGCGTTGGCGTATTCTTCGCGCAGGTCCAAGCCGGCTTCTGGGCCTGGGACTTTGGGCACCGTGCCTGTGCGCCGCCAATGATAAAGGCCGATAGAATAATTAGGAGGCTGTTCGGTTTGTAGCCAATCTTTAGAAATGATGAAAGTGGCCGAAAAACACATGTTATGAGAACTTAAGATCACTTATCACGAAGTAATATGGTCCCGACTAATCTAATCGATGTAGTTTCGATTCACCGGAGAATCAATCACCTACCCGACATGGATCCCGTGCGAATTGACTCGATTTTACCTCTTGAAATCACGACGCTTGGCTCTAAGAATGAGAAATGAGCTCATACTTCCTCATGATTCGGGGATAAATATCTTGAAAATTGTACATTAGCAACTTATCATTTCTAACCGAGGGAAAAAAAAGAAGTCGATAGATCACCGACACGAGAACGCATCAGATTGATATAAGGAGTGATCAGAGACGGAGCAAAAAAGGTAAGCACGTCACCACGGCCCGGAAGCAATCTTTTGATGCGGGCGACGATTCTGTCCGTCATTCTCGCGGCTCGAACTGGCAATAACCTCGTAACTGCGGGGACACGTGATGGAAAGCGCACCGCGGCAAGGAAAGCAGAAGAAATCAGTAAATGAAAAGGCGTCGTGAGAATTCTCACATGTGCTAAGAAAAGGGAAGTACCTGAAAAAAAAAATTTTAGAGCGCCTCGAGAACACGAGCTAGTGTTTTGGAATCTCGTTTTTTTGTGGGTGGGGAAGGAAGGATACTACGGGTGAGGAATAATAATTATAGTTGAAGAATGAGCCATGGTTTGGTTTGCCTTCTAAGATTTGGAGAGACGGTTTCGGGCGGTGACCTCGTACTTGTAGTACAAGTGAAGAAGACGGCGAATCGTGCTCTTGTATTTGATCCGTAAAGGTGAAGAATGGACTGACAAGAAGTAGTCCGTTACGGTCGCAGGAGATGTTTCTGCACAACAAGAGAGCGAATTCATCTCCCCAATACTCAAAACCGCCCTCCGCGTTCATTGCCGGAGAACATCATTATTTAAACCTAATCACGGGTCCAACGACCGGATGGGGCTCGTCCAGGCTCGAAACACAAATTGGGTGAGCATGGGCAAGCATATTCAAGGAAAATTTGTCCAAAATGTCATAAATCTATTGCATTTTTACTAATTCAATTCCAAACATTTTAATCGTACCAATTGAGTCATAAATCTTTTCACTTTTTGCCAATTGAGTCCATCCGGCCAATTTTAATCGAAAAACGCTGACGTAGATGATGGCCAGGCCGGCGAGGGCAGCCCTTTGCCTGAACAATTTTTACCATATTTAGGGAAAATTGTCCAAAAAGCCCTAAACAGTTTCAGGCAAGGGCCACCCTCGCCGGCAGAGGAAAAAGGGGAAAAAGAAAATTAAAAAAAGAAGAGAAAAGAGAAAAAAAAAAAAAAGAAGGAAAAGAAGAAAAGAAAAAAAAGGGGAAATCAAAAATCAAAATATCATTAAAATATTATTAAAATTTGGTCATGTTAGCACTGGTCGTCGTCGGCCGTGTCACGTAGGGCGGTCAATGTCCTTGTCAGCGATTTCCTATCAAAATTGATCGGATGAACTCAATTTATAAAATGTAAAAAAGTTTAGAACTCAATAGGCACAATTAAAAAGTTTTGAACTGAATTGATAAAAATATAATAAATTTATAACTTTTTGGATAATTTTTTCAGCATGTTCATGCTCTTGGTCCGAGGCTTCCAGTCCACCCATCTAGTCTGATCAGGTCCAACTAGATTCTGTAATTTTACCAAAGAAAAAATATGATTTTATATCACGGGCGCACCGAGCTAGACATTGGGTCCAAAAGCCCTGGTCCAGGCTAGCTAACTAGGATTACGTCTACTTCTTAGGGACTAAGCAAAGCATCATGAGTTGAATGGGGACAGAGAGGAAAGTTGCTGAGGCAAAGTTTCGATCGCAAGATAATACTCAACTGCTCGAATATTCTCGAGAACTCAATTGCCTCGTCCCATCTGGTCCCCCGCCACTCTCGACCAACGAAGATGGAAGACGACTCTGGATGGATTCTCTTTTAAGTGGGTTTTTTCCCGGAGACAACCCAGAGATATTATGAGTGGGTGGAGGCAAACTGCGTGGGTCGTCGGGTGTGCTTTGGAGAGCTGGTTGTGATAAGAATAAGGAATCATGTCTGAACAGGAACGATCCTGGACCGCTGGACAAAGAGCGAGTCTGCCCAGAATATTTCAAGTCTTGGCGGCTGGAACAGAGGTTAAGGCCAGAAGAGTTGTTGTTGAGCGAGGCCCAGTCAACTCACCCAGGCCCGAGTTCGAAGTCTATGGTTCTAGAGAAGTGTGCTGCATTGGTCATCATCAATCGTGACCTCAGCCAACTCATTTGCATTTGATTTGACTGGGAATAGATGATGCTCTTGGATGACAAAACTTGAGCCTGACATCAATGGCTGACTTGACCCATTAACATGACCATATCTCGGTCGAAGCACCGGCTCTGCAAAAGCACAACCACCCGTTGCAGCGTCGTACGAGTCTTCAAGTTTTCTTTGAGCCGGCCAGCCTTGACCCTGCTTGATGTATGACGGGATGAATTAATGTATTTGGTGTGTATGAAGTAAAATAACTTTAGGATAGAAAAGTTGGCTATCAAGGTACAATGGAATGTTTTATCTATCATTGATCCATTTCTTAATTTATATTTAATCAGTCGAATTATTATATAGATTAATTTTATTTAGTAAATGGGTATGAAATGATGAAGCCCGAGATAATGTAGGTGTTAAATAGATCAATAATTTATTTAAATCCAATCCATATTTATGATTATTTCACCTTTGCTCAATTCGTGCTCTCACCTCAGTTTGAATATATGAGTTTTCTTATATTGTGTTAAGTATATGAGTTTTTTAGCAAAATAAGTCAGGTTGGGTATTAGTTTGGTATAGATTGGGCTGTATATAAATCATTACATTTGTATTACTTAGAAATAGGTCAAAAATGAGTCAAACGGATCAATTTGGGTCGAACTAATCTCAATCCAACCCGCTTGACGGGTCGACTACCAACAAGGATAAAGAAGTTCAAGGTCCGTCACCCACAATTGTATGAATAAACAAAGAATTTTAAAATTCATTACCAACAAATTGGATAAAAAAACCGAAGAAATCGCTTGAGAAGAATTCTTATATATTATCAACTCAAATCTACATGCTTCCAATTGACAATGCACATTCTGACTAAGACTAGGAAACATCAAACAGACTAAGAATGAGGAACACTAAATTAGAAAACCACATAAACTACGAAACCAATTTGAATGAGCCACTCGATTTGGGAAAACTACTCAAATTAGGAAATCATATTAAATAGGAAACCAACTTAAATTAGTAATCTTAAGGGAGAAGGACACTGTAAGTGCCAAAAGTTGTGTGCAGCGCTCATTTTAGTATCAAAAGTTTGTTCTGGATCACTTAAATGCCAAATTTTTTAAAAAAATACTCATTTCAGTGTCAACTCCGATTTGTTTGACCACTGTAAGTGCCAAAAGTTTGTTCTGGATCACTTAAGTTCCAAAATTTTTAAAAAACACTCATTTCAATGTCAATTCCCATTTGTTTGGCTAGAAATCTGACGTGGCCTTTTTTTATTAATTTCTTAAGTCAACGTGACTCGCCAGAGAGTTCAGTCAGCATCTAAAGCACAAAACGACATTGTTTAGTAGCTTTCCCCTAAATAAGAACCCTAAATCAACAAATTCAAAAAGAATCCCAATTCAAACCCTAAGTTGGCCATTGAATTGGCCGTCTCCATGACTTACCCAATCACCCAATCTCTCTCTCACCCTCCCTCTGTCTCTTTCTCTCTCTACGTCTCATGTGAAATGAGTATGTTGCTATTTGTTTGCGATTGCGATTGCAATTTGATTGTTGTTTCGTAAAAGATTTTAGATTTTTCTCTTGTGGCTTTCGGTAATTAGCAGAGAATGTGTATCAGCATGGCGCGAGGAAGGTGCGCCTATCGCCGAAAGGTGATCTCTACGAAATTGAGAAGGGGAAGGTGGGCAGTTGTAGTTCAACCTTCTTCCCATTGAGCTCTTCAACAATCATCTTCCCCACATACCTTCTCACTCGTTTCTTCTTCTTCCTCTTTCAAATCCCTGTTGTGTTCTAGAACATTGAATTCCTTCATTCTTCTGATCACTAAGTCGCACTGAAGAAATAAAAAACCCAACTCCATCATCAGAGTAATTTCCTCGAACACCTGGTGGGCATATGGTGCTCCATGGCAAGGAGACAAATCAAGAACAGAGGAAGTGGACAAAGGATTTCAAACGGACCGAGATGTGAGAGTGTTTACACCAAAAAATGGCCAACTTGTCGACATGATTCAATCATGGTCAAAGATCATCAAGGGACACATGGCAGAGACATGAGGTAACGTGGAAGCAAATATCATCAAGTTGCCAACATAAATGACACGTGTCCAGTGTATATGTTTACACCCGAAGATGAAAAATTTTTGGGTATTATTGACAAGATTGGTCACAACTTCATCAAGAAAATTGATGTTCTGCGCTAGTTCGGGAAAATGGTCATAACTTCTTCAAGACAGATTGGATTGACCTGATTCCAACGCCAAAAGAACGAAGACTCATGGATCTACAACTTTTATGTTTCGAGTTTTCTCAGAAAATCACTGTAGAAGCCATCGAGGTTAAAGGAACTTGACGGTCGTGACTTCATCTTGTCGAGGACTTCGACATCTTGTCGATACTATGACGAAATTGCAGTTCTGCGCTAGTTCAGGAAAATGGTCATAACTTCTTCGAGACAGATCGGATTGACCTGATTCTAAAGCTAAAAGAACGAAGACTCATGGATCTACAACTTTTATGTTTTGAGTTTTCTCAGAAAATCATTGTGGAAGCCATCAAGGTTAAAGGAAGTCGACGGTCATGACTTCATCTTGTCGAGGACTTCGACGAAATTTCAGTTCTGCGCTAGTTCGGGAACATGATCATAACCTCTTCGAGACAAATCGGATTGACACCAAAAAATGGCCAATTTGTCGACATGGTTCAATCATGGTCAAAGATCATCAAGGGACACATGCCAGAGACTTGAGGCAATGTGGAAGAAAATATCATCGAGTTGCCAACATAAATGACACGTGTCCAGTGTATATGTTTACACCCGAAGATGAAAAATTTTTGGGTGTTATTGACAAGATTGGTCACAACTTCATCAAGGAAATTGTTGTTCTACGCTAGTTCGGGAAAATGGTCATAAATTCTTCGAGACAGATCGGATTGACCTGATTCCAAAGCCAAAAGAATGAAGACTCATGTGTCACAGCCCAAAGAATTGGATCGTTCCTGAGGTTTTCTGGACGATGGACCGTGACCGACCCTTGGACGAGAAAGGCGGGCCCCGAGTATTCTAGTACTAGGGTTTTCTTGATGTCTTCTAGAATACTCTTGGGGGCGGGCGATACGGTAATTGTACCCTTCCGTAATAAATGCGGTAGGTGGGGTAGTTGGGGGAGTACGATCTCGACCGTTGAGATCGGAGAGAGATCTACGGATGCAGTCAGCCCGATACTTATATATAATGGGGTCTCCTCCCCCTCATTTTATCATCTCTCATTTCCAAGAAGCAATACAAAGTTCAGAACTTCTCTTTCTAGAGTTTCTCTCTCTAAAGTTCTTGTAAGTGTGAGTGTGGGAAGACTTACTTGGGGAGAAATTCCTAAGACCGCACGGGTGTGGGAACGCTAGATTAATCGACCCGTGAGAAGTGGTATCAGAGCAACGATTGGCAAAGGCGCGACAGAACCCCGATCCGATGTGTCGTCCCAAACCGAGAAGGGCGGAGGCGATGATCGTGGGAAGGCTCCCGAGAAGCAAGGCACCAAGGCGAAGAAGGACCATGCTAGCTCATGTTCGAGGGATATGGTTGGTGACTTGGAGACCCGCATGGCGAAGGCGGAGATCGCCATGGCAAACCTCCAAGGAATGGTCGAGGATATGTCCGCACGCATCGAAGGAGGCGAGATCAGAACAGGAGAGCTTGAGGTTGAGGTGCTGGAGCTCAAATCCGGGTTCGGAGAACTCCGAGGGGAGATGCTAGGCAACCTGACCGACACCACCAATGAACTTCAGCAACGGGACGATGCCTTGGAGGCCTTGGTGGAGGCTATGCACGCGGAGATGGTCGAACTTAAGGCGAAAGTCGCCGAAATGGAAGGAGCACGCGTGAATGGGGTGATCACCGTGCAAGTCAGTCCACGAGCGGACGCCCCAAAGCCAAAGGAGTTCAAAGGCTCACGGGTGACTAAGAACGTGGACAACTTCCTATGATACATGGAGCAGTACTTCCTAGCAATGGGGATCACCGACGGGGCGATTCGGGTAAGTACCGCGGCTATGTACTTGTCTGATAATGCACTCTTATGGTGGCATCGTAGGAGTAACGATCGGAGTGGTGAACAGATCACTACATGGGAATTGTTCGTCGAGAAATTCCAACGACAATACTATCCCGCTTATGCGGAGGAAGAAGCTCGAGATGAACTCCATCACCTTGAGCAAAAGGAGGAGTCCGTGATTATGTCCGAAAGTTGTCGGAGTTGCTACTCCAAATTCCGTCTATGAATGATACGGAGGCCTACCACCAATTAATGGGTGGCTTGAAACCATGGGTTAAACAAGAGTTAAAGCGATGCAACGCGAAAGACTTTTCAACGGCCATGTCCGTGGCCAAGGCCTTGGTGGAGTACAAATCGACTCTCGTAAGCAAGCCGGATACCTGACCGAGGGACAAGGGCGTTGGTGGGGGAGATCGTAACAAATTCCACCACCTAGGTGGAAGCAAACTACCAATGGCCCCTCTAAGGGCGAGGACGGAGTCGAGCGGAGGAAAACACAAGAAGGGACGTATCTTCAAGTGTTTCTTGTGCGACGGTGCGCACATGGCTCGTGATTGCCCAACTCGAGGCAAGCTAGCGGCGCTTGTCAAGGCACACGATGAGGAACGAGAGGGGACGCGACTCGGTTCGTTGCGAATCCTAAGTTCCATAAAGTCTAAAAAGGCAAATAAGCCTAAGGGCTTGATGTTCGTGGACGTGACGATTGGAAGAACCATGATGAGTGCACTTGTCGATACGGGGGCGTCCGATCTATTTATCTCGAAAGAAGCCGCGAAGAAATTGAATCTTTAGGTTGAGAAGGGGGCCGGTTGGCTCAAGACGGTGAACTCCAAGGAAGTCCCTACCAACGGGTTGGCTAAGGATGTGGAGTTCCAACTCGGACAATGGAAGAGCAAAGAGACGATCGAGGTAATTTCACTTGATGATTATGACTTTGTCATTAGCTTAGGATTCCTTGATAGAATAGATGCTCTTATTGTCCCATTTGTCGATTGTATTTGTATCTTGGACGCACGTTGTCAATGTGTGATCCCGGTCAATCGAGAGTCGGGTCGTGACCAAAAGATAATATCGGCAACGCAACTTACTAAGGGAGCAAGAAAAGGGGAAGCTACTTTCTTGACAACTTTGAAGGTCGAGGATCCAAAGGGTGAAGGGAGTGATGTCCCGACGGAAGTAACCCGAGTCCTCGACTCTTTCAAGGACGTGATGCCCCCCGAACTCCCGAAGAAGCTTCCGCCTCAAAGGGAGGTGGATCATAAAATCGAGCTCGTGCTCGACGCTCAACCACCCGCCATGGCACCCTACCGCATGGCGCCTCCTGAGTTGAAGGAACTAAGAAGACAACTCAAGGAGTTGCTCGATGCGGGGTATATCCGACCATCGAAGGCTCCATTTGGTGTCCCGGTTCTATTCCAAAAGAAGCACGATGGATCACTCCGGATATGCATCGACTATCGGGCATTAAATAAGCTGACGATCAAGAACAAGTACCCGATCCTCCTCATTGCCGACTTGTTCGATGAACTTGGAGGAGCACGATGGTTCACCAAGCTTGATCTTCGATCGGGATACTATCAAGTGCGGATTGCAAAAAGGGGCGAGCCAAAGACCGCTTGTGTAACGCGATATGGGTCATATGAGTTCCTCGTCATGCCATTCAACTTGACAAATGCTCCAGCCACATTTTGCACACTCATGAACAAGATACTCCACCCGTTCCTAGATCAATTTGTAGTGGTTTATCTTGATGATATCGTGGTGTATAGCCGGACGCTTGAGGAACACATCGAGCATCTCAAACGAGTCTTCCGAGTTCTACGGGAGAATGACTTATATGTCAAGCGGGAGAAATGTGACTTTTCATGATGGGAAGTTCTATTCCTGGGACACATCGTCGGGGGTGGACGTGTGAGGATGGATGTGGCCAAGATTAAGGCCATTGTAGATTGGGAGCCGCCGACCAAAGTGACGGATCTAAGGTCATTCCTTGGCCTTACCAACTATTATCGACGGTTCGTCTGAGAATATTCGAGCATCACCATACCACTCACGGATATGTTGAAAAAGGAGAAACCGTGGGAGTGGACGGCCCGATGCCAAAGGGCGTTTGATTGGTTGAAGCAAACCATGACCGAGGAGCCGATGCTTGTGCTACCCAATCACGCCAAACCTTACGAGGTAGAGACCAATGCTTTCGATTGTGCTATTGGTGGTGTTCTTATGCAGGATGGACACCCAATAGCATTCAAGTTGAGAAAGTTGAACAATACCGAACGACGATACACGGTCCAAGAAAAGGAGATGACCGCAGTGGTGCATTGCCTTCGTACATGGAGGCATTATCTCTTGGGATCCCTGTTTGTCGTAAGGACGGACAACGTGGCCACGAGCTACTTCCAAACCCAAAAGAAGTTAAGCCCGAAGCAAGCTCGTTGCCAAGATTTCCTGGCGGAGTTCGATTATGTGCTCGAGTACAAACCTGGGAAGGCGAACTCCGTGGCCGACGCTCTTAGTCGAAAGGTGGGGTTGGCGTCGACCCTAACTCGTCCCGAGAATCCATGGAACGAGAGGATCAAGGAAGGGCTCAAACATGATCCAATCACCAAGGCACTCCTCGACCATTCTCGGGAAGGCAAGACCCGACAATTTTGGTGTGAAGACGACTTGCTTTACACCAAGGGATGACGGTTGTACGTGCCCCTCCATGAGAAGCTAAGGAAGGAAATCCTACGAGAGTGCCATGATTCCAAGTGGGCGGGTCATCCCGGGATCCACCGCACTATGGCACTTGTGGAGGATCGATACTTTTGGCCTCACTTGCGCGACAATGTTGAGGCATATGTACGGACATGTCTTGTATGCCAACAAGACAAGCTTGAACAAAGGTCGTCGTCGGGGCTTTTGGAGCCACTTCCCATCCCGGAGCGTCCATGGGAGAGTGTCTCCATGGACTTCATTGTCAACTTGCCAAAGTCCGAAAGATGTCGGACTCTTATGGTCGTGGTGGATCGATATTTCAAATACGCGACGTTCGTGCCCGCATCGAAAGATTGTCCGGTCGAGGAGGCGGCTAAGCTATTCTTAAAGCACGTCATCAAATATTGGAGAGTGCCACAAATAATCGTAAGCGATCGTGACCCTCGAATCATGGGTAGGTTCTGGACTGAACTCTTTAAATTATTAGGGTCAAATCTCAACTTCTTCACGAGTTTGCATCCCCAAACCGACGGACAAACGGAGCGAGTCAATGCACTCTTGGAGTTGTACCTCCGACACTATGTAAGTATGACACAAGTGAATTGGGCGAAGTTGATCAATGTAGCCCAATTCTCCTACAATCTTAAAAAGAGCGAGTCCACGAACCAAAGTCCGTTCGAGATCGCGACGGGACAACAACCACTCACTCCAAGTACGATTGCAATGGGCTATAAAGGGAGTAGCCCATCCGCTTTCAAGTTCGCCAAGGAGTGGCATGAGCAGGCGGACTTGGCGCGAACATGTCTACACAAGGCCTCAAAGCGCATGAAGAAGTGGGCCGACAAGAAGCGACGGCACGTGGAATTCCAAGTCGGGGACTTGGTGTTGGCCAAGCTACACCTTGTGCTCCGATACAAGGACGTGCATAAAGGGCTTATACGTCGCTACGAGGGGCCATTCCGAGTGTTGCATCGAGTCGGGAAGGTCGCATACAAACTGAAACTTCCACCAAAGCTTAAGGTACATCCGGTATTCCATGTGAGTATACTTAAACCTTTCGGTGTAGACGAACAGGACCCCGATCGAGGGGAGTCGCAACGGGCACTGCTTGGAGCAAAGACCTCCTATGATCAAGATGTCGACTTCATCATGGCGGATCGAGTCATACGGAAGAGATATCGTGCGCCGAAGTAAGAATACTTGATCCAATGGAAGGGTCTTCCGGAGAGTGAAGCAAGTTGGGAGCCCGAGGAAGCTCTTTGGCAATTCAAGAAACATATCGATGCTTTCCATGCTGAAGACGCGACGAGGGCGTCGCCCGAATAGGTGGGGGAGAATGTCACGGCCCGATGAATTGGATCGTTCCTGAGGTTTTCTGGACGATGGACCGTGACCGACCCTTGGACGAGAAAGGCGGGCCCCGAGTGTTCTCGTACTAGGGTTTTCTTGATGTCTTCTAGAATATTCCTGAGGGCGGACGATACGGTAATTATACCCTTATGTAATAAATGCGGTAGGTAGGGTAGTTGGGGGAGTATGATCTCAACCGTTGAGATCGGGGAGAGATCTACATATACGGTTAACCCGATACTTGTATATAATGGGGTCTCCTCCCCCTCATTTTATCATCTCTCATTTCCAAGAAGCAATACAAAGTTCAGAGCTTCTCTCTCTAGAGCTTCTCTCTCTAGAGCTTCTCTCTCTAAAGTTCTTGTGAGTGTGAGTGTGGGAAGGCTTACTTGGAGAGAAATTCTTAAGGCCGCACAGGTGTGGGAATGCTAGATTGATCGACCCGTGACACATGGATCTACAACTTTTATGTTTTGAGTTTTTTCAGAAAATCACTATAGAAGCCATCGAAGTTAAAGGAAGTCGACAGTCGTGACTTCATCTTGTCGAGGACTTCGACATCTTGTCGATACTGCGACGAAATTGCAGTTCCACGCTAGTTCGAAAAAATGGTCATAACTTCTTTGAGACAGATCGGATTGACTTGATTCCAAAGCCAAAAGAACGAAGACTCATGGACCTACAACTTTTATGTTTTGAGTTTTCTCAGAAAATCACTGTGGAAGCCATCAAGGTTAAAGGAAGTCGACGGTCGTGACTTCATCTTGTCAAAGACTTCGACGAAATTTCAATTCTGCGCTAATTTGGGAAAATGGTCATAACTTCTTCGAGATAGATCGGATTGACCTGATTCCAAAGCCAAAAGAACAAAGACTCATGGATATACAACTTTTATGTTTTGAGTTTACTTAGAAAATCACCGTAGAATTTTCGACATTAAGAGGAAGTCGATGGTTGTGACTAGTTGGAGATGCAGAAAGAAGAAGTAACCGTCAACATAGTGGAGTTAAAGCAACCGCCAACGTAGTGGAGTAAAAAGAAAACCATCAAGGTAGTGGGTTCAACGTAACTGTTGGAAACCACTAAGGAGTACACATGCGTATTTTGAGATAACAGTTACTTAGAACCATAATTATGAGGAAGCTATCACTTGTAGACAAGATCGTGAGATAATTATCTTGAAAGCATAATCATGGCATCACATGGACATGAAGACAAGATTTTCGAAATGAAAGAACATGGGCACAGCTGTTGAAAACTGCTAAGGAGCAGTTACCACACGATCATTATAAATATCACCGGCCATCTATCGGAGAGAGGCCCCCCGACAAAAATCAAACAACATGTTATATTTCAATTATCTTTACTTTCATGTACCGCACTTTATCTTTCTTTAGCTTTAGCTTTCCGATTCATGTCGTCGATTAAATTCTAGCGTATATCTTTATCCCGAATGTTGTGTCGTCGATTAAATTTCGGCGTTACATCTTTGTGTACGTGTGCGGCTGTATTTTCAAACTTTGTCGTCGATTAAATTCCAACATGGTTTGTACATATAGTCCGATTCAAAGTTCGGAGTAAAAGTTTGCCGTTTTTTCCTTGTCTCCCTGGATATTTCCTGTCCGAAGTCGCCACGGAACCCAGTCTCCTCACATTAAGAACCGAAGAATGACTTTTGGTGAATTATACTTCACCGCGGGAGCATTTTCCAGTGAAACATAATTTTGACACGCCCGATGGGACCATTGTGGTTGATTTGAGGAGATACGATGCCAAGAGCAAGGAAACAAGTTGATCCCCATTACGCTGGTGGTAACAACTCATCACCACATCGTGAAAATGACAAAGTGGGATGTCCTGAGTCATCAACTGCACAACCGGTAGCAGAACAAGAGCAAGGTGAAGATGTTGACAACCCAAGACAACTCACTGATGAGCAGAGAATGCAATTATAGCTTGATCCTATGATGTTTGCTTCTATGAGGAGGATTCTCCACGAACACCAGAAGGAAACGATTAACCATATGATAAAATGCGTCATCAATGTGATAAAGCCCATAATTGTCAACACCTTCCAAGAGGTCATGCATGGGCTTGGAACATCAAGTGGTTCAATTGAAGTGCAGGCGAGTTTGGATAATCCTACTCAAGTGATCCATAGTCAAGATCCTCAACAGGTTGAGGTAATACTAGACCAAACAGTGCCACGCATGGAACATGATCCGATAAATACAAGAGTCATATACAAAAAGCCATATCCAGAGTGGATGGATGCGATACCATATCCAAGAGGTTTTAAAATTCCTAATTTCAACCTTTTTTCTGGTGAAGATGATCAATTGATAGTGGAGCATGTTAGTCGATTTGAAGCACAATGTGGTGATGCATCTCATGCCGATTGTTGGAAGTTAAGGTTATTTCCCTTGTTATTATCCAAGACAGCCTTCACGTGATACACATTTTTACCGGCTAATTCTATACATTCCTAGGAGCAAATGAAGACAAAATTCCATAGCCAGTTCTACAGGTTAGTTCACAATGTGTCCATTACTGATTTAGCTGATATTAAGCAATATAGTTATGAATCAGTAGAGCAGTTCATTTCCAGATTCAAGAGGGCTAGAAATAAATGTCTTACTTCACTCCCGGAGAAAGAATTTACAAATTTGGCTTTCAATGGATTGAACTTTAATTTGAGAGAAAAATTTGAAGGCCAAAATTTTGTCGATTTGTTTGAATTGGCAACAAGAGTGTCTAAATATGAGCAATTACTTAAGGATGGAGATAGTGGGCCACATGAAAACTTTACTCAAGATGTGTCTTTCAAGGAAAAAATATGAGCCATATAAGAATATGAAATTCGGCCAAAAAAATTCATATATGCCGATGACAAGGGGGCATATGATGACTCTTACTTACCTAATTTAAAAGAATCAAATGAGGGAGTAAGCAGGGACAATAGACATGGAGTTGGTCTTGGCGTGCTGGAATGCGGAGATGCGGAGGTGGGAAGCCAATCCCACGCCATGCTTCGTGGGATGAATGTATGGGAAGCCAAGCCCAGCCTTCATGTACTTCATCTTGAACCTCTGTTAGGGCAAGTTCCACACGATCTTCGCGCCCTCGCCAGAGGCTCCATCGTCGGTGGTGGTGGTCGCTGCCATCATCTCTCTCTCTCTCTCTCTCTCTCTCTTCAACTTTTGCTTCCTGGTTCTAGTGAGCTGGGGAACTGGAAAGCATGCTGCACGACGTTGATTTGGACGTCCAAGCCATGTAGGCCGTGCCACTTCGTTTTTGTAGTCCACATGGACTATATTTTTTAAAAATTTTGCCAAGTCGTATGAACAAATTAATTATAAAGGCCACGTAATCAATTTGACTAGAATTTCTCGCCGTTAACGCTTAAGTGATCATTTTTTCTCCGATTTGACACTAAAGTAAGCCGACGAAAACTTTTGGCACTAAAATGAGCGTCGTACATAACTTTTGATACTTCTAGTGTTCTTCTTTCGTAATCTTACTCAAATTCGAAAACCAACCATAGAAGGAAACCTACTTAAATTACGACTTGAAAACCTAATTACATTAAGATACCTACTCAAACTAAGAAATTTATTCAAATCGGGAAACTTACCCAAATTAAAAAACAAATTGTACTAAGAAACCTATCCAAATTAGAAAACCTACTCAAATTTAGGGAACCAACTAAACTAAGAAACCCACTCTAATCAAGAAATAAACTAAACTAGGAAACCTACTTAAATTTGGAAAACAATTTGAATTATGAAAATTACTCAAATTTGAAAACCTACTTACATTAAGATACCTACTCAAACTAAGAAACTTATTCGAATTGGGAAACTTACCCAAATTAGGAAACAAACTGTACTAAGAAACCTATCCAAATTAGTAAACTTACTTAAATTAGGGAACCAACTAAACTATGAAATCCACTCTAATTAGGAAATCAACCAAACTAGGAAACCTACTTAAATTTGGAAAACAATTTGAATTAGGAAAATTACTCAAATATGAAAACCTACTTACACTAAGGGCGCGAATGAAATCATTTATGTTTCTCTATTTTTATATTTTTCTGTTCCCAGGAATAGATTTGAAACAGAAATCCGTTTGGCAAATCAATTTCATTTTTTTATTTTTGGAACAAATTTTTATTCTAGAATTAGGTTTGGAACAAAAATCAAAAGTAAAAAAAAATTCTATTTCTAGAATAGAAATAAGAAATAAAAACTTTTCTTATGGCTCGCCCTTACTACTAGCCAGCCACCCCCCTTGCGGCTCGCTCTTGCCGCCGACCGCCTCCCGCCGTCGACTGCCTACCGCCAGCATCCTTCACCGATCGCCTCCTCCCACCGCCATTCGTCGCCACCCAATGCCGGCTGCAACCCACCCACCGCCGCCTCCTGCCATCCTTCACCGCCACCTATCAGCCGCCGCCATTTCCTACCATCGATCGCCCCTCGGTGGCCGGCGGCCACCCACCACCGACTGCCATCCTCCGTCGCCAGCCACCGTGCTCCACCGCCCGAAGCCGGCTACCTCCGGCCGCCCTTCGCCGCAGGTCGCCGTGCTCCGCCGCCGACCACCATGCTCCACCGTCCGACGCCGGCTGCCTCGGATCACCCTCCACCGTCGGCCGCTATGCTCCATCGCCCAACGCCGGCTACCTCTAGCCGCCCTCCACCGTCGGCCACCATGCTCTACCGCTCGACACCCGCTACCTCCGGCCACCCTCCACCGCCGACCGCCGTGCTCCACCGTCCAATGCCGGCTGCCTCCGGCAGCCCTCCATCGTCGACTGCCGTGCTCCACCACCCGACATCGGCTACCTTCGGTCGCCCTCCACCGCTAGCCGCCATGCTCTGTCGCCCAACGCCGACTACCTTTGGCCGCCCTACACCGCTGGCTGCCGTGCTCCGCCGCCCTACGTCGACTGCCTCCGGCCGCCCTTCACTACCGGCCGCCTTGCTCCATTGCCCAACATCGATCGCCTCTCGCTGTCGGTGGCCGTTATTCGCTGCAAGCCGGCCGCCGACCATCATCCTCCACCCTCCGTCGCCACCCGCTGTCCTTCGCCAGCAGCCCGAAAGGGAGAAATTTTGTATTATTATCAAACAAGCATTTTTGCTCAGAAACTCATCCACGAAATAGAAATAGAAAAATCTATTCCTGCCCAAAAATTGATTTCTGGAATAGAAATGTTACCATGTGCGCCCTAGGGTACCTACTCAAACTAAGAAACTTATTCAAATTGGGAAACATACTCAAATTAGGAAATAAACCGAACTAGGAAACATATCTAAATATAAAAAAAACTAGTCAAATTGGAAAACCAATTGAACTAAGAAACCTATTTTAATTATGAAACCTACTCGAATTTGAAAACCTATCTAAACTAGAAAACCTATTTAAACTTAAAAATAAGGGACGAGTGCACTGGAAGTCTTATACTTGTCATGTAGGTGCAATTGAGATCTAAAACTTTCAAACAAATGCAATGAAATCATAATCAATTTGATCAGAATTTCTCGCTGTTAATACTTAAGTGATCGTTTTTTCTCCAATTTGACACTAAAGTAAGCCAGCGAAAACTTTTGGCACTAAAGTGAGCGTCGTATACAACTTTTGATACTTCTAGTATTCTTCTGTCGTAATCTTACGCAAATTCAAAAACCAACCATAGAAGGAAACCTATTTAAATTACGATTTGCAAACCTAATTACATTAAGATACCTACTCAAACTAAGAAATTTATTCAAATCGGGAAACTTACCCAAATTAAAAAACAAATTGTACTAAGAAACCTATCCAAATTAGAAAACCTACTCAAATTTGGGGAACCAACTAAACTAAGAAACCCACTCTAATCAAGAAAAAAACTGAACTAGGAAACCTACTTAAATTTGGAAAACAATTTGAATTATGAAAATTACTCAAATTTGAAAACCTACTTACATTAAGATACCTACTCAAACTAAGAAACTTATTTGAATTGGGAAACTTACCCAAATTAGGAAACAAATTGTACTAAAAAACCTATCCAAATTAGAAAACTTGCTTAAATTGGGGAACCAACTAAACTAAGAAACCCACTCTAATTAGGAAATCAACCGAACTTGGAAACCTACTTAAATTTGGAAAACAATTTGAATTAGGAAAATTACTCAAATATGAAAACCTGCTTACATTAAGGGCGCGCATGAAATCATTTCTGTTTCTCTATTTTTCTATTTTTGCGTTTCCAAGAACAGATTTGAAACAGAAATCCGTTTGGTAAAGCATTTTCATTTACCCATTTCTGGAACAAATTTCTATTCTAGAAATAAGTTTGGAACAGAAATCAGAAGTAAAAAAAATTTACTTTTCTATTTCTAGAACAGAAATAAGAAATAAAAACTCTTTTTATCACTCGCGCTTACTACTAGCAGGCCACCCCCTTGCCGCTCGCTATCGCCGCCAGCTGCCTCCTGCCGTCGACTACCTACCGCTGGTGTCCTTCGCCAACCGCCTGCCCCCACCGCCATCATCCACCATTCGCCGCCGCCCAACACCAACTGCAACCCACCCATTGCCGCCTCCTACCATCCTTTGCCGCCACCTATCGGCCATCGCCTCCTACCACCGATCGCCCCTCAATGGCCGGTAGCCACCCACCACCAACTACCATCCTTCGTCACCAGCCGCCGTGCTCCACTACCCGACGCCGATTGCCTCCAGCCGCCTTTCATCACCGGCCGCCGTGCTCCGCCGCCAACCACTGTGCTCCACCGCTCGACGCCGGCTACCTCCAATCACCCTCCATCGTCGACCGCCATGCTCCACCGCCCGACACCGGCTGCCTTCAGCCACTCTCCACCGTCGGCCACCATGCTCCACCGCCCGACACCCACTACCTGCAGCCGCCCTCCACCACCGACCGCCGTGCTCCACCGCCCGTCACCGGCCGCCTCCAACCGCCCTCCACCGTCGGCCACCATGCTCCACCGCCTGACATTGGCTACCTTCAGCAACCCTCCACCGCCGATCGCCATGCTCCGCCGCCAATCGCCGTGCTCTGGCCCTCGACGCCGATTGCCTCTAGTCGCCTTTCACCGCCAACCGCCCTTCACCACCGACCACCATGCTCCATTGCCCAACGTCGGCCGCCTCCTGCCGACGGTCGCCGTCATTCGCCACCAACCAGCCGCCTCCCACCGCCAACCATCATCCTCCACCCCCCGCCGTCCTCCATCAGCCGCCCAGAAGGGAGAAATTTTGTATCACTATCAAACACACATTTTTACTCAAAAACTCGTCCACAAATAGAAATAGAAAAATCTATTTCAGGCCAGAAATTAATTTCTGGAATAGAAATGTTACCATGCGTGCCCTAAGGTACCTACTCAAACTAAGAAACTTATTCAAATTGGGAAACATACTCAAATTAGGAAATAAACCGAACTAGGAAACATATCTAAATTAAAAAAAAAACTAGTCAAATTGGAAAACCAATTGAACTAAGAAACCTATTTTAATTATGAAACCTACTCAAATTTGAAAACCTATCTAAACTAGGAAACCTATTTAAACTTAAAAATAAGGGACGAGTGCACTGGAAGTCTTATACTTGTCATGTAGGTGCAATTGAGATCTAAAACTTTCAAAAAAAAATACAATGAAGTCATAAAACTTGTCAAATTGATGCAATCAAACCCTTTTATTAACTCCGTCCAACTTAGCTAATGAAAAACGCTGGTGTGGCTTTTATTATTATTATTTCTCTCCTACGAAGCACTGACGTGGCTAAAACATGAAGGACCAAGCTAAAATTATTGTGGTCCAAATATGATTTTTTAATCTAAATATTATTTAAATTGGAATAAAAAAACAAGGGATGGCAAAAGAGGGCGAGCCATCGCCTACCATCACCAGAAAGGGCTAGTGATGGTTGGGTGAGGGTTGGCCAGAGCCGCCAGGCCCTAGCCAATGGCCGGCGACCTTAGCTAATCATAAGCGACCCCCCCCCCCTCGCCATGTTTTATGCTCCTAGTTTTTTTTTAAAAAAAATAGTTTCTAAATCTAATTCAAATAATATTTAAATTAAAAAAAACAAATTTGGACAAAAAATGACGTCGCTTTTATGTTTTAGCCACGTTAGCGTCATGTAGGTGAGAGAAAATAAACAAAAAACCACATCAGTATTTTTCATTATCCAAGTTGGACGGGGCTAACAAGGATTACACCAATTTGATAAATTTTACATATTAATTGCACTTTTTGAAAGTTTTATGATTTAATCGCATTTTTGTGATAAGTTTCAGGACTTCCAATACACTTGTCCTCAAAAACAAACTCAAAGTCTACTCAAATTAGGAAATAAACTTTAACTAAGAAATCTACTAAGATTTGGAAATTCCCTTAAATTAAGAAATCTGCTTAAACTGGGAAACAACCTAAGAATCCTGCTCCAATTAAGAAAACATTCCTTGAGCCTTGACCAAACCAAATCAGCCTCGTTTTTGTTCAACTTCTAGAAAACTCCATCTCGAGCCCCATCTCCTCACGCCATCCATCGGATCATGTTACGGCCGAAATTTTCCTTTGCTTGCATCAAAATCAAATGGATTCCGTCGATTGACGAGGTGGGCTTGCGAGTCGATTCTCCGGCATCGCTACTATGCTAAAAGGGGAGGGAATCAATCGCCACCGTCTACTTTACTTCTGTCTTTAAGCTTTCGGCATCAAAATGAATGATCCCCCTTGCCAACGACCAAGTTATTAGAGAAACGCTACGCAACATCTCTCTCTTTATCCTTTTTTTTGTTCTTTTGTTTTTTGTTCCGCCCTTTGACGCATTTTATAATCTATTTATTGTGCAACCTTGGAAAAGAAAAAACCATCGCGTTGCTCTCGCTTGCACATACTCGCGAGGTACGACACAATTAAAAAAAAATTAAAATTATAGAGTATGCTTATGCTTGAAGATTATAATATATGATTGACGAGAAAATACATCAACGGGCCTGCACCCGAAGGCACGCCAACATCATCCGCAAAGAAACTCCCACAGAAAACGATAAAACTTGATGAAAGCCAAAAAAGAGCAAAAGGACGAGAGCCGGCCCCCCCTCAGAAATCATCCTCCTCATAGCCGCCGTCGTCGTCGCCGAGATCCTCCTCCACCTTCTCCGCCGCGTCGTCGGCGATCTTGTCCTCCAGGTGATCGAACCCCTCCGCGAGGGCGATCCCACCGAGGGCCCCCGCCACCGCGCCCACAGCCAATCCCGTCCCCATCCCCATCACCCCGAACTTGCTCTTCTTCTTCTCCTCCTGCTGCCCGTACTGGCCGCCGTACGCCGGCGCCTGCTCCCCGCCGTACCCGTACTGCGGCGCCTGCCCGTAGCTCGGCTGCCCGTACTGCGGCTGCGGCGGCGGCGCGTTGTACGAGCCGTAGGCGTAGCCGCCGGCCGGAGGCGCCGCCGCGTAGTACGGGCTGGGCTGCGGGGCCGCGTAGGGGTTGGCGTACGCCGGCGGCGGCGGGGCATACTCCCTGGTCGCCGGCGGGGCGTACTCCCTGGTCGCCGGCGGGACCCCGTAGGGAGTCTCGCGGTACGGGTCGGGCGCGCGGTAGCGCGGCTCCCTGACGCAGACCTTGACGTCGACCCTGCCGTGGGGGCGGCCGGAGGGGCGCTTCAGCTGGGGGGTGCGCTTGAGGGGCTCGCCGAAGCCGGCCTCGTCGAGGACGTCGCGGAGCTTGATCCGGGCGGATCCGATGAGGGGCTTGGTGTCCTCCTCGGAGCCGGCGTGGACGACGTCGATGTAGAGGGTCTGGTCCTCGATGGGGCCGGGGGGCAAGGGGATGGCGAGGGTCTGGTCCCAGACGGGGGACGTGTCGCCCTCCTCGTCGACCCGGGTGGAGCACTTGCTGCTGGGGTCGACCCAGAGGACGGCGTAGGCGCGGGTCGGGCCGCGGCGCCAGTTGACGTTCTTCAGGTCCCTGGCCGACGACACGGTCACCTCCAGCTCGTAGCGCGACGCCATTTCCGAGAGCGTTCTTTTCCTTTTGGTGGGGGGTTGGTGGTGAAGTCTGAGAGGCAGAGGGGAGGGTAACGCATAGGTACCGGACAGCGATGAGGGGGAATTTATAGGTGGGCTATTGACGAATTGCCCTCGTGATTAGCGGAATACTACGAAAATGCCAATGAACTCGGAATATTCTTTTGGTAATTACGATGATGATAATACTAATCTAATAATACTTAAGCTCCTCGAAGGTTGTTTTGGCATGGACCAGTTGACAGACAATTTGGCCAGTAGGAAAGGACAAAGTGGGAGAGGGGGGGCACAAACACGAGAAAAGGGTGCAATGGAATTGGCCCTTTGCGGGGTTGGGAGGGATTGGCGAATCTGCTTTGGCGACTGTCAGTTACGCGGAGCGAACGCGGGACGCACCGAACCAGGTGGGGGCTGGGCCCGTTCCTCCATCTTGAAAATCTCGTCGCACGTTTCCCCGAAAGAGACGGTCTATCTCGCCAGGCTCCCCTCTTTTCTTTCCTTCGAAATTCAAATTAAGTGCGTAATCCTCCGCGGTGGATTGATGTTAAAGTCGCGATAGCTGGGCGGTCCAGAGGCGCCACGACTCCTTTAAGTCTTTGGTCTTTGGGGGAGAAAAGTAGTTGGTGCTCGAGTAGGGCCAAGAAGGCCGTTCGTAAACCCATTTATTAATTAGGACCGTTTAAAATGCTCGCTTCCGAACGGAAAATTTCGGGTCAATTCTCGTTCCGGTTTGAGTTCTGGATTTAAAAAAAAAAAAGGAACTTTCGAGCATTGTGACAGTTCGGGTGCCCGAACCGAAACACAAGTAAAACACTACTGCTCCCAGATCGTGAAGCCCTCGAATTTATCTTGTCCGTCCACAACTTTTGCCCTGAGATCCGCCCCATCATCTCCAAATCCTGGATTCAGCAACTCCAAATACTCACGACCAAGAACACCTACGCACTCCCAACTCTATCCATTTCATCCGCACCTCGATATCCCTCTTCATCGCCGCTGTCGACTCTGCCTCCGCCTATGTCCAAGAGAACACTCCTTCCATTGCCTACATCACCAATCTCGCCGTCAAGTAAGGGCCTTTTCTGTCTCAACTCAGATTGCATAGAGACAACAATGAACAAAAAATCTCTTCAAACTATGGTCATAACTTTACTCCTTTTATGTGCGGTAAAAACTCAAGTTCACAAATTTCCTAGAAATGGCACTCCGCGGTACATAATCAAAAGAATAAGAGGAGAGAAGCCCAATTGGTTTCTGACTCACGTGTGAAAAGAAAGGGACAAACGACGAGTCTCGAGTCAAGGGCAAAACAGCTCACCTACCCAAAAGAATTGTAATTTCCACCGGCAAGAAAAATCTAAACCCATAGGCAACACTTCACGCCCAAACACCAAGTTAGAGTCTCAAACCACAATGACGATAGAGAAGGAAAAAAGAAAAGAAGAAGAAGAATTTGAAAACTCCAACCAAAACGTAGGGATCTATTCGGGTCATACCTCGGGTCGAGTCATAATGAGTGTACTTCTATTCATGTTCGGGTTGGGTTGTGTCGAGTATCAATAAGTTCTGGCCCTAACTGTTAACACCCTTATAATTAATTGCCACGTGTACATTAGGCCCCACTCTTACTCTATAATTTTATTTGGGTTATGTTCCCTAGAAGTCCAAAAATTTATCAAGAAAGTGCAATTGAATCATAAAACTTGTAAAAAGTACAATCAAGTCTCACAACTTATCAAATTGATTCGATCGAGTTCTAAAATTAATACCCTCTAACTTACTAAAGGAAAACGCCGACATGGCGCTGACGTGGCTAAATTACAAAAACATAAGACTAAAACAATGTCGTTTTGGCACACTTTCCTCCCTTTTTTTATAAAAAATAATTATTTAGCTTATTTTTAAAATTTAATTTAAATAAAATTCGTATTTAAATAATAATCATAAAGCCACGTAATCGCAACATAAAATGGAAAAAATAATAAAAAAGCTACGTCAACATTTTTCATTAGCCAAATTGGACGGTGATAACTTTATAACTCAATTGAACCAATTTGACAAGTTTTAAGATTTGATTGCACTTTTTACAACTTTTAGGATTCAATTGAACTTTCGTAATAAGTTTTAGGATTTTCAATGAACATATTCCTTTTTTTTTCTCCTCTCGTACAGATGAGGACGAGGTGATTCATTCCGGGTTTTCTTCTTTTCTCTCGTACATGTGGCTTCGGGACCAAACATTTCTCGTTGTTCGTATTTCGGTTCAGGTTGCTGTGCCGGCCCTCTGACGATTCGGTCATCCCCGCCGTCGACTTGGTACATGAGAGAGAAAGACGGAGCTCTGCACGGGGGAAGAAAAAGAAAAGAAAGAAATGACAAGAAAACCAAAGAGCGTTTGCCCGGCACACGTGGCAATTAATTAATGGACTAATAATGTATGGCCTACTTGGCACAACTCAAGTCCCCAACGTCTTCTAGCCTTCGAAAAAGAGAGGGCTCCCACTTTCCAACACTTCCTTTTGCCTTATCGAAGAACCCGCGGCCTGCGTTCAAGGGGAAGGTATAAATCCCGCACTTCACTGCGTTTCTTGTCTCCGGTTCTTTTGCATACCCCTAGTAATCAAGCTATGAGCGCGAATTTATGGGCTGGCCTCGGGACGGGACAGGTGGATTGACCGATTTGCCCTCGCGATTAGTGGAAATACTAGGGAGGTGCCTGGATAGGGAAAGAACTAGAAAAGCGCCAAGGATAAAGCTCTGTGGGGGTGCAGTAGATGGAGTGGTGGCGACGTTGGCGAATCTGCTTTCTCTGGCCTTGGGAAGTGGATAATGGTTGGCCTGCTGTGACTGTCAGGCGGAGTGGGGACACGGCACGCGCAACTTTCATGGGTCGGGCCTATCTCCATCCTTGAAAGTTCCCGAAAAAGACGGCCTATCCAACTCGACTTCTGTCTCGTGACATTTAATGCAAATATATCGTCAAGCGAAACTTAACCATTCAAGGTCAGGATGGCCGAGTGGTCTAAGGCGCCAGACTCAAGTTCTGGTCTTCGAGAGAGGGCGTGGGTTCAAATCCCACTTCTGACATTTTTATTCCCTTTTGTTTTTTTACTCCCGAGATCCGTCTACCTTCGGACAAGTTTTGATAGATTTATTACCACCCGATTTGCTGCTAGAGTCTTAAGCTTTAGTGAAGGAGGACTGAGAACAGGAAAATGTTCCTACGAAGCCTGTCGTGAGAGCATCTGTGGTTTTAGGAAGAAAGAGCCAGAACGATTAAGGCAAAGCACTATTTTGCTTTATCAGGATAGTTGGCCTTTCTTTCGAAGCGGGAATACGGATATAAAGATGGACACTTTTCATCTCCTTAAGTTAAGCATAGTTAGCAAATCACCGTTAACTCCAATATAGACCCATCAATCCAGCACTTGCGCTAACTTATTGAAAATCGGAGAGCGTGACTAGTAGTTGTACACCTGAAGTGAACTGATTCCAATTTCAAGATGTGGACTTTAGTAGCTCGATTTGGTTCTTTCTCCTTGCTTCTCATTTCTGTTGCTTTATTTGTATTTTCTCTTCCTACGTGCGCTCCCGAAGGGCGAAGAGTACATGGCAAGACCAGAATAGCCCGGGGAAGATGGCCTTTTTCCATCGCGACAATGCAGACGTTTCACTATTCTGATGGCTTTTGCTGTCATATGGCACCCCCAGCCAGCTTTGGCACCATGTCTTGCCCACCCCACTTTCTCATGCGCTCCGTCGTCTGTTCCACCTGCAAATGACATCCGATCAATCGAGTTAGAATTCGCACAACTATTCTCCCGTTTCTGCTTCATCTTCATCTCAGCATACTAGTTAGCTTTTTTCCATAAATTTCTATATATCAGATGCTTGAAAAACCTTGGCTTACACTTATCTTACGACACGGACAAAGGAAATAGAATTTCATAGGGACTAGTGAAAATCCTCCTGAATATCGGTTGGGTAGAGACGTAACCATAATTGATCTATTTTCAGATTTGCAGGAATAGCATTACTTACTTCCTTCTTCCAGTTCGTTTTGTAGAGCACCAACAGAAGCAGCAAGGTTTGCAAGGCAGTTCCACAAATCATGCCACCCCAGAGACCCTAAAATGTTGAACTTTAGTTAGAATAAAGCTAGAATGAGTAAGTGTGATGGACGTAGAAATGTACCAGCTACTAAGAAGCATCAGATGGGGAATAACATTATCACTGCCAGCAAGTTAACCTTGTCCCTCCTTGTGTGGGAGGAAAGGAAATTGTATTCTATCGCGACATGAAGCTTAAGAAGTTCAATTAATCATTCTCACAGCCAGCTGCTGAAAATGCAGTTCTACTAAGCAGAATCTAGGGGAAGTAAATGTTCTACCATCACGCCTAATTTTGCAGAGTAGCCGAGAAAAAATCCAAGTGGTAGCCCAAAAAGATAATAACAGCCCAAGTTTATATAGGCAACTAATGCTTGCCATCCACCCCCGACGGCAACACCTGCAAAAGAAATCAAGGTAGGGGGATACTTTGAGTACATTTAAGTACGCAGCACAATGATGAAGGTCGAAGTACGCTGTGAAGAATGAAAATAGAGGTGTCAAACCTGATATGACTGGCTGGACACTATTTAAGACCATAGTCACCGCAAGCAGATATGCTAGGTGAGATACTGCCTCTTGTAATTTCTTGCTGCTTGTGAAAATGACGGAGAAATGGTCTCTAGTTAGCAAAATAGCAACCATGAAGATTAATCCGATCAGAAGAGACTGAAAAACTGTCACATAGACAGAGTATTTGGCCGCTCTTGGATGTTTGAGCCCCAGCTCGTTTGAAACGCGAACACTGAGAAAATGAAGGATAGTTAATCGGACACTATATTTGGATATATCTAACTAAGATGAAAAACTTTGGTTAAAAAAAGGGAACAAAGGTCAAACACATTGATTCCTCTCGACATCTGTACAGTGCAGCATCCATAACTCGGCCCGCATTATTGAATTCTATTCCGACCTTGAATTCTTTGTTTTCGTGAAAAATCCTAAAATTCATTGATTCCACATTATGTATGCAACCTAAAATCCATCAGTACCATTCAAATACAGATTCTTTCAAAACCATTCTTTTCCCTCCCAAACCGTAATTTTTCTCAAATACTTAGCTTGATGCTTTACAAAGCTAGAAATTTGTGCCTGCCTTGAAGATGCGACACACAAAGGGAGAGAATAGGTCATTCACCTGATAGCAGCATTTATTCCGATGAACAACATTGCTTCCCACCCATTAAAGTTCATGCTGCAGTTTTAAATCCAAGGATGAATACAGTGAACGAACAGACCACAAGGACATAGCGAGACAAAAAAATGATAAAAGAGAACGAAGTCTATGCCAGTTTGGGGTCCTGATTGGCATGAACTTTCCAGCCGAATGTATGTGAAATCACCGATCACTCACCATATAGAAAGGGAGCCAACCGCGATCACAGCATTATCAAGATGGCCAGTCAGGATGATCATACTCATCATATACCATATCTCCACACAGAGCATCACTGCCGAGGCGAGGGACAGCCTCACAAAGGCCCATATGTCCCTAAACGCGGACCACGACAGCCCATTCCAGCCCTCTTTGCAAAACCAAAAGACATAAAGAACCTGAGCCGCTGCAATTCCCCAGTTCGTAATGTCATATGCAACAGCTGCACCGGTAGTGCCCCATTTGAATACACTGATGAAGAGCCAAAGCAGTCCAATGTGTGTGATCAGAGCTACGAACCCAATCCAGGCGAGCGCACTGACCTTGCTCTGGGCTTGGAGGAACTTCTGCGTGGGGAAATTGATGGCGAGGGAGAACAGATGAGGAATTATTTGGAGTGTGAATTCTCCAGCTAGATCAGCTATTTCGTCCTGTTGACCCAGGATCTTTAGGATGGGAGTGGCGTATATGTAAACAGGTAAAAAGGCGATACATGTGACCGAGAGGATTATCCATGATCTCTGCATATAAATTCCTAGCAAGTAAACCTGCCCTGCACCATAGGCTTGACCGCAAAGCGTCTCCACTGCACTTCCCATCCCAAGCTGCAACGATTGATTCACAAGACATGATAAAAGTGGAAGACAAATGAGGGTCTAAGTGCAGTACACTACGTAAAACAATGTCTTCTGGATGTTCAATAGATATAAAACAGCGAATAGATGCATTGAGACTGTCCAATGTTATTGCCATAGAAATTCCTCAACTTTAACTTGGATTAGACAAGTAATTGCCATGTAAGTTATCAAGAAAGGCATATCGTAACAGGCTTTTCGTCGTAGTTTGAAAAGAAATGAGCTGAACGACAAAAGGCAACCTTTATCAATTTCGCAGTCTAAAATTTTGACTGTTCAAGACTCAAGAGAGTGATTTTGAACATGTACGTATGGATATATAAGCGAATCCATCATTGCAGAAAACAGTACGTATGGAGATAGAAGCGATCATCATGCGCAAAAACAACCACGTCTCTGACGGTCAGCGTGAAATCAAGCGAGGAACGCGAATGCTTGAATCTCCAAACACACAGAACAGACATAAATGCAGCTCCAAATAATAAGTGATGGTATCTGGATGATGCATGCATAAGTTGGGGTGTCAAAAACCGAACCGAAATTTTATACGCTTAAGATTTGATTAGGGATTCAGTTCAGATAATGAAAAATTCCGTGTATTTTCGATTCGGGTCACCTCACTCTTTGCTCCATGCACCCTGCACTCCATAAATAAGACAATCGAGTTAGCTTGAGCTTTAAAGAGAAACGAATTTGACAGAGTAAGGGCAAATGTATCTTCAATATCTCCTACCTCAAATGGTTGATTAAGGGCTCCTTATACTTAGGGAAGCTAGCATGACAGTGTCTATAGAATGACGGAATTGACAATCAATGGTCAGCCACTAAATTTCTTTTGTGGAAACCAGTAAATTTCCTCAATCGGTTTCAATTTTTGACTCTGTGATTTTTTTTCTTCTTTTGTTTTTTTTTTTTGAATTCTGTGTTTCCTTATTGCAAGCTTAAATTGAGAAACATAATCATAATATGAGGGCCCACAGATTCAATTTTTTTGAATACGAAGAAAGAAGGAATAAATTAGATACCAAAATATATATAATTACAAGTGAAATATAATATCACTTACTAAAAGGAAATGCTTAATGTTATTATATAAGATGAAAAATGGCTTTGCAACTAATAACGAAATCATCGTGCAATAAATTAGCTTCTCATTCTTTAGCTCAAATCAAACATATCCCGTTGATCCAAATCTCGTAGATGATGATGTGCTAGGACCTGAAACATTACAAAATCAATCTTAGGATCACATGAGTGAAAGCTAAAGTTAAAAAAAAATGATTTTTGATCGATTTTTTTAATGCAAATTTCACCTAATATAGCTCCAACATATGGTTCATTGAGAAAATTCACATAACCATGAGACACATGACCTTGTATCATTTCATACGAATAAAAAGTCAATTTGTAGTAAGGTACTTTATTTTAAAACAAAATAATAACAAGTATTAGCCACGATTGAAAATCTCCAATTCTTTCTTGATTACAATTCAATATTTTTTTAAGGTATTAAGTTTTTTTTTTTTGGGAACAATATCCGCATAATCTTTTTCTTTGGCCGGAGAATAATATCTACCATTTTAAAAGTTGGCACTGAGTTGTTCATGTATTTTTTATAGTTTGAATATGATCACTTTGATTTGTTTCTTATTGTTTGAATATAATCACTTCGATTTGTTTCTTTGTATATTAACCGGTTTCAATTTGTTTATTATTATTTTGTCTCTCAATTTGAGCTTGCAATAAGTAAACATAGAAATCACAAAAAAAAGAAGGAAATATAGAGTAAAAAATACCGGTTTCCACAAAAAGATTTCGTGGCTAACCATTGATCGTCCCGCCGTCATTTTACATAAACGGTCATCTGAGCATTTTCCTTAGATTTATTTTGTTAGTTTAGAGTTTCTAAATTTTCGAATGTTTGTTACCATGGGGTTGTTTTCTCTGTACTAGGGTGTATTCATTGATTGCTGGCCCCATTTCTTTCCTTCTCGCTGAATACTCAGAGATGTGGCCGTTACTCGACTTTAGGGGTGTCAATGGGTCGGATCAGGTTGGGCTTTCATGATACACGACCTGAAATATATAGAGTCGCGCTTGACCCGACCCAACCCCCGACCCGATTCAGTATATACTCCAAGAATAAGGTCGGGTTTAGGGTTTGTTCTCTGCAGCTTGTTCTGTGCCTTCTCCTCCTCCTCTGTCTCTCTCTCTTTGCATTTACGTATCAAAAACTGCAAGATCTCCCCCCAAAATCACAACGAACACAGATTAATCCCACCCCATCGGGATTCCGTTTTCTCATCCTCCCCAAAGAAACCGATCGTCACGAACCGCGTTGCTTGCCCTTCCCAATAGCCTGCATTCCTATTCCACGATCACCGTGTTCGAATCGGTAGGTTTCCGATCATGGGTCTCCGATCCCTCTTCCGTCGGAAGAAACCCACCTTGGCGATGGCGGGGGGTCCGCATTGGCCACCCCACTGGGGTCCCGGTCCCAGATCGAGGAGCTAGAGCAGGTATTTAGGAAGTTCGACGCTAACGGGGACGACAAGATCTTAGCGTCGGAGCTGGGGTCCATCATGGGCTCCCTCGGCCACCCGGAGACAAAGGAGAAGCTGGCCAAGATGATCCGCGAGGTGGACTCCAACGGGGACGGGTTCATTGACTTTGCGGAGTTCATGGAGCTGAACACCAAGGGGGTCGACCCGGACGAGGTGATGGAGAACCTAAGGGACACGTTCTCGGTGTATGACATCGATAGGGACGGGTCCATCACCGCAACGGCCGCTGCACTGGCGAAAAGGATTGACGGGGAGATGGAGCTCGCTAGGGAGGTGGGTCTCGGCGCCAGGGCCTCGACCTGGGCGGTCACAGAGAGCGCCGTGACGGTGAGGACGAAGGCCACCACGACCATGTTCGCAAACTTCACAGCCGCTATTGCCACGAACCCGAACTCGAGCTTTTCGCATGCTCGCATCGAGAGAAGAGAGTGAAGGGGAGAGAGAGGGGGGCTAGGGTTATATTTGGTACCATGTCAAGCCCTATCTTAACAAATACCCACATCTAAAATCCATACCCATAGAAAATAAGACCTGACCCCAAAATACCCTGAAATTTCGGGTCGGGCCAGGTCGGGTCAGGCCGGGCCGGGTCAGCTCGGGTTTTTTTGACACCCCTAGTGGCCGTAACAGTCCGGACTAATGGGTTTGGTTAGTCTTCCCTGTTCGCTCGTATTCCAGAGGGGAAAATGACACGATTGTTCTCCGAACTTTGACTCAATATGCAATGCGGCCATCAAATTTTTAATTTATTCAATATGGTCTATGAACTTTAACCCAATGTGCAATGTAGTCCCTGAACTTTTAATTTGTTCAATGTAGTCCCTAAATTTTTTATACATGTTCAATTTAATTCATGTACTAGATAATTTTGGGACTAGATTAAATCCAGGGATATAATAATCCATGAAATAGATTAAACATTTACCAAAAGTTCACGGTCTATATTGAACAAATTAAAATTTTAGGAATAACATTACACATTAGGCTAAAATTTATAAACCACATTGCATATTTGGCCAAATTTTAGGGACTATTTCTTTTATTATCCCATTCCGTATTCCTGATCTTATGCATATTTGGTTTAAGAACCGGGTTTCTTACTTCATGGCTTTCAAGGGGGCCCCGTCAATGGGTTTATCTTTCACCGTTTAATAGAGTTTGTGCAAGACTGATGTTATCATATCCCAACCGATGTGTATTAGGTGCCATGGTCCATTGTTATTGCCGAATTACGTGTTGGATGGGCGTGGACTAGAGATGTCAAAGTGAGTCTCGACCCGCTTTTTGTCCATGTATAATGAGCTTGGTCATATATGGGTTACAAAGCCCAATCAAACATGGATTTTAAATGGGTCTATCCATCAATCTGTCTACGGCGACCAAGTACATCATCCTCTGGCACCACACCAAGGAGGACAAGATCTACGGCATGCAGCACCGCTGCATCACCGGCTCCTCCCACTTCGTTTAGGACCTCGTCCTCTCCTCCGACGGCCAGTTCGCCCTCTTCGGTTCGTGGGACGCCCGCCGGCATCTCAAACCGTAGGCAATCATTTCTCTTTCACCCGCACTTTTAAACTCTCGCAGCACCCTGTCTATGGTGTTTCACATGCGCGATGGTTTTGTTTACAATTCTAGTGGTGGATCTGTGCTCAATTGAGGGTATGAGTAATCTGTCTTCTGGTTCGAACGTGTCTCGCTGCTTCTCTTTGGGAAATGGTGAAAGTTTCGGGAAGTAGCTTTTGTGCCGAAACTGCCGAGTGCTGGTCTACTTTGGCTTGAGCTACCTTATTGCCTTAATTAATCGCGAGGAAACTACTTTCATGATATTCTATTGCCAAGTGATTTCTTGAAGTTTTATAGTTTTTGTTTTCAGTGTGATAGGTTGATTCTTTTAGGCATTGACGGTACTTCCCAGATTTTGCATTGATGGTGCATAGAGTAAAGATTTAGCTTCAGATGACTGAGTTTTCATTATCTAAGTAGCCTTGCTCACACAAATTTTGGAAATTGTTGGACATTGATTTGGTATTGAGGGCTAATAAATTATTTCCCTTGAGAAATTATGTAAATAATAAATTATGCATTCATTCGACAAATTAAACTTTTACGCGGTGGTCCCATCAAAATTCACAAAGTTAAAATATTTAAATAATAAATCACGCATTCATCTAACAACAGTGGAACCATTGCCAATTGTTCTAAAAACTTAAGCTGTCAAAATGAAGACGTGATTTATTATTTAAATATTATAACACTCCCCATCACGTTTAATCTGGTCATTTTGCCCGGTATCAAGCAAACGAAGCTTGGAAAGATTTGGACTCAGGACTTTCTGTTATGATACCGCATGAGATTTTCCTGCTCTGATACTATGTGAGATTTTGTGGTACTATTGCTAATTATTTTAAAAGTTTTAAATCGATGGATGAAGAGGAGTGATTTATTTAGAGGCTAACTCCCTCTCTTTCCTCAATAAAAGGCGGTCGTAGCTGAAGTTCTTCCCGCCCTATTAAACGTACGAAGCCTACCCATGTGAATCGAGTCCCCGAAACCTTTCTAAATAAAACCTCGTAGCATATGGATAGAGTTTAGTTATGTCATAAAACACGTATCATCAATATACCATTGACCTGTTTTTCAACAACTCAAATTTTTGGAACAAATGGGTTCGTGCAGCACGATGAAATGACAACCGCTACGTATTGGCGAGGACCAATTAGATCCAAAGTGTGGATGGATCCTACGTGAATCCAATGTGAATCCGAATGGGTGGAAGTTCACCGAGCAATTTCCCACCGATGTTGTCCCGGGCACACCGAGTTTGGTCCCCGATCACGCAATCGAGAGTCCACTTGACGACGAATGAGTGGGGAATTAGGATGTTGTTTGGGAGGTGGGACACGCCATGGTGTCCTAACTCCCGCAAATTAAGAGTCAACTTGGCGACGAAGGGGTGGGAACAAGAGGATGTTGTTTAGGATTTCTCATTATCCCCAGGAGAAAAATCCTAATAGGCCATCTTAAAGTATTCAGCGCGAGTTGATTTTAGATTGCGGACCACCCTGGTTAGAAGAGAATGGTATTCGATGTTTCGGAATATCAGGTGATGGTCCACTCGATTAATTAGGGAAATTATACTACATTCGATTATACTATTTTCCTTTAATGAAACACGAAATTCTTAAGATCTCAACGTTTCAAGATGGATTGTACATTACGAGTCTTCCTGTTTTTTTTTAAGGTAAATGTTACCTTGTTACTGAGGAAATGGATCATAGGCCGATTTTAAATCCTGCTGGTCATTGGCTCGCGTTTCTCTAGGACGATGGGATGGTCCTTTTATCTCATCGCACCGAAGGTCAACGATCATTATACATAAGAGCGACTTGAGGAAGGGAATTTGTTATATCGCCTCGGGTTCAGTGGATTAAATCCATCACAGATAAACATTTCGTAGGATCCACGTGGACCTGACGTACGAATCCATAAAAAGTGGATGGTTGTGATGGAGTCAGATCAGTGCACCCTGATCCAAATAAGATATACCTTCAACTTGACACCCTTAGGTGTAACTTAACCTTAATTTATAATAAAAATCTAAAACACGAATCCGAACCGACCCGACCTAATCGTGCAGGCTATATCATGTTTGGATCTTGTTTCAGATCGGGCCAAGCACACATATTCATTATTTTAGATTGGGTTGGGTATCATGAAAAGCCAAGCCGATCCGACTCAACCCATTGACACCCCTACCTTCAAGGAATGGATGAGCGCGCGAATTCGTATTTTTGGGTTACTCGAAAAGTTTGTGTGTTATTTCTACTTAACAACATTTGTCCACAAAAAAAAAATAAAAAACCGGGAAGCTCCTTGTATAAGTGTCTTTTTCATTTGCCTAATATAAAAGGTAATTCACACACGCCAGCTTTCTTGCACTGCCCACGACCTTTCTCTCTCTCTCTTTTTTCAAAAGCACGAGTTACCGGTACACGGAACTCAACTACATAATCTCATCAATGCACGCAATTTATTTTGTTAATGCACATCACACGAGAGTCCATCCGCAGGACGATCGGCATGACGACCCGAATGTTACTCCCGAACGGCACGCGAGACCCGTCGCATCGGGATCGGACCATTCGACCACTCGATCGATCTTCCACGTGCACGTTCACGTGACGCGCTGTACTGACCGATGGTATGTAAAACGAAGTACCCAAAGTCGCCCATTTTACCGACCTTGCGAGTCTTCGTGCCACAGCATCACGAGATTACATCGTTGAAACCTTTTATGAACTTCAAAGTCAAGTTTCCTCGTAAAAGAAATGGAAATTAAAAAGCTAAATAGCCGACGCATGGGTTGACGCATATACCTAAGTTTCGGATTTTTCTAACGTGCCACATCCCGTCGTGTTGCCGGTCCAAACTCGCCCCGAGCCCGACTTGCCGTGTCTAGAAGGAGGCGTGTGGATTTCGTGTGGCGCGACGCGCGCGCGCCACCGCGTGTTCATACACACCCCGCCGTGCGCGCCCTAACAACAACAAAAAACCAAACCAGGAAAAAAAAAAAGTAATAATAGTTATTGTTATTATTATTATACGGTGAAGAAAACTGGAGGGTCCCACCGGGGGGGGGGCCGGAGCGATGTGACGAGAATGCCCTCCGCCTCCGGCGGCCGCGAGCCGAGCCCCGGAGCTGGGGGAGGGGGGATTCGTTTTTCTGTTAGGCGGTCTCCACCAACTATAGTGACCCGACAGCTTTTCCCCTTAGATTAAAGTGTGGCCGTGGCGGAATGACGGAAATGCCCCCGTTGCCCCACCCCCCCCACCACCACCATCCCCGGCGGAAGAGATGAGATATGATTTGCTTTTTTGCTCGTCTTTGTGTGGCTGTGATTAGTGTGGACAATGGATATTTTTAGCGCCAATGGCGATACCAAGCCGCAACGACATCCGAAAAAACGGAATATTAGCAAAAAGTCGAGCTTCAAAAATTTTCGGAATCGAAATGGGAAGTTAATTACTATAAGTATCGCGTGCTAGTGCAATTTGAGCGGTTTCGCAGCTACAACCGACCGGCTGATGCGCACGGTAGTTTCTTTTGCCAAGCGGCCCGCTCTCTTTGAATATCTAATGTGCCTCGAGTGTTAAGCTTGGGATTACCCGATGATTTAGCTCGTCGGCGTCGCTCCAGCATTTCGAGTTATTTGGATTTTCTATTGTGCTCCCAATATTGTCATCGAATCATAATTAAGAAAGGTTTTCATCCGTTTATGGAAGAATTCCAGAATAATTTTGCGCCCGCGAATTTAGATTGGCTGTCAATTATACGACTTATCCAAGCTCGTGGTTGAACGTCCCCACTTCATAAAAAAAAAAACACAAAATCTACAAAATGATGCGACAATTTTGTAGTAGGTACACGGAATAATCAATGATTTAATTGGTGGGTCCCACTTATCTTAATAACCAATTGAAGCTTACCATATCATTCAATATGTGTATGTTAACCTACGGTGGGAACAACTTTGGGATGCAACTTTGGACCACTAAAGTCTAAGGGGCGTTTGGCGAAATTTTTTTTTGGACCACTTTGAAAGAAATCTAGACTACTTTGGCTTTGCAGCATTTTCATAAAGCCCTCTTCCAAAGATTGATGAATATTTTCAGTTGCTTTTCTTGCCCCTCGAAACCTACTAAAATTTCACTTTTACCTGTAAATACCCCTTGGTTACTGAAAACTCAAGTAATCGCGAGCGACCTTAAACTGATGGCCTCGGGTCTCATCGACGACGTCGCTGTCAACTTTGCTGCCAAAGTTGCCGAGGGTCACACAAGATATGTTTGTCGACGGTCGACCGGCCGAGGGTCAACAGGTGGAGATGCAGTGCGATGAGACTCGATCAATCGCAGAGGGTTACCATTCGAGGTCGAGATCTGGTGCGAAAAGGGTCGACCACCCGAGCATTGACCAGTGGAGATTAGGTGTGTGACGTGGGTCGCCTAGTCAACGGTCGCCTCTGGTCACCGCCGAAGCTCGCTAACCATCCCCGCCGCCCCTCTCCACCAATGCTCGCCCAATCGCTTGTCGTCTCTTTTTCCATCTTTATCGCTTCAAAGTTGCTTTACAGCATACAGACCAAAAAATCAATCATCCAAACGCTATTCGCCTTCAACAAACACACCTTCGATCAGAGATCATCCACAGAACGTCTTCACATTTCTCCAAAACCATCCCAAACGCGCCCGGCGATTTAGGGCATCCTCACTAAGCCGCCCGTTCCAATACCCACCGTTTAAAGATAAAAAGGCAAGGCGAGGCAAGAAAACTGGGGGAGGCATATAACCATGGTTCGGCCTTTGGAGGTGGGCGGGTAGGCAAGGAACAACTGGCGGGTCCAAATTTTTTTTTTTATGATTTTTTCCTCGTCTCAAAAAGGTGGACACGTGTCGAGGGGAAAGGGTTCGGATTCCAATTTCGAGGAAAGCGGTGGGGGTGGAGATAAGAAGGTAAGGTGGTTCGGACGGTTTTTCTTTAAGCCGCTAAACCAATTTCTCGCTTGCCCGCACGCAACCGCGCTCCTTTTACCGTCCCGAGATGCGTCGTCTCCCCTCCCCGCTCCACTCATCGCCTAACGTTCCCGGTTTGGCTCCGGTCCGCCAGAGCAGCGTTGAAACTGCGCATTCAATTCGATGTCGTGCGCCGACAAGCGTACGATGACGTGTGCTCGGTGCGCCGGTTGATAAACCAGAGGCGTACGTACGGGCGAAAAATGTCGTCGTGTTTCGTAGAAGGAACACTGGCATCGAAGCGCGCGATCGTGTATGTATGATGAAGATACCGAATGTCCATGAACCCTTTTATTCGAATTATTCGGACATCGTTTACCGGGCTCGCTTTCGTGTGTTTTTTTTATTCGAGTTGGGTCCCTCCGACGCACGGATGGAAGTGCTGATGTTATAGCTCGTCGTCGGCATCGGGACGTTGGTGAACTCGGCCGATCGTCCTCGTGGGGTAAGGGAGAAGGCGGCGCGCCGACCCTGCAAGTGGCTTGAGTCTCGCCGACTCTCGACACGGATTTCCGATGAACCCACCGAAGGAAGTGGCGAGGCCCACGGTTCTTTCTCTCTCTCTCGCTCTCTCTTTCTATGTGTGCACGCGCGCCGCGATGCATTTGGGACCGTTGTCCCTTCGCCTGAGCTCCTCGGGGGCCCGACCCCTCCTTTACCGATGGTTCGAACTCCTGTGGTTTACCTTTCTTACGACTGAAGGTTTGCTTTTCTCTTTAATTTATGGGATGATAGTTTGTTTATTTATCTTTTGATTTTTTAAATCAATCTTTGAGCGGAAGTGCAATGAAATCGAAAGAATCGAATTTTTAGTTAAAGATTTTGTGAATTTTGAATGAATATGTGATTGGCGACGTGAATGCTAGTCGCACCACGCATTTTAGGTAACTAATCGTTCCCACCTAACTCCAACCGCTGCCCAAATTAACCCCAACCCAAGCTCACGCATGACGGGCCTCCCCGACAATTTAAAGGTGTTTCCATCTTCTTTAAGTGTGAAATCCAAGAAGAAAAGGAGATTATCGTTTGCATTCAATACCCGTTTCATCGTGTTCCGACCAACTATTACCACGAGATGGGGTGGTTTGACTGCGAAGTGAACAGTACTTTGAAGAGAATCCACAGATGATGATTGATTTCCAGTTCCGGCATTCTTTTTAACAATCTAGTGCAGATGCTCGACTACCCGGATAATATCGAACGGTTAAGTTCGGGTTTGATTTATATGGATGGTCCTGACCCTGAGTAATTGGAATGTAATCGGTCAGATTCGAACCCGTAACTTCCAATTCCGCCAATCGCCGACAGCCCGACCAATTATGCCATTCTTGAGGTGTTGGTTCTAACATGTTTATTCTCTACCAATGTCTTGCCAAGCTTTGTAACCACGAGTTCCAACAACCATATGTTAATTTAAGACGAATTTGATGAAAGAGAGGGTGGTCCCGGGCTTAATTTACCAATTAAATGCGAGTATTGGTTATCTCTTCCGAGTACTCTCGAGCTGTTAATTAAAATAGAGACATATTTTTTCATCGCGAAAATGAAATATCATATTTACGATAAAATCTTTTCTTTTCCTTATCACGACATACGTAATTCTTTATCCATCGACACGCTTTCTATTGTATCTTTTTAGCTTTTCAACTTCACACAAAGTTTTCGTTCCGCGGAATACTAAGTGACTTTTATTGTTGATTACATGATACACACATACGACACACGTTAGTCGCCAAATGATTTCTATGTTCGAGGTGATCTTATCATCGTATTTGTAATATCTTGAGTTTGCTAATGTATCATTTCGCGATTATCATCAAATGAATGTTCACCAAACAACCAACGAAATTTTTTCAATTGAATTGATAATATAGAAGGAAATAGCTCTTTCATTACACAGTTGCAAAGCTCTGACACAAATAAGGTATCGCTCGTGTTTGATAGCAGTAATTAGGTCGCACTTACTTTTTCAAAGATGTCTCTTGATTTGTCTCCCTTTGCGTTGTCTAGTTATAACGTGCAGTTTTAATTTCAAGACCATTGATTGTAATCTTGCAAAATCCTACGAGCTTAAATGCTCTTTATCAGATATAAATCAAATATTTGTATTATCAAAATGGGTTGTATCTTTCTCCTTATTAATGATACATTATAGTCATGTTCTAAGCAAGTAACCGCCTTCTGTAAAGGATTGAGTCAAGGCAGACATCGCACGAACCTTCAAAGAATCATCTCTGTGGATCGATTTAACATTTGATCTGGGTACAACAAATCCCGTATTCTGATTATAGCGTCTCCTACTCATATTAATCTAGGAAAATTACACAAACGGTCCTTGAGCTTAAACTCGATGTGCAGTGTGGTCTACGAACTTTTAATTTATTCAATGGAGTCCTTAAATTCTAGTCCAATGTACAATGTTGTCCTCGAACTTTCAATTTGTTCGATATAGTCCTTGAACATGTTCCATTTAGTCCTTAAATCAAGTGAAAATATTCAATATTGTCCCTAAACTAGAATTAATGAAATCATGTAAGGACTAATTTGAATATGTATCAAAAGTTTAGGGACTGCACCGAATAAATTAAAGATTCAAGGACAGTATTGCACATTGGGTTGAAATTTATAAATCATACCGAATAAATTAAAAATTCATGAACTATATTGCACACCGGACCAAAGTTCAAAGGACTATTCGTGTCTATCATCCCATCTAAAAAGCCACGTCCGGTTCCTTGCGGATGAGAAAGTAGTCGTTACGCATTGGCGGAGCCGTGTGAAACAAAACAGAAGAAAGAAAGGGCACCTTGACATCGCCATGGGTCCTCAAATTCAACACGCGACGTACGGCGGAGGTGCGGCAGCGGCAATACGGTCCATTCGACGCCAAAACGGAGCGAAGATTCCATTCCATCTGTTGAGGAATTATTTAAACAAACGAAGCTTTATTAACTTAATCGACCGAAACTAATAAATGTTTTCTGCGGAGGACGCCAGGGCTATTATTATTTTAATGGCTGGGGCTTGGCCAGCTTAGACATCTTTCGGGTTTTGGGAAAATTCCGTGTCCGGACGCAAAAGAAAGGGACGGGGGGCCCAGCCGCGACCGACGCGTGTGCGTCGCCCCACCCGGAATCCACCGGGATTCGCCCGTCGCCAGCTGTTGAAATTTCGAATCGGGCGAACCCCCAGGCGGTTCTCGGGGGCGGGAGCGGGCTTTAGATGGACGGGCCGTGACGGACAGCGCCGTCACGGCTCCACCGGCGCCATCCCACGTCAGCACTGAATTTCCCAGGCTCCCCCATCCATCCCCTTCTTCTCTTCTTCGACCCTTTTATTAAATAGTCCGCGACTGTTGAGTCAGATGATCAGTTGCCGAAGGGAAAAACATCATCTCCTTCTCCTTTCGCATCTCTCCCCCGGGCTTCCGATCGTCAAATCCCCACGCGCCGACACGCGGCCGTCGATCCACCAACCGCAGCGGCTTTCTCCTGACACTCTCGCCGAATATCCCCGACCCATTGGTGCGTGCGCCGCACCCGTGGATTCCTTGGCACGCGCGCGTGGGGCTGGAGCGGCGAAATTTTTTTTAAAGAAAAGGGGACCTTCTTCCCGTGGCGCAGATCTGGCGGGGCTTGATCACCGTCGATCTCGCATACGAGATCTCGGGACGGCGGGGGGGGCAGCGAGCTGAAACGGACGGCTGGGATCGGATGGGAGGGGGGTGGGGCATATATGCTTCTAAGACCGACCCAACATTGCTTGATCGACCGAGAAAACCAAGAACCGGAGAAAGCTGAAAGAGCTAAATGGAAACTGCCCTTCCATTATAATTGTTTTTCAACAAAGAATCAATTCAACACCATAAAAACTGCTCCTTTCTCTCTCTCTCTCTCTCTCTCTCTCTTCCTTCTCTCTCCTCTCTCATGCGTTTCTGTATGTACCAACTCTCGCAACTCTCCCTCCTTCCTTCTTCTTCTTCTTCTTCTTCTTCTTCCTCCTAAGCTCCCTCTGTTCCTACGGGGCGAGAGAGAGAATAGGAGACGGGCGTAGAGAGAGAGAGACGGGATGTCGTCTGGCTTCTCCGGCGGTAGCGGCGGCGGGGGGCCGGAGTTCTACAACGCCGGCGGCGGGATCAGCGCCAGATCTATCGCCAGCGCCTTGGGCTCCGTCAACGGCAGCGCCGCCTCGCAGTCTCCCTTCCGATCGCAGCCGCAGTTCGCCGGAATCTTCCTCGAGCCTTCCTCCCAGATGGCGCCGCAGCCGGCGCAGACGCCGCCGGGCCTCATCGGCAAGCGGACGCTCATGGAGTTCCAGGCTCAGCAGCAGCAGCAGGCCCTGAACAGCCTCCTGTGGCGCTCTGTGAGGTCGAAGATCTCTTCGCAGTCCTCGCCGTTTTCGCACCTGGACTTGTCCGCCGCTGTTTCTTCTCCCGACGTAATGTCTAGCTTATCGGCGCTGTCTTCGCCGGCGAGCTTCTCCGCGCAAAGGTACGGTGCTCCTCTCCTTCAGCAGCTCAGGCCACAGCCCATTGCTCTCGGTAACGGGGCGATCCACGTGAGTAATCAAGCTCTGGCGGGAGTTTCGTTCGCGAACGTGCTCCAGAACAGAGTGAATCCTAACCAAGACGAGCCGGAGAACAAGATGATGAATCGCCTGCAGGAGCTCGAAAAGCAGCTCTTGGACGACGACGAGGATGGGGACGGGGACGCCGTCTCCGTGATTACTAACGCTAACAGCGAGTGGTCCGAGACAATTCAGAGTCTCATAAGTCCGGGTCAGAAGCAGATATCTCCGTCGCCGACCTCGTCTTCTTCGTCGTCCTCGCCTTCGTCTTCGTTGTCCGTGCCGTCGCCGGTGTCCATCTGCTCGAAGCAGTCGCTAATGGAGGCTGCGACGGCGATATACGAGGGGAAAGCAGACGTTGCTTCGGAGATCCTGGCGCGCTTGTCTGCCGTGCCGAACCCCAAAGGTAATTCAGAGCAGAAATTGGTGGATTACATGTTGTCTGCGCTCAAATCGCGCGTGAGCCCCGTCGAGAACCCACCTCCCGTGGCCGAGTTGTTCACCAAGGACCATGTGTCGTCGACTCACTCACTCTACGATCTGTCTCCTTGTTTCAAGCTTGGTTTCATGGCTGCCAATCTCGCGATTTTGGAAGCTGCATCGGAGCAACCCACCACGAACAAGCTCCATGTAATTGATTTCGATGTTGGTCAGGAAGGACAGTACCTCAATCTCCTCCACGCGCTGTCCGCGCGTCACGCGGGCAATCAATCCGCCCTCAAGATCACGACGCTCGCAGATAACATCAACGGCGAGGAGAGGCTCAGGACGGTCGGGGATAGACTGAGGGACCGCGCGGCCAAGATGGGAGTGAGGTTGGAATTCAACATCGTGAGCCAGAAGCTGAGCGAGCTGAGCGAGCTGAGCCGCGACTCGCTGGGGTGCGAGCCCGACGAGGTGCTGGCGGTGAACTTCGCGTTCAAGCTGTACAGAATGCCGGACGAGAGCGTGTCCGTGGAGAACCCGCGGGACGAGCTCCTCCGGCGCGTGAAGGGCCTGGCGCCGCGGGTGGTGACGCTGGTGGAGCAGGAGATGAACGGGAACACGGCGCCGTTCGCGATGCGGGTCGGGGAGGCGCTCGATTACTACGGGGCGCTGCTCGACTCGATCGAGTCCACGGTGGCGAGGGACAGCCCGGAGCGAGCGAGGGTGGAGGAGGGGCTGAGTCGGAAATTGGGGAACTCTGTTGCTTGCGAAGGCCGGGACCGGGTGGAGAGATGCGAGGTGTTCGGGAAGTGGAGGGCCCGCATGGGGATGGCCGGGTTCGAGCCGAAGCCACTGAGTCAACACGTGGCCGAATCGATGAACGCGAGGCTCGTCAGTGGGAACCGGGTCAACCCGGGATTCACGGTGAAAGAAGAGAATGGTGGGGTTTGCTTCGGCTGGCTCCGCCGAACTCTCACCGTCGCATCCGCTTGGCGTTGAGCTCCACTCGCACCCGAAAAGTATTAACCAAAATTGATATACGTATGTGGTATGTTATGTGCTACGGATGGTGATGGAGATGGAGATGGCGATCGTGATGGCGATGGCGATGGCCATGGCGGTGATGATGATATGATATCTATAATGTATTGTTTTTCAAGCGCTTTTTTTTTTTTCCTGAGAAAATGGGAAAAAGAAAAAGAGGAGGAGGAGGAAGAAGAAGAAAGAGAGAATCCCATTCCCCCACCCAAGCAAATTGAGTAATAAAAACGAGATGTTTGGATTTAAGGAAAAGAAAATTCCCGTGCGTTGCATTCAATTTCGTTTCCTTTGCGTTATTCGATTTGTTTTTGGTTTGGTGTGTGAATTGAATTCTCGTGCGCACTCCCGCTTTCGTCCTCGTCGCTAGCTGTTGGGCTCCACCTGTTACATCATTTCTGGGGCTCGTAGTTCGCAGCTAGCCCGAGCTCTCCATTCCGGCTCGGTCTTTAAGGAGGAGAGAGAGAGAGAGAGAGATTGTCGTGCATTATTCTATTTGTACCGTCTTGTGCACTTCCGGTTTTAACCCCCGCCCAAGTGATTCGCGCTCGGATAAGGAGGCTGTACGCTTTTCACACGTGCACGTGTCGTGTTTTCTCTTCTTCTTCTTTTTTTTTCGGGTTTCGAGGTTTTTACAGTTGCAGTGCTGTGATCATAGAATCCGCTGCGAATTTGAATTTGTTCGGCATGTCTCTCATAAAATTGGGGGCCATTACGTTTTGCTAAATCTTGGATTAAACGGGAATTAAGAAAGTGTCCTAGAGTCTTGTCACCAAGAACTCGTGTAATTATGGTTCCAATCGCAATGCACAACGTGATGTGCTTCGCTTTAGGTCATTAATAATAAGGAGAATACGATTAAGTCTGATCTCATCACAGGATGAATGTTTACTCGAGCACCGCGTCTCAATACCATCTCATTTTGTGTCGGATTCGGAAACCTCTCGCCTAAGTCTAACTAGATTGTTTCGTTTTTATCGTGATATTAAATAATGAAAGCACCAATGCTCGCGTGATTACAAAAAGATATGATCATGTCTGAAATTTTGAAATCTTCGACTGAACAAATTGTTGTCAAACAATCTCTCTCGACGATCATACCCATTTATACAGGAATTAAATACACGCGATGACTCGATATGGAAAAAGAAAATCACGTACAATGATAACTAGGGGCAAACTCATATTGGGGGGTATGAAGCACAAAGCAAGAAGGGAAAAAGGGGAAATCCAAAAGGGGGTCAATGTGTAATTCTGCCCCTTTTAGGAATGGAAGCTTCACACTGAGCAATTTTCTCATAGAAGTCTTAATTCCCATCTTAGCATATTCGACGTTTTTACATAAACCCGAATATGGTATGGCCCTCTTATAAATGGAAAATTCTTAATCATTGACCCGGTTTTGAGTGGACAAACGACCTTTATTCTGGACCGAGGACACAGCCTACGTACTTCCTCACGCTCGTGGCGTTTGTTTTTTCTTGGCCAGAACGGTTCTTGTCGGCATATGTGAACAAAGAAGAAGAACAGCAACCTAGGACTAAGGAAGGGAGAATGCGGAAGGGGTCTCTTTGAATGTGTGTGTATTGTAAAGTCGTATGACGCGTTCGCGTTTCCCAGCAAGAGAAAGAGTCAAGAACCGTATATTCTAAGCAGGAAATGTGTAGAAAAAGAAGAAGGGCCTGCGAAACGAATTCGAGCGTGAGACATTTTCTCGAGGAATCTTCCATGGCCGTGTTCCAAAGAGACCGATTCTTCAAAAACAAAAGAAAAGAAAAAAGAAAAAGAAGCTGTAAAGAGGAAACTATGAACAAGTATACACAAATGTATGAACGGGGGTTTGTTTAATTTACTTGTAAATATAAAAGGTGGGTTTTTGTATTTTGAAGTTATTTAAACGGGTGAAATTAATTACCGTGATTCGCTCCTTTTTTGGGTATCAAAAATAAAGAATTTCCGAATTTTCCGATGGTGGACGATGTTCGTGATGTATCTATTTTTTTCCTAATGATGAGGAGATTCGCCCCGGGTAAATAGCGTCGGGATACCTATCAAAACTAAAGTTATTTGAATCTTTCGCACCATACATAAGAGATGTCGTATGGGGAAAGTCATCGAGTGGAGAAAATTGTGCGAGTGATCGCTCGATTTCCTCAGCTACACAAGCATCTTGATTTAAGTTAAAATAGACTCGATCTCATCATACTAAATCAAGTGCATCTATCGTCTATCGGAGTATTTCCACCGTTTATAGTCAGTGATTTGTGATGTTGTGATGTCCAATAGAGTCCATACTACATATGTCAGCTTCGTATCAGCCGGTCAACTCGTGAATTTCTAGAGTCACGTTAAATTGGGGAATGAGGTCTGCTCAATTTTTTGTGCTTCTCATAATGGGCTGACGAGAATTAAGGTGAAATCACGCGCTGACTTCGATTTTGGGTCAACGATTAGACACAAAGTCGAGAAAAGCATGCATCCACTTTGAGATTTTGACTCCGACGTGAAGGGAAGCAAAATTGAATATGCAGAAGCATGTTTCGTGCGAAAAGTCCACGGTCGAAAGTGGGAGAAGACCAAGCGTGAATGTGCGTTATGCCGTGCCTAAGGAAAAAAAAAAGAAAAAGGGAAAGAAAATTTCCCAACCGAGTGGCGTTGATTTCACTCGAAGAGAAATTTTTACTCATTTCAATTTGACTAAAATATATAGGCATTTGTGGGTTCAATACGAAGATTGTTATGGATTAAAATTACAAGAAACTTTCAAAGTCCAAAATGAATATACAGTAATACCGGCGAAAGCTCTGTCCAGATTCTCTAGGGTGATGGTTGATTTTCTAAATTTAATGTATACTTCGTGTTTTGATGAAGCGGTTGTTGAAATTGTTTTAAGGATTTTGATAAATAGAAAGAAAAAAAACTCATAAAGTTTCGGAAAAAATTACTCATATAATCTTAAATTTATTGTGTGGATGCTAATCCAAAACTTTTCAATTGTGCCAATTTGGTCATAAAATTTTGCGCAAGATTCCAATATAATATTTTCGATTAATTTTCGCCGGAAAATCACTGACATGGCGATCCAATCACTGTCGGCCTCCTATGTGGTGCCAATTAAGTACCAAACTTTTTTTTGTGCTAATTGAGTCCTAAACCTATTACATTTGTGTTAATTCAGTCTATCTAGCCAACTTTGGTTGGCTAGTAGTAATGTGGACGCCAACCGTCCGACATGCATCGTCGGTGTTGACGTTGATAATTTTTAATAATATTTTAATAATTCATTTATTTATTATTTTCTTTTTCCTTTTTTTTTTTCTTCTTCTAGTCGTTTGCCAACATCTAGCCAGAAGCGAGGGCAAGTGAGGTCAACCTTGCCGGCCCTGTCCTAGCCTTGCTGAGCCGTTGGGCTAGCGAGGGATGAGCCTTGTCGGCCTAGCTAGTGGCTTGGGTGAGGCTCGTCCAAGGCTGGCAAGGTCTCGTTGGCCCTCGCCTTTAGTAGATCGTCGAGATTCGGCTACCGACTAGAGGAAGAAGGAGGAGGGAAGAGAAAAAAGAAAAGAAAAAAAGAGGAATAAATCAATAAATAAATAAATTCAAAAAAATAAATATATTATTAAAAAGTATTCACGTCAGTGTCGGCAGTGCCACGTAGGATGGCCGGCGTCCACGTTAGTGCTGGGCCGCTGGTCAATCAAAATTGGCCGGACAGACTGAATTAGTATAAATACAAAAATTTTATAATTTAATCGGCAAAAAAAAAAGTTTATAAGTTTAAGTTTATAACCTTTTTTAGTAATTTTCCTGTTTATGATTGATTGGATAATTTCTCCTCATGTTTTGATATTCACCCAATACATCTATACCCACAATTTGGGCCTACACACATAGGGATTTACTCGTTACGTGCATTTGGTGTAGAGAAATAAATGCATAATCATTAGTAGATGTCCCATACGGGATGTTTAAATAAAGAGCGGGAGCAGTCATTACATGTCCAAAACCCTAGAGATAAGGCAAGTAGGCGCCGGTTCTCATGATGAGCCCCCTTTCATGATTATACAATGTAGCACCAGAGATTAGGTGAACTCGAGTACGTGTCTTTCTTGCCAACCCCGCTGGGTATGCGTCTCACATGGTACGTGTTTGGTTGGGCCAGTTCGTATGGGGGCATTAAAAGAAAGTACATCCATGGATGGGTCACATGTAGATCACAAATTAGCTAAGTAATAATACATTATACTAGGTCAGTAACCAACATACCGATAGTTTAATTAACATTGCACGATATCAAAGCAGAAAGTTCCATGCTAAAATGTCTTCAGACCCCAGTTTACCTCTCTAATGTTTTCCATCCATTGTTCACGCTTTAGCACCATCCGAATTCCAGATGCCTCGCCCCGGGTGAATAACAATATCTCGATTTTCTTGTAGGAATGATATATGTATCTGAATTTTTTTTATTTGTTTATGTATTTTTTGTCAACATAACATTTCATTCATTCCTACGGAAATACAAAAGAAAAACAATACCTGCAAATCAATAAAAATATCAGACAAATTCAAAACAAAATAAGCTCTGTGTAACAAGATAAATTATCATAATAATGTTAGGGGTTACCCGCTCAAAGAGCAAATATGTGATTTCTCCAAATCAAAATCCGCGGCCGATCACCGAATCCATCTTCAGTAACGAGTACATATCGAGATCTCCATTTGTTTCTACGACTCTGCCTTTCGGCTATGAGCGCCTAAGTTCGGCATCCCTAATACTATCGACGCTCAGAGTAACAGGATTGAACGAACACAGATCTGACAACTGAAACTGGACTTGTACACCAATGAAACTCGAGAGAAGCGAAACCTCGAGATATCATACGCGCAAAAATTCCCAAATCTAGATTAGATCGGGATAGTAACCTTCCCCAAACGGGAGAGAGAAGTTTCCGGATATAGACTATATCGAAAGAGAAAAAGTCCGCAAAAGAGAAGGTAAGTAAGAAAAAGAGAGCTGAAAACCAAATTAGCCAAAGATTAAAGAAAAAAAATGGAGGAGAGGAAGAGATCTAAAGCTCAAACCTTCGCCTCCACGTAGATTGAAGAAGAAAGTCGTGTGATGACGAGAGAGAGAGAGAGAGAAAAAGGAACCCAAGGAGGAGAGAAGAAAAGCGGCGCTTCCCCTCCCAACTTTTTATTCGGCCAAAGCTAACAAACGAGCACCAACCTTCCAATTTTCGTGCATCAAGTAACGCTCTTCAACAGGGCGGTGATGCGAGGCTCCCGTACTTTATCACGAGCAAAGCAGATTGCGTGGTTTCATCGCAAAGACCTATGGGAATAAAAGAAAAAATCGTTCAATCACTTAATCCACTATTTGGGCTTAACTAACTAAGCGCGAATTATAAAGGCCACAAGGCCATTTCCACTTACCCGCTAAAAACTAAAAAAGGGCGCCATTTGATCCCCTCGCGAGTGGATCGATCCCGCAACAGGACAGAACACGACACCGGGATTCGTTAGAGAAATAAAACAATCGAACAATACAAAGTCAAACAGCGCGGGGGGCTCCACTCATCGGAGTCCTTAATTTCACCCCAAGACGAAAAAAAAAAGTTTCCCTTTCCGTCTCCTCCTCCTTTCTCTAGGGGCTAGCTTGGCGGGGAAAAAACTTGGGCTAAGCACCGTCTTAAAAACTGTTTCGTCCGGTATCTAGTGCGGATTTCGACGTCAGGAACGCAAAAAGACTGCTGCTAGCTACATTTGTGGATAGGCGCAGACGCCCCCGTTAGTTAAAGACGCTGCCTTTCTCTCGGGCGGGCTAAAGGGGAAAAAACCGAAAAGAGAGTTGAAAGCTGCGAAGAAAAAGCGAGAGAGAGAGAGAGAGAGAGGAGAAAAGGGGGCAAAGAAAAAGAGAGGCGTGGCGTCAAAGCCGTCTTATTTCGCCCACTCGTCGTTTTGTCCGAACTCCAGTGCAACCACATGAGGCTGTGCCCTCTCGGCATCTTGCGCATCGCTTTGGACTTTGAGTCGGTTGGGTGGGTGGGCTATAGAACACCCCAAAGTCAATAAAGCGCACAGAAAAAGCTTGGACTCTCTCGCCCCCTCGGGGTCCGGTCCATATTCGCTGCACTGTGGAGCTCGATTTTTGAGCACAGCTTTCGTGCGTGGGTTGCACATTGATTGTAAGGGTCGGGCATGGTGGATTGGCATGTTGTGTTGTGCTAGGTTGGTAAACTTCCATGTGCTGCATAGTTGGATTTATTGTTGGTGGTGGGTATATCCTATCTTTTGTTCGATGGAGAATGTGATCAAATTTGACAAGTAATTGGAAAATCGCTCCGTCTTTAAGGTTCGGAGCAATTCTTTCTTCCTTCCTTTCTTTCCTCTTTTTTCTTTTTTATGGAAACGAGCCGCCTTGTTAAGAGAATGATGAAGCGACTGCAGGTGATGTTCATCCCTAATGAGAGGACCGCAATTGGATAATTATCGTGGTGGGAGGTTGTCGGGGCGACCTCAAGAATATTAGGATTAAGAGCACAAACACAACGAAATAAAAGAGTAAAAACAAGAAAGAGAAATTAAGAAACGAGATTTTATCTCGATTCACCTTTAAATTAGGGTTACATTCAGTAGATAATTCTACTATGATTAGCAAATCTCAATTATCCATTACAATTCTCAATTACAATAGAAAGAGATTATACATGCTCGGTAACTATTTATAAGCCTAAGTCTAAATTATTAATAAAATACGAACTTAAACTATAAAAGCTCTCTAGCGGCTGGGGGGTGTTGCCCTTGCACGGGGCGGGTCTCCCGAAACTTTGCTTGCTTATCGGGGGAGCAAGATCTCTTTATTTTCTTGTCGACGGAGAGTATGAACCGCACCCTAACAAAGAAAAGTCACGCTTGCAAGGGCCCTAACCAACACGACTCGTTTTGTTCATTAGTCGAGAGTGCCGAATCAATAGTGCGTTAGTGTTTTCCGAAATCATAGTCAATAATACCACGTGGAAAGCTCTGTCGAACATTCCCCAAATGGAAAGTTGTTAGGATACTCCCGGCCTACGTAAGCCCACTTCGCACGACCCGCGTCCAAAAAACACAAAGGAGAAGGCCTTTTTAATTTGGTTCTTCCCATCCTAACTTTAGTAGAGATGGGCCATGGATTGCGAGGCGGAAACAATTTGGACGGGCCCAATATCGAAGATGGGCTTGACGTAAGTCCCACGAGCCCAACAACCCAATATGAAAACGAGCATTCGAATCCAACGGCCCGCAAACCACGACCCGACCCCGACCCCGACCCCGACCCCGACCCCGACCCATCATCATCGGCAACGGGCGCACACGGCCTACGTCCAGGAAAAAACCTCATCTTCTGTAAGGGACGCGCTGCAGGACCGAAGCTGAGTCCAAGCAGAGCAAAACCGCGAAGATGGTGGCGTCGCTGAGACTTCCTTCCCTCACCTACTTGTTCACCTCGCCCTCTGCCGCCCTCGGCCGCCGCACCAAGCCCGTGTTCCGGCGGGGCCACCACCCGCCGCCCCCCCCTCCTCCGCTGGCCGCCGGCTTCTCCGCTCAGGGCACGGCCGCCGCCCCCCCGGCGACCGAGGAGCGGGGCGGGAAGCAGAAGTCGCGGGGCGAGGAGCGTGCGGTCACGCCGAGGTCGCAGGATTTCAACGCTTGGTACCTCGACGTGGTCGAGCACGCGGAGCTCGCTGACTACGGTCCTGTGCGAGGGACGATGGTGATAAGGCCGTATGGCTACGCAATCTGGGAAGCTATTCAGGTGTTTTTTTCTTATTGGATTGCTTCCCTTTGTCCAATTTGGGGAATTCGTTGAAATTTTCTAAGAATGGTGGGAGTGCTGATGGCGTTTCTCATCGAAATGCAGGATTATTTGAACGTCAAGTTCAAGGAGACTGGCCACAGCAACATGTACTTTCCACAGGTCTGGTCATCGACTCTTGCTTTGCTTATTTTGATTGACATTAATCTGCGGTTGCTTGTTAGTTTTCATATCTGTCTCTGCTTTGCCATCTCAAAGTGTCACGTACGAATTTTCTGGACAGTTTGATTATGGCTTTTCTCTAGTTTTGTTAGAAATCGATGCATTGAATCAAGTTTGTTTATTTTCCCTAATGGTCTCTTGCTTTGTAAGTGCGGTTTTCAACTGATGGATCCTGTGGTGTGGTTCTAGTTCATTCCATACTCATTTATCGAGAAAGAAGCTAGTCATGTTGAGGGTTTCAGTCCAGAATTAGCACTCGTAACGATTGGCGGAGGAAAGGAACTTGAAGAAAAACTCGTGGTACATGAATTCAGACGCCATTATTGCTTTTTTATTCATCTGTTGACTCTCATTGCCCAAAAGTAGTAAGCTTAAGCCAATATGCAATGTAATTTCAACTCATGAAGAATCTGTGGCCTGAGTTTTGGCTTTGATTGTTGCACTTCCTGAGGTTGTGGCAGGTTCGTCCTACTAGTGAAACCATCGTGAATCACATGTTTACTCAATGGATTCATAGTCATCGTGATCTTCCTCTCATGATAAACCAGGTGAGAGGTTTTTTTTTTGTCACATGCTGTTTATGTTTGCGGTATTCTTCATGGAAGTTGATTATTGATTTGCAGAAATGTTTCTTTATTTCTCACATCTTGCCGATAAACATTGTCAGTGGGCAAATGTCACAAGATGGGAGATGAGAACTAAGCCATTTATTAGGACTCTCGAGTTCCTGTGGCAGGAGGGTCATACTGCTCATGCAACTCCTGAAGAGGCTGAAAAGGAGGTTTGCACCTTTTCACACTATTCTTGATGCAAGAGCTTAGTCGTCATCTTTTATTAAAGGGGTTTCTGATGCTCAATCGCAGGCTTTACAGATGATTGATGTCTATACAAAATTCGCTTATGAGCAAGCTGCAATACCTGTTATTGCAGGTCGGAAATCAAAAGTTGAAAGATTTGCTGGTGCTGATAGGACATATACAATAGAGGCTATGATGGGGGACCGCAAGGCTCTGCAGGCTGGCACGAGTCACAATCTTGGGCAGAACTTCTCTCGAGCATTCGGAACACAGGTAGGCTCATGCTTGTTTTCAGGCATGCTAATCTGTTTTGTTTTGGCTTTGTGACATCTGTTTTGCTGTTTGTCTTTTGTTGGGACACACCATTGAGTACACATACCCTTGATGCAGTGAGGGTAACTACTCTGCAGTAGTTAAGGTGTTTTCAATTATTTACTACCTTCGGGAACTTGCGACACTCTTTGGATCTAATTGGGTCTGTTTTACCTGGTGCAGTTTACTGATGAAAATGGCAATAGGCAGCACGTGTGGCAGACTTCATGGGCTATCAGCACTCGCTTTGTTGGGGGTATAATCATGACTCATGGAGATGATGCTGGCCTAATGCTTCCTCCAAGACTGGCACCAATACAAGTAAGTGCAAAGGCCTCCTAATGTTGCAGCTTTAAATACTTTATCCTGCGGAATATTTAGCTATTGAAAGAAAGCAGAAAAGGAAAAGGGTAGTTGAATGGTAGACTTACAGGGTCTGCAAAATTCGATTAGTGCTCTCAAAGGCATACCTTTCAAAGTTTCTTTTGTGAAAGCACACACAAACAAGGAAAAAAAAAATATTCTTACCAAAAAAAAAAAAAGGAAAAAATATTTGAGCGACAAAAATATATACAAGATGTACTCACTGCAAATCTATCACAATTTCGGCTGCCACTCATCGTCCTAAAAATTGTCCAAATGATTCCACATTGAGCATTGCTTGGTGTGGATATAGGATGTATCTTCCTCATGCTGTTTTCCATTTAAATGACTGAAGCACAATTGTTTGGAACCAAAGCCTAGACTATCTTCAATTGGTTATTGTATATAACTATTCCAGTGGCATCACATTAAGGGGGCTTTCTTGATCGATTCTTTATTTGTCTTTCATCATGTAGATTCCGTTGTTCGTCATCAGGTTACCTTTTCTCTTTGTCAGAATATTGGCTGCACGTTACATTTTGTTCACTAGTTCAGTTCCTCGGTCTGGATTCTCCCAGGTGATAGTCATACCAATATATAAGAAAGCTGATGAAAAATCTGGAGTTATAAGTGCTGCTTCATCTGTCAAAGAAGCTTTGCAATCAGCTGGGGTCAAAGTTAAACTCGATGACTCAGAACAGAGAACACCAGGATGGAAATTCAACTTCTGGGAGATGAAGGTTTGTTTTCACTTCTAAAATCATTGTTCGAAGTGTAAACTTATTGTTGATGGTCTTTTTCCTTGCCAAAGCATCTGCATCTGCTATTCATTTGTGGAAATATGGAGGAGCCTCCTCCTGCTTGTGACCTTGGGAGACTTGTATTCTATGAGATATCATCGTATTTCTTAAATCCCATTAGAAACCTGGTTTTACATTTCACCTTGCACTATTCTTTGCTTGGAGAGAAAGAAAATGATAGTGTGCATTATGCTAAATAATCACTATTTTATTACAAAATGTGAAGGGGCATGCATTTTCAGTTCTCATTCTCAAAGAAGAGCAGTCATCTACAATTCTGTTACTGATAACGTAACAACTGCTTTTTATGTCACAGGGAGTCCCTCTAAGGATTGAAATTGGTCCTCGTGATGTTTCAAGCGGGAGTGTGGTTGTTTCCAGGAGAGATATTCCTGGAAAGGAAGGAAAAGTGTTTGGAATTTCCATGGAACCGGCTGTTTTAGAAGCTTATGTCAGAGATAAGTTGGATGAGATCCAGTCTTCTCTTCTCCAGAGGGCGAAATTATTCAGAGATAGGTGCATTCTTTTGCTTTAGCCTGGACCCGTTGTTTGAGCTTTTGAACTGAATGCACAACCTATATCGATCATGGAGATTGGGAACTTTTGCTTTGATCTCATGATCTCCTTGATCTTGATGGCCTTTTAATCTCAATGATTGAATCAGCAAAAAGCATCTCCTTATATTGCTTATTCTGGAGAAACTGCAGTTTTCTGACTCTGTTGCTGCATGTCCATAGTCTAATATCTGCTTTCGATTAGTCAATTGAACTGGAGTTTCCGATGATAATTCTTGTGATAGACTGATTTTCATTTGGATAATAAACACCAACATGCAATCAGAATTATCATATTGCCTTCTGCTCATCTAGTTAGTGCTGAGCAAAAGTTCCAAGTACATGTTACCTCAGCTTAGAGATTAAAACAAATGACAACACTTCAGTTTATAAATTAGATTACTAGAGGAAAAAGTATTATGCCTATGGTTATAGGTTTAGAATTGAATGAAGGGCGATGCTTTTTCTTCGCAAATTTTAAGCTCTCAGGGTCCTCACTGTTATTATGCTTGCAAAGACCTCTGAATGTGCATCTCTAGATTAATTTCAGTATTGGTTATAGAGAAGTTCGGTCAACCACATTAGTGTTTTCATGATATCCTTGTAGTTACGTAAATAGAAAGAAACCTATGTTTAGCGGTTATCTTTGTCTCCACCAATATTATCTGCTCTAGTTTATTCAAGTGTTTGTATTTAAAGGAGCATGTACTTTGTGCAGGAACATTGTGGATGTGAGCTCCTATGATGAATTGAAAGAAGCAATTTCCCAGGGCAAATGGGCAAGAGGCCCTTGGTCAGCAAGGTATCTTGTGCAATCATCTTTTTCATGATGGTTCTCTTTTGTGTGCATTCGTTAGACTTGTGCAGAGAATTCTGTAATCGCATTTGCTTGGCTTCCTAATACCATGGCTGGCATATGGCTACAGTGACCAGGATGAGTTGAGAGTAAAAGAAGAAACTGGGGCTACAATCAGGTGTTTTCCTTTTGACCAGCCAGAAGACATCAAGACATGCTTGATGACAGGAAACCCAGCCAGTGAAGTTGCTATATTTGCAAAGTCATACTGAAGATTCGAAAAAACTTTACAGAGCATTAGAATTATGTTGTATGGTAAAGCCATCACCTACAGCATGGTTTTCGGAGGACTTCTAATCAAAGGATACAGGTTGGATTGGCTGAAAGAATGTGCAGCCTTTGTTGTCACGCATCGCATCAGCGCTGCTGCTTGTTCAGAAATGTTTTCAGCAGGCGGGGTAGCTTACAGAAAATCTACTCTTTGTGCACTAGGGATGGTCATCTGTAACTGAAATTTTTTCGCCCCTTTTGCTGTCAAGCAGATTTATTTTTATTACAACTTCCCTATTCATGTATGTGTCCTCTTTGCTATCTGTCCATGATGCTGCTTGATTGGTCTTGAAGTTTCTTTATTGCATAGTAAACTCTGCACAAGCTACAACAGTACTGATATGATCAAATCAGCCGACGCACTCACACCCACAGACGCTAACACCCACAGACACACTGGAATGCAATGCGATGACAACACAGAAAATACAATTTAGGTATGCATTATATACACGTTGTTCCCCTGCTTAATTAAACTAGTCCATCATCACCGGTTGAAGCTGATGGACTCAAAGTGCAGGTTCTCTCCCGAGCCGGACGCACATTCTTCGGCAACCTCGTGCCTCAGTTTCCTGGGCCCGCATACGAAAACTCTTGTATCCGACCCTTTGCACTCCGACAGTGGGCCCGTTTGGTTCGGCTTTGAGGGAATGCTTTTGGCAAAATGCAAAGGCCTTTGAACTAAAAGCGTTTTCTAAAATGCAAGTAATATTTGGTAACGTGTATTTTAAAATTACATTTGAAAGCAACTCTAGCTTAAATACCCTTTGGTAAAAATATATCTTATAAAAGACTTTTGCTGATATTTAAAAAGAAAAAAAAAGCAATCTCGATGGAGCTCACCCACCGATCACCATTGCCGGCTAGATCTGGTCGCCGGCCATGGCCGCCTAACCTCAGGCAAGATGGCTTGAGGTCGCGCGACCTCAAGTGTCTCATGGGTCACGCAACCTAGGCGACGCTTGAGGTCTGACGACCTCAGGCGGTGTCGACTGGGTCACGTGACCGTCGCCTGGGGTTGCCAAACCTCAGACGACGCCCTGGGTCGCTTGACTAGCCTGGGTCTCGCAACCTAGGAGACGCCTGAGGTCCGGCGACCCTTGGCGGAGGTCGCCAGGGTTGTACTACCCCTCAGGCGGCAGTCACTGGCCGCTGGACCCAAAGCTTGAAGAAGATGAACAGTAGTCACTCGATGAACAGTGAAGTTGCATCCAAAAAATGTAACTTCCCCAAGGCTCCTCCATTTAACCAAAGACCCTTGAAGAGCTTTGCATCTTTTCAAAACTTGCCAAACAATTTTGCATTTGCTCAAGGGACTTTAGAATCACAAAGCAGCATTCAAATGTTGAATTAAACAGGGCTAGTATCTCTGCAAAGCAAAATTTCAAAATGGCAAAAAGGGGTAAAAAACAAAAGAATCAGTTCCTTGAAAAAACATATCTAATGAAGTGCCTCACGGTCCATACTCAGCCCCGACAAGCCCGGACATTTGACACAATTTGGGTCTTTTGGGCTGACATCGGGCTTGAATATGACCCCCTTTTCGGCCTTTAATTTGTCAACCAAGCAAAAACTTTTGCATGTGTGAGTTTTAGTTGTCAAGAAGGTCGCATGATAAGAAGCTTACTGCTAAGGTCAGGCCTCGCTCCTAAATGCACATTCGTCGCTTGAACCAGCGATTGACGTGGAAGACTCTCCACCTTTCCCTCCTCCCCATCATTGAACCACGACCCCGGTGACGCTGTCGGCGTTGGGACCTCTACACTCTTCAATTGCCTCCCTTCGACGGCATCCCCTTTCTTGTGCCACAAGAAAACACTGCTCGAGGACACGAACACACGAGCGAACATCAAGAACATCTCCCAAAGCGTCCAATATGAGAAAAGGTAATTCCCGTCGTTGCCATGCTCAATTGGGTAGATTTAGTAGCGGGTCACGATTCCCAACAAGAGAAGGAACATGGCAAACGAGGAGGCTATGATGGTGCCGAGCCAGAGCCAGGAGTTGGACCTGAGGGCAGGGGTGATGGGGGAGTCGAGAGGGTCAGGCTTGAACCAGGCGGTTTGGATGAGCTTCTGGGCGGGGTCGAGCAACTGGTTGTGCTCTTGGGTGACGTAGGCCTCGATCCGGAGGTGGAGTTGAGGAAGGAGGTGGAAGGAGGGACGGAGAGAAAAGGGAAGCGAGAGGTCAAGGATGGCGAGGTCGGCGGACGTCTTGAAGGCGCATATGAGGAGCATGCGCGGGAGCTTCGATGAGGTGGTGGTGTCGGGTTGTTGTTGGTCGGCTTTGTGGATGATCTCACGGATTACGGAGATGAAGGGAGCGATGCCGCTTCCTCCGCTCACCATCACCAGCGTTTCGTGCCTGCATGAGTTCGCCTAGTCAGTACTCGAGATGGGCTTTGTGTATAATTGAAAGAGCAGTCTTAAGAAAAAGAACGCTAATTGAAGCCCCATCCGTCAACTTTCTCAACACACCACCCACCTGGCTATCAAATAAATGTCTGATTCGCCGGCGATAAATGCAGTTTTCGCGGTCGATAATAGATGGAATTGCAAAGCATTGTATAATTAGATATACGATTACATATAAGAAATGTTGAAATAATCAGAGGAGGCATTGACCTAAGGAATTGAGAAGAAGCCGGTCCATAGTGTCCTTCCACGGAGACTTCAAGACGGTCCAGAGAAGAAGAAGAGGAGAGAGATTGGAAGAGGCGGCGAGACCAGCTTCCTTGACATTTGATGGCCACGCTGAGGCGGTCGGGCTCCAAGTTGCTGCTGGATGTGACCGTGAAGGGGTGCCATTGCAGCTTGGAGACGCTCGGTATGTTTATGAACATGATGCTCGTCGGGTTGTATTTCACTTCTGCAATTAATAGAGGGAAGTGTGTTACACGTAAACGATCATGCAAAAGATAACATATAACCCAACAAAATTAAGTGGAAAATTGCATGTGGCCTGGTTCTTTCAATGAATTGTAGCCAGTGCAGAGTGCAAACTATGACTTATCCGTTTCTGAAGACTTCAGTGACCCCAACACAATATATATGAGAGATAATTAGTTTGAGAAATTCGTTATGTTTGATCAAATTTATATATCTTGCCTTGCTAGTTTAATTTAAAATTATGGGATAAATTTATTCATAGAATGATGTGATGAATAGAATCAATCACAATTTAGAAAACATATACTTCGTGAGAACTTCTATTTTAGAGTTGTACCGAACGTGTATTCCATTATTTCTTCATATGTAAGTGGCATAGTCCATTAGAACAAATAGATCCGATAAGTTTGCCTAACAGTCATTTGCATTCTTTTTGCTAATTGTTATTAGCGATAGAGAGTCTCTTCATGTACCTTATATGATCTTAAGCTAACAGGAGGCTAGGTATATATAAGCTGCGCAATCAAATTATTTCAATTGCGACACACACCTGGAATTTTGGCAAAGTTCAGCTCGATCATGCCAGAGGGCAAGAGGTGTGCGGCGAGTAATCGAACTCGTTGCTGGGACTGTAAGAACCTCAAGTATTGATCGATGACAAAGAGAAAAATTCCTGGGATAATCATGCAGAAATAGGCTGCGCCTGTCACACCCCGAACACAACCAAAAAGGGATCATAACACGGCCGTCCTTTCACTTAAAGGACGTAGCCTCAACTTAAACAAAACCCGAATAATATGAGAGCTTTCTAAAACCCTCAAAAGGATATATACGAATCCAACAAACAAGCTATTCCAATAGCTCAACGTCACTATGTACAACGTACCCAAAATCCCACAATAAAAAAGAAATCCTCTGACTAACGCCCGCTCACGCCCTACTTGCGGCCAGCAGAAGAACCTGAAAGGTATGTAAGATAAGGGGTGAGCTACTATGGCTCAATGAGTAACATATTTTTTCTAAGAGGATCGAACAATCACTATGCAATAGTATCAAAAAAATATCACAGCTCATAACTCAAACTCAACGTACAATATAGTAAAAAATATCTCAAAGGTATAATAACTTTTCAATAAAAGCCATTCGTATTAGATTTCTCAATAAAAACTCATTTAACAACAATAGCCAATCATCAATGGTCTATCCATTGACTAATCTCATCACATAACACGTTGATGGTTCATCCATTAACCAATCTCATGCTCGTTATCAAACTATGGTCAAGTTTAACGCCGTGACAAAGGCGACCGAGTTTACCCCTCTTGACAAGGTCTACCACCTATTATAAGCCGGCGGTTCGGTCCATAAAGATATCTTGACAGTATGCATACTCCTCCCTCAACGGGGTTCTCAACATAGTAATACAAGCAGCAACAACTTATAACTCAATCCAGAAATCCATAATCAACACCAATAAATCCATTTCACAAAACATTTCGCAACAAGAATAGCCCTCAGCTAATCCTCTTCACAAAACCTTTAATATTAGCATTCACAAAAGCTTCATTTCAATAACGTCATAAGACTTTTCAACTCATTTCAAAATCGACAAAAGGTAGTAAATGATCGATCCAATTTATGCAGAAAACATGCTCCACTGTATTAAAAATTATATCTCATTATCAAAATATGAATTTGTAAATTCATAGAAGATATAATGTCCTTTACCTGGTAATCCACAACTAACCCATAAGTGTTATTCGAGCCAACGGTTCCAAAATCCTATCAAACACACGGAAAACGAATCAAAACCGAGTAATACTTCCCCCTAACGCGCGACTCGAATAAGCTAAGGCTAACTAGCCAATAATCCGACACCCATGTATCTACGACGGCTTGCTCAATGGAAAAAAAAATCTAATACCAACCACAACAAACAACTCGAGCGCCAAATTTCCACGCGCCATAAATTCCTCCACCGGATTCCATTTTCCACGCTCTTATAGTCAAAACGAAGCTCATCTAGCATACTATGGATGTCCCAACACAGCCAACCCAAACAACAGCCCAAAAACGACAATAAAAGCCCTGGAAAGTACTGTTTACGAAATTCCAGATTATGCTCTCAACTTGAAAATTTGATTCCGGACAAACCGTAACTCCGAATTGATATCCGTCAAAACGCACAGCCCCACAACACCATAATCTTTCATTTTCATGGATATTTAGGACTTGACAACCCAAAAACTTGGACTACGCAGCTCAAATCTACATAACTCTTATTTCCGAGCCCTAATCGAAAAATTATTTCAATAGGACTAACGAGAATTGTGAGTACTTACTAGTCGTTGCGTTACGTAGTCGACACGGCTCAACGAGGACCCGCGCACGCAAACCCTCCCTTTCTCTTCTTCCCTTTCTCCTCTCCTTTTTCCTTTTCCTTTCCTCTGTTTTTCTTCTGTTTTCCCCTACCAGCAGCCGCTTTCTTCTTTTTATCTTCACTTTTTTTTTTTACTTTTCTTTTTTTTTTCCTCCTTCAGCCTAAGTCTTTTGACCTAATCAAAAGAAGAGGCAAATATTACAGCGCCGACGTGCAGGAGATAGATGACGATGTAGAGCACGTAGAGATGGTGGGTGTAGAAGAAAACTTCAAACATTTTCTGGCGAATGGGGCGGAAGCCTGTAATTCACATGGCCATCGCGAAAACAATGGCTATCTCTCCGGCGACATTCGATACCCATGTGCTGCTCCATTGTAGCATCTACAACGACCGCCCCATGATTATATGCAACCTTGTGCGTATTAGTGATTATAAGACCATACAACTTCTTGACTATAAAATAACAGCAATCCTTCTTCGAGAAAATTTCCCACAAAAGACAGGTTAATTAGGGATACTCCATATTTTTTCCCAAGATAAAAAGGACGAGAAGCGAGGAAGCACACATCTGCTTGACCTACACAACAGTATGAAGAATAAACTGCTACTGCAATCACTTTTTGTCATGATCAGAGGATATAAAGACTTTCCTTTTCGTATGGATGGAACTTGTGAAGGCCAATAAATCTTTCTTTCTCATTCTAATAATTTTAGTAACCAAAACAAAAAGAAGAAATAAATAAACAAAGGAAGATGTTCAAGTAGTACTATAATGACAATCTAAAAATGACAAAAAAATATATGGAAAAAAAGGTGGGGATGCCTGAAAATGTATTACCTGAGACATTGGATGGGTCATGCCCCAGAAAATGATGAAGCCGATGGTGTGGAGAAGGAAGAGGAGGTTGGAGATGTGGCCCAACCAAATGTGATACTTGATGCTCGACTCTGATGTGAGTCCAATCAATGGCAGAATGGATGACCCTCTTGTCACTGGGAAGAACCAAAACGCCTAGCAAATATTGCCAACGTACCCAAGCCTCAGTGAGGCACTCCTGAACTTGGTCTGCCACCTGCACAGAGGCCGAGAGAGCAATCAACAAAAGCTAAATGACGAGTTCTTATTAGCACTTGCTTTTGCATTTTGACAAAAACACGAAGAAATTGCGTGCCTTTGGTGGGTGTTAGGATTAGGTTCTTAGGGAAAACGAAGCCAAATAAGTTTGTGTTTAGTTGCTTACAGTTTCACCCCTTCGTCCATATAAAGGTGGCCCTCATAACTGGCATATATGTAATTGGCAAGAGACCAAATCAAGAGAGCGATGAACATGGCTCCAACTGTCAGCGTGACAATCCCCAGAGTAGGCATGACCAGAACTCGTTGTCTCAAGAAGGCCAAACATCTAGTTTTGCCGGCACTGCAAAACCATATCGAGGTATTGATATTATACACTCGATGTTCTTAAACTCTACTGATATAAGATGGCATATGCATATAATAGATTGCCGTAACCTTCTAGCGTAAGGTTTCTCCGATTTCTTCTGTAAATGGAGGTTGAGGCAGCCAAAAGCAGCGATGAACATTATGGGGAACGTTAGGAGCAGAAGATTTACACCTGAGCAGATGCAACCAGATGAAAAAAAGAGACAGAATATCAGGAAAAAATCAAACTATGGAGTGCACGAAAAAGTTAGTCATCCAAATAAATATATACCAGAAAGTCACGTCATGTTTCATACGTAGATGTCAGTGTACATGTATATACTAGTTGCGCTCGAAGCACGGGCAGGTGAATTAGAAGCGGAAAAGATGAGAAGAAAGAGAAGCCAGAGACCATACCCTGCCCTCCAAAGTAGTGGAGTTGAGCTTCATCTGCAGATGGGAAGTCCATTTGTATTGGTAAGTTTCTGTAGGCAGCATTATCCAAATCATGAGCCACCCAAGAAAGACCAGAAAAAACACCATCTTTAGGACTCTCTGGATAACCATTTTGCTATCCTCTAATCACCGAGAGATGAAGCAAAAGAAATGAAAAATGGAAGCAGCAATTCTAGCGGAGAGAGTGAGAAACCGAGTTGAGATATTTGTGCTCTTGAAAACCTATTGAGAGAGCTCTTATATATTGAGTTGCCCTTGAGCATCAACATCACAGATCGAGTCACAAAAAAGCTGCTGCATGATTCATGCAGTTCTTCTCCCAGGCTTAAGCGTGAGCTGTATACATCGTTCCAATTTGCTGCTCTTAAATGCAGTCTGCCGTCACGACGGAATTAACCCTTAATAAAAGAGCCACTTGTGTAAACGCAATTGGTCTTTCCTTGTTGATTTCTTAGTGAAGGCGAAGTCCGCTCGACGAGATTTAATGGAAGCATTTTTCAGTTGATTAGGATGTTTAAGAAAAATTTAAACTCCTCTCAACTTGGTGGCAGCAACCCGATAAAGATGCTTTATTTATGACTGAACCACTTAACTCTTTGCTAATAATGATTGTGACTGAACTCGACAATAGGGACAGAGGGCTTTAAGAAGAATTTTCACTATCCAAATCGGAGTTTAAACTGATCGATATTAAGAGAATGATATTTATACAGTGAAAATAAATAAATGAAGCGATTACAAATATATAGAGAAACTCTGAAAATGTCGAGCTATTGTTGGCTTTAGACCATCTGATCATTGACCCTGCACTTCTTCTCGTGGCTGTGATTTGATTATCCAATAATCGATTCACAGTGCACATACTTGATCCATTGATAGTGAAGTTGACTTTCTTTGAGGCACTTCAAGTACAGTTGACTTTACATCTCGAACCATGAAGGTGTCGTACTGGTACGACACGCACTAACCTATATGGCAACTTGGAAGTAAATTTAGGAGATGAATTTGAAAAAGTCAGCTGTAAGGCATTTTAATAATGAGATGAATTCGAAGAAGTCAATATACATTCTCTGGTGCATCTCTAATTGAACTTCAGTATTGGGTTTTGAGAATTTCGGTCAACCATATTAATGTTTTAATAATTTCATTGTAGTTACATAAATGGAAAGAAACCTGTGTTTCGCGATTATCTTTGTCTCCTGCAATGTTATTTCTGTTCAACTTTATTCATGGTTTCGATTTAAAGGAGCATTTACTTCGCGCAGGAACATTGTGGATGTGAGCTTCGATGATGAATTGAAAGAAGCAATTTCCTAGGGCAAATGTGTCACGCCCCGTACCCTATCGGAGCGCAACACCCTGTCTACGGTCGATTTTTGGTGCAACGCTCCCAGGAAGCGTCGCCGACCCAAATCCCAAACAGAGATCAAGCACAAGCGGAAGCACGTATATAAATATATATATACACCCAGACAATAAAATACATGAGGCCAAGGTAGCACAACCAGCAAACCACACCTCTGAAAGTATGTATACTAGTATTACCAAAGAAAACTTTTCACACTAATCATTTATACAACAACAAAGAAAACACACAATCAGTAGCCACTCAGTCAAAAGGGGGTCAGCATATAGCACATCGGTTCCTCAGCTTCCACGACCATGGCTGCAGGTCCGTCCCCACAAGGGTGCACACTAGAGGACCGCTGGATGAACTGTGGTACACCAAAAAGAGGCGCTCTCCTCGGCATCCTATGGCTGGGGGTCTGAAATGTTTCGGTTTACACAACCGTGAGACGAATCTCAATGAGTTCAACCCCTAAACCTAGGCTAGGCTAGCATGCAATCTCCTGACCGGAATTAAATATTAAATCATAATACAACAATAATCAAATAATTCTCTGACCCCGCAGGTTAGACAATTCAATAGATAATAATCATCACGGCACATACGTGGCACACATATCACACGTACGTCAATCACATGCTTATGCACCGACTCTCACACCCTCGCATGATAATTCAATGCATGTTTATGTATGCACATGCCATTGGTATGTCATGCACATTTCTTTGGCCCTCTAGCCCACACTGGCACACTTGCTCAATTTATTATTATTACGACTCGAGTCAACAAAATTCACGGCCCGGTGCGTCTAGCCTGCTCCAAAGTGCATGAGGCGCAGCAACCGATCTGGCCCAGTGTCTCTAGCCTGCTTCAAAGTGCATGAGGCGCAACACTGATCTACTTACGAACCAGAGCCTACTTCAAGGTACATGAGGATGGTCGTCTTCCGGACGTACCGGGCATCGTCCTGCTTCAAAGTGCATGAGGACGGTATTGACCCGAAGGTCACGACCCGAAGGTCCATAGGTGATCACACAACTCATTATTATCTGAACCCAGCGTATAACGCTTCAGGGTATTTTAGGTGATCACATGCTCATGGCAGGCACGCATTCTCACACAATTTCACCACATGTCTCACTCTAGGCATACATAATGCGTGTCCATGTTATGCGATGCAATGCATCATGAGCACCAACGAAATTCAATCGCCATTGAGCATAATTACATACAATCAGTCAATTCAAACATACCCGATAATTTCCAATGGGCTCCTAAATTGGTCATTTAATCCACCAAATAATTCTCAATATTCCACTAAATTTTTCCAATAACCATTTCTATCAATTCATCCTCAACCCAGTCTTAATTACACACCGACGCTACCTAAGCCAGTCCAGATTGTACCGCTAAATACCTAAACCAGTCCAGAAAAACGCAATATCAGTCCTAATCCGGGTTTAGGAATTTTACTCACCTAATCAAGGGTCACGACGACGGGGAAATGGCGGCCGATTACTGATGAACAGTAAAACCGGCGGCGAAATCCCGGCGACGGCGTACGGACGGGATGAACAGTGCACGGTACGGACGCGGTGAACAGTACTTCCGTACGGGACTGTACGGACAGCCGGAAAACGGTGGCCGGCGACGCGCCGGCGACGGCCGAGACGGTCCGTACGGTAATGAACAGTAAATCCGTACGGGCGTGAACAGTACCGCCCGTACGGACACTGTACGGACGGGCACGGATGGCGACGTACGGCGGTGCTGGACGGCTGGGTGTCGACGGAACGGCGATCGGAGCTCCGGCGAAGCTCCGGCGCTACTGTTCACAGTATGGGAAAATGAGAAAAAGAGAGAAAAAGAGAGAAAAAGAGAGGGAAAAGGGGAGAGAAAGGGATGGAACCAAGGCTGAGCTGAGGCGGGGGACCAAGGGGGTCGACGGCGAGGCACGGTGGCCGGCGGCGCGCTCCGGCGAAGCTCCGGCGAGAGAGAAAATGAAGAAAAAAGTGAGAGAAAAGAGAGAAAAACTAGAGAGAGGGGCTGTTGGACTGAGGTCTGCCGAATGGGGGAGCTGAGGAGAGAGAGAGAGAGTTTATCTTGGTCAACAAAGTAGACTAGGGGTGCCAAGTGTCAAAAATCTAGCCACTTTGACCATTTTGCCCCTCATCCAATGGCTCACATTCAATCCTATCCAATAATTCAAGGTCACTTTGGTCTTTTGTTGCCATAATTAAGATAAGTCCAAATTTAATTAATTTCCTTAAAAATTTCCCAAAATTCGGAACCAAAAATAGCCTAGGGGCAAAATTGTAATTTTTCCGGTCCCGGGGCGAAATTCCAATTTTTGCACATACGCGTTCCATATATGCGTGGCCAACATAATATGGCGTCGGAATCGCGAAATTCACTCTTTAAGCCCTCGAAAATCCACGTCAAAGTTTCAGGAATAAAATAATATTATTTTCCAATTTTTTGTCGAAATTCCAGTTTTTGTCCAAAACGACTCCTGGTATACGTGGCCACCCAAAAATGGCGTCGGCCTCGAAAAATAACGTCATTTGACCTCAAAAAGTAACGCTGGCGTCCCGAGGGCAAAATCGTAATTTTTCACCCCCGGACCCAAATTCCAATTTTCACTTGTACTAACTCCAAACATGTGTGGCCAGCGTAATATGACGTCAGATTCCCAAAAATAGTCTCTTAACCCTTCGAAAATCGACATCGAAACCCGGGCCCAATTCCGTGAGTAATACTCGCTAAACTTTCAATTTCAGGATCTCTCACTAACGGGCGGCTGTTTAGAGGTTACGCGTATCGACCTAGGGTTATCCGTATCGTGATGGTCTCGATCATTGAGAGAATGAGAAAATTATCATTAGTCCGAGAGGTCACAATCATTAGGTTCAAGTTCAGGACTGGTTGACCACGTGCACTTTTGGTCTTGCAGAATCACCTGCGTCCCATTTGTGCATCGTTGGCCTTGGTCAAACCCAATCCGTTACCCTTTCCTAAGATCGGCCCACGTTGGCCCAAAATATTTCCTCAACGTCTTTCGTGATCGGTATCCCGTTCACAATAGGGTCCCTGGTCCACGTACCATTTTCTAGTTAGCCATACCCTAATGGTTAGTATCCCGAGAGTGATCAGCTCTGGGCGAGACTTACTAAAATGAAATGCGAAATAATATCAGTTTCATTGATCCCGGATATTACATCGAAATTCGGGCTGTTACAAAATGGGCAAGAGGTTCTTGGTCAGCAAGGTATCCTGTGCTGTCATCTTTTTCATGATGGTTCTCTTTTGTGTACGTTCCTTGAAAAACTACGGAGAACTCTGCAAGCACATTTGCTTGGCTTCCTAATGCCATGGCTGGCATATGGCTACAGCGACTGGGATGAGTTGAGAGTAAAAGAAGAAACTGGGGCTATAATCAGGTGTTTTCCTTTTGACCAGCCAGAAGACATCAAGACATGCTTGACGGCAGGAAACCCAGCCAGTGAAGTTGCCATATTTGCAAAGTCATACCGAAGATTTGAAGTACTCTCTGGAGCATTAGAACTATGTTGCCTGCTAAAGCCATCGCCTACAGTATAGTTTTCTAAGGACTTCTTATCAAGGATACAGATTAGGTTGGCTGAAAGAATGTGCAGCCCTTGTTGAAACGCATCCCATCAGGGCTGCTGCTCGATCAGATATGTTTTCAGCGGGCAGGGTAGGTTATAGAAAATCTACTATCTTTGTGCACTAGGGATGGGCATCTGAAATTGAAATTTTTTGGACCTTTTTCTGTTAAGCAGATTTTCTTTCATTACAACAGCCCTATTTATGTATGTAGTCTCTTTGCTGTCTATCCATGAAGCTGCTCGATTGGCTTCATAGTTTCTTTTTTGCACGGTAAACTCTGTACAGGCTACATTAATCCTGACTAGATCAAATGGTGAGATGGAATGTGATCATACACCCGTTGGTATTTCACTTTGTTCTTTACCATTTCAATTTCTGAGCAAGCGTTCTTGAAGTTCTTTGGAAAGGAAAAATTGTCTGTACTCCACCCGTGCTATGGATAATCTGGTGAGTGACCCTCCGTGCTTAATATATGGTCGTGGTAGTTCTAACTTCACATTTGGTGATATTATTCATGCATTGATTTGCGGAGACATTCCTCCCATCAACACCATGACATTGCCATCTGGGACATTTCAGGAGAGAAATTCACCAAAAGTTGTCTGAAGGATGTACCGGGAAGTTGTTAAAAGTGTATATGCCAATGTGACCAATGGGTGGTGTGGACAATTTTCTCATTTGGAAATACTCGCTATCAGCGCTTTTTCGTTGCATGCTTTTGCTTTATCTTTATCAACTTTCACTTAATAGTTTTCCCCCTTGATAATGCCCAGAGAATGGTGTGGAAATATATGCAGTTCAAAGATACTGGTTTTTACTTGGCCATAAACACGAAAACAAAAGGCAAAAGAAAAGAAAAGAAGATGCTTAATTTTGTCCTGCTCACTCTGTCTATTAAAACTGAGGATCGAACTTATTTTCACCATGAACCTCTCTATGTTTGCGTAGCAAGACAATGATCACAATGTTGTTTCTTGATGTCACCAGCTAAAACTGATGGACTGGAAGTGTAGGTTGGGTACCAACCCAGATGAACATACAGCAGCTACATCTTGTCTCATCTTCCGTGGACCACTAACGAGCACTCCAATGCTGGACCCTTCAATGCCCAGCAAAATCTCTGCAACCAAAGTCAATTTAACCTCCATAAGTTAATGTTTCACTGATCTTTCCAGTTAGAAGCATGTCCATTTAATCATGAGCTAGTTTTTTAAACTGATGTCTTTCTTTCCAAGTTCGAATTTTTTATGACTAAAAGCAGTTCAGAAGAAATGCTCACTCTTGAGGTCGGGCCTTTTGCCGTAGTGCGCATTGGTCGATTGAATGAGAGTTTGGTGAGGGAGGCTTTCCAACTCCCAGTCACCGCCGTAGACTCCGGCAATTGGTGATGCTGTTGGTGGAGTTTTCATGTCTTGTATCTGCACCAATTCCCTCAAACTCTGTTTCTTGTTCCAAAGAAAAGCACCGGTGGCACTTGCAGCTATGGAGACGCAAGCAAACACCATGTACAGAGCAGCTCTCGAAGCAAACGAGTACATTCCGTTTGAGTCACGTTCGGTCGGGTATATGTAATATCGGGTTATAATTCCAACAAGTACTAGGAATATTGCGAAGGATGATGAAATTATTAGTCCTAGCCACAGCCAGCTTCCACTGCCTAAAACTGCAGAAACTGGTAAATCATTTGTACTAGGCTTGAGCCACACGGTTCGGATCAGCTCCTGATCATCGTTTACAGTCTCTTTCTCTCTTGTCACATAGGCTTCAATTTGAAGGTGAAGGCGGGAAATGTCGAGATTCGTGCCCGAGACAGGGAGGAGGAGTTCCAGCATTCCCAGATCAAGTTCTTTCTTGAAAGCGCATATGAGAAGAATTTGCGGAGCCTTATGACCGGTCGCATTGGCTGTGAAGAGGAGCTCCCGAATGATGGAGATGAAAGGTGTGATGCCACTCCCTCCGCTAATCATCACCAGCATGTCGTGCCTGTAGAATGTTTCGGCCATCTTGATCAAGCTTAAACTTACGGGGCATCTAAGCCGAGATAGTGGGGATTGATACTCAATAAACAAATACTAGCGCAACGATCACTGGCACTTTTCCTATGTCCGAAAGTATATTTAGTCTAGATATCTGACAGGTCTAGTTATGGTGTTTTGTAGCATTTCCTTGTAATGTCAAAACATTATTATTTTTTCCCACAAATAACTGCTTCTAAAGGACTCACCTCAGCAAATCGGTCGAAGGAGTTCCATATGGCCCTTCAAGCGAAATCTCGAGCCTCTCTACAGTCGAGGAAGAGGATACGATCTCATACAACATCTTAGTCCATCTTCCTTCGCTTTTTACCACTAAACTTAGCTGGTCACGATCCAAATTACTACTTGATGTAATAGTGAAAGGATGCCATTGTAGCTTAGATATGCTAGGGACGTTGACAAACACTGTGCTAGTTGGAGCATAGCTCAATCCTGAAACCAGACGGAGGAAGTAATACGGCAAAAATAAAAGCAAGTGGAGGCAAAAAGATTGCAGATCAAATTGGTATTTCGACTCTACCTGGACTCTTTGAGAAGTTCAATTCAACCGCTTGACAGGGTAGGACCCGAGCGCAAACAAGCCGAATCTTCCGTTGGGATTGCAAGAACCGCAGGTATCGATCGATTAAGAAGAGGTAGAACCCGGGAAGCATGATGCAGGCAGTGGAAAACCCGACATGAAGTACGAAAAACAGGACGAAAATAATGTACAGGTAGTGAGTGTAGAAGAAGAGTTCGAATATCTTTCTCCTTATGCCCTGAAACGCCGTCGCCCACATCACTACTCCAGCCAGTAACGATATTTCCCCTGCCACGTTGGAAACTCCAACCTCGTCCCATTTTATCATCTGCATCCCGGATCAAAATGCTTCAAGCTTTATAAAGTTTGTGCAAAGCTGTGTCAGAAGTCATTACAAAACTTGCTGTTCAATGTTGCAAATTACCTCCGAGATTTGGTGAGTATTGGCCCAGAAAATGACATAGCACAAGCCATGCGCGGTGAAGAGAGCCATGGTAACGTGGCCGAGCCAGATGTGGTACTTGACACTCGCCTCAGAGGTCACACCAATGAACTGCAAAACTGAGGATCCTCTCGTGACGGGGAAGAACAAGAAGGCTAAGCAGATGTTCCCAACCAGGCCAAGCAACAGAGCTGCACTATCTAGCTTAACTTCCCACCTGCCAAAGGAAAATTCCTTTCACTCTTCGCACAGCATTTATGTGCGCTTTAATGTGCAAACTTCTAAAGATTAGCAGTACTCACACTCGCTCCCTCACTTGGATTGCCTCTTGCGTGACATTTGCAAACATAGCATGCACGTAAGAGGAGAAAGACCATACTAACAACGCTAAGAACATGGCCAAGAAGGCGAGCTCTATCCAAGAAACAATTCCTAGAGGGCCTTTGACCAATGCCGGCATCTTCCATGAGTCGTAGCGGGAACACACTCTGTTGACAGGGGAAAAAAATAACATGTCATCGGTGTTCGCCTGAATTGTAAAAGAGAACAATTTCTGGCAGGGATATTTCCAAGCGAATAGAGCAGGTCACCTTGAGTCGCTGCGATCTACACCTCTCTTCCTCAGATGCGAGTAATAAGCACCCAATGTAGCAATGAATAGAATGGGGAACGCATAGATCAGAAGACTTGCTCCTGAAGGAAAGACAGAGAAGAATTGAGAGAAGTTCAGCTAGCCCTTGTGTTTCCCTGTTTTCTTTCATCATTATTATTTTCTTAATCTCTCTCTCTCTCTCTCTCTCTCTCTCTCTTTGAAATAATGAAATTGCACAAGCGATGCAAACGGCAAGAATTCGTGTCATAAAAAGGGCAAAATGAGCTAGAGGTTGCAACTGCTAGACAAATCGAGAACGAGCAAAGGTACCTTGTTGTCCGAAGTACGTGGAACGGGTTTTGCTGCGAATGTTTGGCATCCAGCGTAGGTAGAAAGTGTTGGTGGGCATCATTATCAGTATCAAAATGTACCCAAGGAAAACGACCATGATTAGGACTTTCATGGCTAATCTCATCACCGTCTTCATGCCTTCGCAACAAGCGTCTTCCATCTCTGTCTCTCGCTGTCTCTCTCAGTTTGCCATTAATATACCCTCTGCGTACATTATTATATAGCACAGTTCGTCGGGAACAAATGAGGGATTCCATCAAGCAACAGCGACGGGTGAAGTAACGTATCGAGAGTCGATTTGAGCGCGCACTTTCGGGAGGTACATAGTTGACTCCAACGTGAGACTGACAGGCCAGCATATCATCTTGGAGAACACGGTGCAAGTGCACGGCTTTTATCGTTCCTTCCAACGCAACATTCATTAATTGTGAACACCTTTTCCGCTACGAAAGTAATAAGCTATCAAATACACACCACGCAGCATTGGCTTCCTTGTGAACACTACTTCCTAACATGATAATCTCTGGCAGGATTCTTACAAGATACGCAGTCATATTATTAAAACGATGTGATAAACCTAATGGTTTAGGACAAGAACAGCTTTTGGTCAAGACTCTTAAATCTTAATTTGTGACAAAGAACATACTGTTGTTGTTGTTGTTGTTATTATTATTATTATTGAATTATTACAATGTTATTATCTTTGCTGCATGGAAGACTCCGGGCCAGCTGACTCGTCACTTGCGATGAGGTGCATTTTCTACGTCCCCCTCCTTTAGACTCTCCTCCATTGATTACTCCTATGCACACTTTTGTTCCATCCAAGCTGTTCTCGCACGGCAAAAAGGGCCATCTACAATGTCCAGTGTCGGATCTCTTGCACTCTCCGTATGCGACCCATTAAGTCGTGCGTTCCATTCCGTTCATGAAAGTTGTAAATTTATTGGCTTCCCACCATTGAAAGCTAGCTCAGATTTAAGTTTATTGTCCAATTTGTATCTTTTCGTCTTACGATCATATCGATTGGTTGGAGTCGACAGACAGGAAATGCACGGGATTTTGAGGCTAAATCATGTCGTCATTTATGATGAGCAAATTATAGACACGGATCACACAAATCAGCTGATGCACGTTCTCACGCCACAAGACACAGAGGAACAAACGCGATGACAACACGAAAACACAACCTAGTTATGCTCGAAATACACGTTGTCCCCGTGCTTAATTGAAACTAATCCATCATCACCAGTTAAAGCTGATGGACTCAAAATTCAGGTTCTCTCCCAAGCTGGACGCACATACATTGGCAACCTCGTGCCTCATTTTTCTGGGCCCGCATACGAAAACTCCTGTGTCTGGCCCTTTGCACTCCGACAGTATCTCTGCAAAGACAAATTTTCAAAAGGGCAACAAGGAAAAAAGAATCAGTTCCTAGAAAAATTTGTCTAATCAAGTGCCCCACGGTCCTTAGTTAGGCCCGACAAGCCCGGACATTTGACACAATTTGGGTCTCTTGGGCTGATCGCGCTTGCATATGACTCCCTTTCGGCCTTTTAGGCTCCATCGTTAGGCCGGTTCAGGCCTTTACTCCTCGTCATTTTCACCCATGTATCCTAGTTAAACTAGAGAATTTATCGGCTAAGCAAAAACTCTTGCATGTCTAAGTTTTAGTTGTCAAGAAGGTCACATGATAAGAAGCTTACTTCTGAGGTCAGGCCTCGCCCCGTAATGCACATTCGTAGCTTCAACCAGCGACTGATGCAGAATACTCTTCGCCCCTCTCTCCTCCACATTGCTGAACCACGACCCAGGTGACACTGTCGGCGTCGGGATCTCCATACTCTTCACTTGCCACCCTTCGATGGCGCCCCCTTTCCTGCGCCACAAGAAAACGCCACTCGTGGCCACAAACACGCAAGCGCACGTTAAGAACATCTCCCAAAGCGTCCAATACGAGAAATGGTAAGGCCCGTCCTTGCCATGCACGATCGGGTGGATGTAGTAGCGGGTCACGATCCCCAACAAGAGAAGGAACGTGGCAAACGAAGAGGCTATGATGGCACCCAGCCAGAGCCAGGAGTCGGAGCCAAGGATGGGGGTGATGGGGGAGTCGAGAGGGTTGGGCTTGAACCAAGCAGTTTGGATGAGCTTGTGGGAGGGATCGAGCTGCAGGCCGTGATCTTGGGTGACGTAGGCCTCAATCTGGAGGTGGAGTTGAGGAGGGAGGTGGAAGGTGGGAGGGAGAGAGAGGGGAAGCAAGAGGTCAAGGATGGCGAGGTCGGCGGATGTTTTGAAGGCGCATACGAGGAGCATGCGCGGGAACTTTGATGAGGCGGCGGTGTCAGGCTGTTGTAGGTTGGCTTCATGGATGATCTCACGGATTATGGAGATGAATGGAGCAATGCCGCTTCCTCCGCTCAACATCACCAGCGTCTCGTGCCTGCATGAGTTCGCCTAGTCAGTACTCGAGATGAGCTTTGCGCACAATTGAAAGAGTAGTCTCTAGAACAAGAAAGCTAATTGAAGCTACAATCCATTCACTTTCTCAACACACTGCCTACCAGGTCATTATATAAATGTCTGATACATGGGTGATAAATTCAGTTTGCATGGTTGATAATAGATAGAATTGCAATGTAGATATGCGATTACATATAAGAAATGTTGAAAGAATTAGAGGAGGCATTGACCTAAGGAATTGAGAAGAAGCCGGTCCATAGGGTCCTTCCACAGAGACTTCAAGGCGTTCCAGAGAAGATGAAGAAGAAGAGGAGAGAGATTCGAAGAGGCGGTGAGACCAGCTTCCTTGACATTTGATGGCCACGCTGAGTTGGTCAGGCTCCATGTTGGTGCTGGATGTGACCGTGAAGGGGTGCCATTGCAGCTTGGAGATGCTTGGTATGTTTATGAACATGACGCTCGTCGGGTTGTATTTTACCTCTGCAATTTAATTGAGGAAAGTGTTTTTACATGTAAAAGATCATGCAAAAGATGACATATGACCCAAAATTCTGAGGAAAATTGCATGTGGCCTGGATTGTTCACTGATTTGTAACTAAACTATGACTTGCCTGTTTCTGAATAAGCTTATTCAGTAACCCAAACGCAGAACACATCCTTTTCAGTAACATGTATGCGACAAAATTAGAGTGAGAAGTTCTCTATGTTATCAATTTATGTATCTAGCCCTACTAGTTCAATAAATACTTCTTTTTTTGTCTATTAGGAAAGCCCATCAAATGAATTCATCCTATGAATGACATGATAGATAGAGCCAATTACAATTCAAAAAGTAGAGATTATGTGGGAATTTCTTTATTCGAGTAGGACCAATCGTGTATCTCACTATTTTTTGACACGTAAATGGCATAGCCGATTAGAACAAGCCGATATAGTAACTTTCGTGGTTCAACAGCTTCTATATTTGACCTTTTGGAATTTCAATTCTATGGGTCTCAATCAATTAGTTGGCTCGAACTTAGAGATACGTGTGGGCTTTTGCCTAATAGTCATTTGTATTTGTATTCTTTTAGCCAAAAACGCCTCTTCATATACCTCGTATGATTTTGAACTAGCTGGAGGCTGAGATGTATATAAGTTTGCTCTATGATATCATTTCAATCGCAACACACACCTGGGCTTTTGGCAAAGTTGAGCTCGATCGTGCCGGAGGGCAAGAGGCGTGCGGCGAGTAATCTAGCTCGTTGCCGGGACTGTAGGAACCTCAAGTGTCGATCGATGATAAAGAGAAAAATCCCCGGGATAATCATGCAGAAATAGGCCGCACCGACATGCAAGACATAGAAGATGATGTAGATTGCGTAGAGCTGGTGGGTGTAGAAGAAAACTTCGAACCTTTTCTTGCGAATGGGGCGGAAGCTCGTAATCCACATGGCCACCGCGAAAACCACGGCGATCTCTCCGGCCACGTTCGATACCCATGAGCTGCTCCATTCTAGCATCTGCAACAACCGGCCCATGATTATATGCAACCTTGTGTGTGAATTCAGATTCTCAATATCAACAGTGTGCATGGTTAAAATGACTTACGGATTATTGGATTTATGAAGATACTGGACGAGTACTACGTATCTGACCCACGTCAAATTATTCGAAAGCAAAGTTGCGGAAAGATTTAAAATCATCGAACGAGTAGATGTTTTTTTTAGTTTTGGGTTTAGCCTCTAATTATTCCTAATAATCTCTAACCCACTTTGTCTTTTATCATCTCTTTAGGTGACAGAGCAACCACATAATATCATCCCAAGCATTGTCGACGTCGCTAAAGAAAAGTTTCCCATCAAATAGAATGGCCATGGCAAATTGACAATCCATTCTTTTTGTGTCGTTGAAAGGGAATCTCTTTATTAAGCATCTTACGTCATTTAAATATGAGTTTCGATCGTTTTTGTGTACGTGTGGTCTTCTGTCCTCCATGAAATAACCTAATTTTCGGGATAATACTCTCTTAACATTTAATTCTTGGTACCCCTTTCAATATCTCGCTTAGCTAAGTCATTCAAAGACCATATAACTTCTTGACTTTAATATAACAACAATGCTTCATCGAGGAAATTTCCCTCAAAAGACAGGTTAAATCAGATTATGCCACATTTTCTCTTGAGACAGAAAGGACAAGAAGAAGCGACGAAGCACATCTGTTTGCCCTACACACACACGCCAAGAAAAAGCAAAAGAATCAAGTATAAAGTGGCACTGCAATATCTTTATGTCATGATCAGATGGCATAAAAGACTTTCACTTTTGTAAGGACGGAATTTGTGAACGCCAGTGATTCTCAGTTTCTCATTCTAATCGTTGCAGTAACCACAAAGAAAAAGAAGAAAGATATTGAAATAGTGGGGATGCCTGAAAATGTAGACCTGAGACATTTGATGGGTGATGCCCCAGTAAATGATGAAGCCAATGGTGTGGAGGAGGAAGAGGAGGTTGGAAATGTGGCCCAGCCAAATGTGATACTTGATGCTTGACTCTGATGTGAGTCCAACCAATGGCAAAATCGATGACCCTCTTGTCACTGGGAAGAACAAGAATGCCCAGCAGATGTTTCCAACATACCCAAGCCTCAGCGACACGCTCCTGAACTTGGCCTGCCACCTGCACAGGCGCCGAGAGAGCGATCAACAAAAGCTAAATGATGAGCTCTTATTAGCATTTGCTTTTGAACTTTGACAAAACACCTACATAATGTGTGCTTTTGGTGTATGTTAAGATTAGGTCCTTAGCAAAAACAACGCCAAATAAATTGTGCTCAGTTGCTTACACTTCCACCCCTTCATCCATATGAAGGTGGCCATTATAACTGGTATAAATGTAATTGCCAAGAGACCAAATCAAAAGAGCGATGAACATGGCTACAAAAGTGAGCTCTGTCAGCGTGACAATCCCCAGAGTAGGCATGACCAGAACCGGTCGTCGCAAGAAGGCCAAACGTCCAGTTTTGCTGGCACTGCAAAACCATATAGAGGTAACTTTATCATACGGCCAATGTTCTTAAACTCTGACGTATGTGAATAATGATATAAGATGGCATGTGAATATAATAGAAATTGTTGTAACCTTTTAGTGTAAGGTTTCACGGATTTCTTCTGCAAATGGAGGTAGACACAGCCAAAAGCAGCGATGACCATTATGGGGAACGTGAGGAGCAGAAGATTTATACCTGAACAGAAGTTGCAATGCAATCAGATGAGAAAAAGAGACAGAACATCGGGAAAAAATCAAACTGTGGAGTGTATAGTTAGTTATCCAAATAATAAATACCGCAAAATCACGTCCTGTTTCATACGTTGATGTCGATGAACATGTATATACTAGTTGTGCTATAAGCACGGGCGGGTGAATCGGCAGCGGGAAAGACAAGAAGAAAGAGAAGCCAGAGACCATACCCTGCCCTTCAAAGTAAGTGGAGTGAAGCTTCATCTTCAGATTGGGAGTCCATTTGTATTTGTAAGTTTTTGTGGGCAGCATTATCCAAATCAGGAGCCACCCAAGAAAGACCAGTAAAAAAACCATCTTTAGGACTTTCAGGATAACCATCTCGGTATACTCTAACCACCAAGAGATGAAGCAAAAGCAATATAAAAAGGAAGAAGCAATTCTAGCACAGAGAGTGAGAAACTGAGTTCAGCTATTTGTGCTTTTTAAAAACCTATTGAGAGTGCTCTTCTATATAGAGCTGCCTTTGAACATCAACATCACGCGATGGAGTCACCAAAAAGTTGCAGCGTGATTCATGCAATTCTTCTCCCAGACTTAAGCGTGAGCTTTATACTTCGTTCCAAATTGCTGCTCTTGGATGTAGTCCGTCGTCACAATGGAATCAACCCTTAATAAAGTAAGAGCCACATTTATCCATGCTAATTGCTCTTTCCTTATTGAATTTTTAGAAAGGAAAGTGTGAAGGTGACGTCCAATCCACGAGATCTAATGAAAGCATTTTTCAGTTGATTAGGATGTCAATTAAAAGGTTAGACTGCTCTCAACCTGGTGGTAGCAACCCGATAAAGATGCTTTACTTATTACTGAACTACTGGTAATTAAACCCAATTCATTAGAAGTTGCTGATTATGCGAAGAGGTTATTGATTCAGTTGACAAGTTATTGATTTTAATGGTTGTCAATAGCTAACTTTGGACTTTACCAAAAAAAAAAAATAGCTAACTTTGTCGATTTATAAGTTCGATGTTGATGTCTATTTGGCTCCCGATATTGGTGCACGATTTAAAAGAGTGTTTTATTGTAGTGTTGTTTTCAAGAATCTGTTTGTGTTTCTATATTTAGTTAATGTTTGGTAAATTCTTATAAATCTATCCTCTTGGAATGCTAGACATATTTATCAGTCATTTAAGAGTAAGAGTCATGTAACAAATCTAGCTTGTATGATCTTAATCTTTGATTGACATAATTTATACAGTTGATAAATTCAATTATGATGAGAGAATGTACAGCCCGCATACTTTTTAGGAGGACCAAATGTAAATCCAATGTAACTCTACGGTAATTAGATGCGTACAACCGTGAACCGCCACTTAAGTTTGAGAGATTTGTGGGATAACAATAACGCTAATGATGCTTATGATATTAATTATTGGGCAATCAAAGATCAACACGTGCACAAAAACAATCCGGAAGAGCGCACAACATCATTATGATAGATTGTTAAGAGGTAGCCCAAGTTCAAGCCTATCAATATATTCGGTTGGATCCACTTTCACTCAAAAATTTAAGCTAATAAATTATGAGCCAACTAGCATATGTTAACTGCTCAACATCATACAAATTATTCGATATGAGACTTTTCTAATACAATTCACACATGTATCTAAAAAATAAGAGCAGGGAAGATGGAAAATAACATTAAACCTCCTTACCAAAAAAAAGAAAATAACATTAAACCATATCATGTGAAAAGATATGCAACAAGATCACCTCTTCTCTTGTGTCTCAAAAGCGATTCTCATGTCTCCAGATTTCATTCCACGACCATATGGATTGACTGGAGTGGGAAGTAAACCGATTCCAAGGCTAATCACATCATCATTCAAGAGCAATTTTTAACTGGCAGACACAGACCACACAAGTCAACTGATGCACAGTCTCACACCGATAGACATTGAGGAATACAATGCGACGACAACACGAAAACACAACCTAGTCGTGCTTGATATACACGTTGTGCCCGTGCTTAATTAAAGCGAATCCATCACCAGTTGAAGCTGATGGACTCAAAATGCAGATTCTCTCCCAGACCGGACGCACATATATTGGCAAGCTCGTGCCTCATTTCTCTGGGTCCACAGACAAAGACTTCTGTGTCCGGCCCTTTGCACTCTGACAGTAACTCTGCAAGGCAAAATTTCAAAAGGCCAACAAGGAAAACAAGAAAAGAATCAGTTCCTAGAAAGATAATAAATCTGATCAAGTGCCAAACGTTCCTTAATCAGGCCTGACAAGCCTGCACATTTGACATACTTTGGGTCTTTTGGGCTGATATCGGGATTGAATATGACTCCCTTTCCGGCCTCTTGGGCTTCATCATTAGGCCTGTTCAGGCCTGATATCGGGCTTCGAAGGTCATGCCCTTACTCTTCACCATTTTCACCCATATATTGTCGTTAAATTAGGAAAGTTATCAGCTAAGCAAAAACTTTTCTTGCATGCACGGGTAAGTTCTAGTTGTCAGGAATGTCGCATAATAAGAATCTTATTTTTAAGGTCAGGCCTCCCCCCAAAATGCACATTCGTAGCTTGAACCAGCGACTGATGCGGAAGACTCTCCACCTCTCTCTCCTCCACATTGCTTAACCACGACCCGGGCGACGCTATGGGCATTGGGACGTCCACACTCTTCACTTGCCCGCCTTCGACAGCGCCCCCTTTCTTGCACCACAAGAAAACACCACTCGAGGCCAAGAACACACAAGCGCACATCAAGAACATCTCCCAAAGCTTCCAATACAAGTAATGGTAATTCCCGTCCCCACCGTGCCCGATCGGGTAGATGTAGTAGCAGGTCACGATCCCCAACAAGAGAAGGAACATGGCAAATGGCGCCGAGCCAGAGCCAGGAGTTGGAGCCAAGGATGGGGGTGATGGGGGAGTCAAGAGGGTCGGGCTTGAACCAGGTGGTTTGGTTGAGCTTCTGGGCAGGGTCAAGCTGCTGGTGATGGTCTTGGGTGACGTAGGACTCGATCCGGAGGTGGCGTTCAGGAGGGAGGTGGGAGGAGGAAGTGAGAGAGGGGAAGCAAGAGGTCAAGGACGGCGAGGTCGGTGGACTTCTTGAAGGCACATATGAGGAGCATGTGCGTGAGCTTTGATGAGGCAGCTGCGTCGGGTTGTTGTTGGTTGGCTTGGTGGATGATCTCGCGGATTATGGAGATGAACGGAGTGACACCACTTCCTCCGCTCACCATCACCAGCGTTTCGTGCCTACTCCAGATGAGCTCTTGTACAATTGAAAGAGTGGTCTTTAGAAGGAAAAAGCTAATTGAAGCCGCATATCCGTTTAAGTTCTCAACACACTTGCCACCTGGTCATCATATAAGTGTGTGATTTGGGTAAATGCAGTTTTCATGGTCGATAATAGATGCGATTTCAACGTACTGTAAATAACATACGATTACATCTAAGAGATGTTGAGAAATTAGAGGAGGCATTGACCTAAGGAATTGAAAAGAAGCCGGTCCATAGGTTCCTTCCACAGAGACTTGAATATGGTCCGGAGAAGAAGAGGAAGAGGAGAGAGATTGGAAGAGGCGGCGAGACCTGCTTCCACCATATTCGATGGCCACGCTGAGCGGGTCAGTCTCCATTTCGCTGCTGGATGTAACCGTGAAGGGGTGCCACTGCAGCTTGGAGATGCTTGGTATGTTTATGAACATGATGCTCGTCGGGTTGTATTTCACTTCTGCAATTAATGGAGCAAAGTGGTTTTGCATGCAAATGATCATGTAAAAGATAACTCATAACTCAAAATTCTTGGGAAAATTGCCTGCTGGCCTGGTTCTTTCAATAGCTACTGCATACTGTGACTTACCCGTTTCTTAAGAAGCTAATTCAGTGATCCAAACACAAAATGCGAATGTAATGAGACATAATTAGGTTGAGAAGTTCTGCATGTATTATCAATTTATGTATCTAGCCCTACTAGTCCAATGTGAAACTATTTAATAGATTTATTCTGTGAACGACGTGATGGACAGAACCAATCACAATTCAAAAAATAGATATTACTCGGAAATTTTTATTTTCGAGTGGGACCGAGCGTGTGTTCCACTATTTGTTGATATGTAAGTGACATAGTCGATTAATATAAACCAATATAATAACTTCTATGGCTCAACTGTTCCTAAAGGCTCGAAGGTAGAGATACATGTGGGCTTTCGCCTAATAGTCATTTGCATTCTTTTAGCAAAGAAAGTCTCTTCATCATGTACCTCATATGATTTTAAACTAACTGGAGGCGACGGTATATACAAGCTTGAAATTATTTCAATCGCGACACACACCTGGACTTTTGGTAAAGTTCAGCTCGATCATGCCGGAAGACAAGAGGCATGCGGCGAGTAATCTAACTCGTTGCCGTGACTGTAGGAACCTCAAGTGTCGATTGAAGACAGAGGAAAATCCCCGGGATAATCATGCAGAAATAGGCCGCGCCAACGTGCAAGACGTAGAAGATGATGTAGAGTGCGTAGAGCTGGTGAGTGTAGAAGAAAACTTCGAACATCTTCCTGCGAATGGGGCGGAAGCTTGTAATCCACATGGCCGCCGCAAAAACCATGGCGATCTCTCCGGCCACGTTTGATACCCGTGGGCTGCTCCATTGTCGCATCTGCAAATGACGGCCTCATGGTTATATGCAACCTTGTGCGTAAATTAAGATTCTCAATATCGACAACGTGCATGGTTGAAACGACTTGCAATTCCGAAACAATATTGGAAACAACTTCCTGTTCGAATTATTGGATTAATGAAAACGCTATACAACTATTACACATCTGAACCAGATCAAATTATCGGAAAGTAAAGCTGCAAAGAAAATAATGACAGTCGAACAAGTGGATGTTTGTTTTAGGTTTAGGTTAAGTTTCTCTAACCAATCCTGATAATCTCTCTCCCAACTTGATCTTTCATCATCTCTGCAGGCGACGTAGTAACCGCAGAACATCATCTGACGCATTACCGATGTTGCCAAGGGGTGTCCCTATCAGACAGAAAAGTTTCCCACCAAATAGAATGGCCATGACAAGTTGACAATCCGTTCTCCTCGTGTCGTTAAACGGCAATCTCTTTGTTAAACATTTCACATCGTCTAAATTTGAGTATCAATAATTCCTCTATAAATGTGGTCTTCTATCTTTGGGATGAAACTCTGTAACTTTTCATTTCCTGATATCCCGTTCAATATCTCGCTTAGCTTGTAGACGTATTACATCTAAGCTAGATGACACATCGGCAAAATTACCCACAAAATTTCTTTATTTTCAGTTTTTTGCTTAGCATGGTAGATTTTTCAATATAGATGCAACCAAAGAATAAGTGATTCACCTTACCAAAAAAAAAAAGAATAAGTGATTCACTTTACCAAAAAAAAAAAGAATAAGTGATTCATCTTTGCCTTTTACTTATTGACTATAAAACAACAGCAATGCTTCATCGACAAAATTTCCCATAAAAGACGGGTCATTTAAGAATATTCCATATTTTCTCAACAGACAAAAAAGGCGAGAAGGGAGGAAGCACGTCTGCTTTGACCTAAAAAAGAAAAAAGAACGGAGAATAAAGTGGCACGGCAACGTCTTTATGTCATGATCAGAGAACATAAAGACTTTCCTTTCTGTACGGATGGAACTTGTCAAGGCCAATAATTCTCAGTTTTTAGCAACCAAAACAAAAAAGAAGAAAGAAAGAACGAAAGATATTGAGGTAGTAGTACTACTATTTGGAAACAGAAGATGACTTTCCATCTTGTAAGGAAGGAATTCGTGAACGCCAATAATTCTCAGTTTTCTCATTCTAATCATTGCAGTGACCACAACAAAAAAGAAAGAAAGATATTGAAGCCAATGGTGGGGATGCCTGAAGATGTAGCTAGACCTGAGACATTTGATGGGTAATGCCCCAGTCAATGATGAAGCCAATGGTGTGGAGGAGGAAGCGGAGGTTGGAAACATGGCCCAACCAAATGTGATACTTAATGCTTGACTCTGGAGTGAGTCCAACCAATGGCAAAATCGATGACCCTCTTGTCACCGGGAAGAACAAGAATGCCCAGCAGATGTTTTCGACATACCCAAGCCTCAGTGACACGCTCCTGAACTTGGCCTGCCACCTGCGCAGGCGCCGAGAGAGCGATCAACAAAAGCTAAGTGATGAGTTCTTATTAGCATTTGCTTTGGAACTTTGACAAAACACCAACACAATGTGTGAGTTGAGATGAGAGAATTTTTTTGTGTATATTACTTGCTTTTGAACTACAAGGCCAAGTCCCTTTATACAGGGAAAGAATGAACAGTAAACCTAAATTATATATTATATTTAACATCCCCCGCAAACTCAAGATGAGTTGAAACAAGTCAACTAGAGTTTGGAGAGAAGATCTAGGAAGCGCCCAGGTGGATGTGTCTTTGTGAAGATATCGGCAATCTGATCAGCTGATGAAGTAAAGACAAGTTGTAGAGTGCCACGAAGAACATGAGAGCGGATGAAGTGACAATCTATCTCAATGTGTTTGATGCGTTCATGGAAAACATCATTATGTGCAATTTGGATAGAACTGCGATTGTCGCAATGAAGGATTGTCCTGCTATGATGACGGACTCCCATATCTTCCAGTAGCCATCGCAACCATAACAACTCCGATGTGGTATCAGCAAGAGCTCAATATTCAACTTCTGTACTAGAACGAGCAATAGTGGATTGTTTCTTGCTACGCCAGGAGATAAGTGAAGTGCCCAAGAAAAAACAGTAACTCATAGTAGAACGACAATCTTGAGGGTCACCACCCCAGTCGGCATCTGAATAGGCAGTCAACTCCAATGTCGAATGAGCAGAAAAGTGAAGGCCATGAAATAACGTACCCTTGTCATAGCGAAGAATACGAAAAACTGCAGCAAAGTGAGTTATACGAGGCGCTGTCATGTACTGGCTGACAATATGAACAGCATGAGCGATGTCAGGGCGAGTAACAGTGAGATATATAAGACTACCAACTAGCTGTCGATAGAGAGTAGGGTTTTGGAGAGGAGTCCCATCACCGGTATCAAATTTGACATTGATCTCAAGAGGGGTCGTAACGACCTTGGTGTCCGTGAGTCCTGCTCGAGAAAGAAGATCAGTGGCATATTTGGCTTGCGAAAGATAATATCCGGATGTGTCTGAAGTAACCTCCAAGCCTAAAAAATAACTAAGTTGTCCAAGATCCTTCATCTCGAATTGTTGACCAAGATAATGCTTGAGTTTTGAAATTCCGGGACGATCATCTCCAGTAATAACCATATCGTCGACATATAGGAGCAGGAGAATAGATCCACGAGAAGTATGTCGAACAAAAAGAGTGTGGTCGTGGAAACTAGATTTAAAGCCAAGAGATGCCATGGTGGAGCTAAACTTGGAATACCATGCACGAGGAGATTGTTTCAATCCATATAATGCACGACGTAATCGACACACTTGGTGAGAAGAATGAGTGTAGCCAGGAGGAGGTACCATATAAACTTCCTCGATAAGATCACCATTTAGGAATGCATTTTTGACATCCATCTGCAATGCAGGCCAACGCTTAACAGCGGCAACAGCAAGAAGACTACGAACAGAAGTAAGACGTGCAACAGGGGCAAAAGTCTCTTCATAGTCAATGCCATATTCCTAAGTGAAGCATTTTGCAACGAGGCGAGCTTTATAGCGGTCCACAGTACCATTTGCTTTTGTCTTAATCTTGTACACCCATTTACAATCGACAACGGACTTACCAGGAGGCAGAGCAACTAAATCCCAAGTATGAGATTTGTCTAAAGCTTGTAACTCATCTGCCATTGCCTTCTGCCAAAGAGGATTAGTACTAGCTTCTCTGTATGCGCGAGGTTCATGAAGGGAAGCTATCGTAGAATAACAATGGTAATCTCAAAGCCGAACAGAAGGTTGACTTACTCTGGTGGGGCGACGATCAGAGGAGGAAGGAATGACTGCTGGTGGAGAATCCGCGGAAGGTGCAGACACATCAGAAGTGGCCAAAGTGGGGTCACCAGAAGGCCCTACTTCAAGATGAGGGAAAGGTACATCTGGAATGGAAGAGTCAGATATGGACGGAGGTGTGGTGTCTTCTGGAAATAAGTCCACGGAAGGATTCGTAAAGAAAGGAACATGAGTAGAGGGGTCAAAGGGATGAATAGAGGAGAACATCTTGTGTTCCCAAAAAGTGACATGACGGGACACACGAAGACGATTGGAAGTGGGATCCCAACATCTATACCCTTTGTGCTCAATGCCATATCCAAGGAAGCAGCATACATGGGCACGAGGTTCTAATTTCGTGCGCTCATGTGGATGAAGGTGCACAAAACAAGCACTACCAAAAACATGTAGAAAAGTGTAATTTGGGACACTACCATACAAATACTCATAAGGAGAGATGTGACCTATAATAGGTGATGGAGTACAATTTATAGTGTAAACAGCAGTGTGACAAGCTTCCCCCCAAAACCGTTCAGGACAAGAGGCAGAGATGAGTAGAGTGCGTACAACATCTAAGATATGCCTATGCTTACGTTCAGCTCTACCATTTTGTTGAGAGGTGCCAGGGCAAGAGCGATGAATGATAGTACCATTTTGAAAAGAATCCGAAGAAATTTTGTATCTCTATATTCCATAGCATTATCAGTACGAAAAATCTTAATCTCTCGTGAAAATTGGGTTTTAACCATAGCAACAAAATCATGATAAATATGAGAAAGTTCTGAACGATTTTTCATAAGATAAACCCAGATATATCAAGAATGGTCATCCACAAAAATGACAAAATAGCGAGAGCCACCCATGGTGGGAGTGGGAGAAGGTCCTTATATATCAGAGTGAATGAGATCAAAAGGAGCATGAGACACAGAATCACTAATCTGAAACGGTAAAACATGATGTTTTCCCAACTTACAAGGCAGACAGTCAAAATGTTTAGTGTCAACAGAACCTAAATGACCACTCGAAATTAAAGAGCTTAACCTAGAAAAGGAAGCATGACCTAACCTAGAATGCCAAGTTTCAGATGACACTGTGGCAGCACAAGCAGCAAAAGAGATCGGAATATTTAGGGAAACAAGTTCAAAGAGACGCCCCACTTTACGGTCTGTCCTAGGTGTCTGTCCTGTCCGAGGATCCTGCACATGACAACCATGAGAAAAGAAGTGAATATCAAGACTAAATTCACACAATTGGCCGACAGAAATCAAGTTGAGTGAGAGTTTAGGAACCAAGAATGTGTTAGTTAAAGATAATGTAGATGTGTAAATGTTTCCTGTATGACGAACTCTCATATGTGAATTATCGGCAGTAAGAATATGAGGTGCATGTAAAGCGGAGGATTTGGACTAAAATAAGGCAGAGTTTAATGTCATATGATTGCAACAAGCAGAATCAAAGAACCAAGAATCAGAAGTACCTGGAGTAGTAGACATAGTAGAAGTGCTAGGAATAGGAGGGGTAAAGGTACCAAATTCTCGAAGAATAGAACGAAGATCCTCTAGAGACACTAGTGTGTGAGACGATCCATGGGAAGAAGCTTCTATAGTGGTAGCATTGGCCGATGGACCAACAGACGGACCTCGTGAGGGACCTCGGCTACGAGGCTGAGTGGTCGATCCTATGAGTTGCATAGGCCGTAGTCGATAACAATTTGACGCCATATGACCATGTCGGCAACAATGTTTGCAAAATGGATGGCGCATGGAGGAAGAACTCGAAGCGACAAGTACTGCATCCGTAGACATGGATATAGGCACAGCAGGACGTTGCGTTTTCAACGTAGCTAGCCGAGTCTCCTCATTCAGTAAATCTGATACAACTGTCTCAATAGAAGGAAATGGATCTCTATGTAGAATGGAAGCTCTCACAGGTTCAAACTCATCATTCAGAGCCATAAAAAATTGCATGACACGAATACGATCACAATGTTCAACAACTTTGCGAATGTTACTATCTCCTTCCAAGCGTGGTTCACACAAGGTCAACTGATCCCAAATAGCATGCATAGATGATAGAAAATCATTAATGGACTGACCTGGCTCCTGACGCATGTGATATAAAGTCCCTAACGACTAATATTGATGGGCAACATCTGAACTAGAAAAACGTCGATCAAGAAGATCCCAAGCTTCCTTGGCTGTATTAAAAAGGCCAAACTGGAGTCGGATAGATGGGATCGAAGTGTTTCGAAACCATGTGAGGATCTGATGATTTCTACTATCCCATTCATCCAAACGATCCACAAATTGATCATCAGTTTCTTCAGCAATTCTAGTAGGTTCCCTAATTTGTCCAGTGACATAACGCCAAAGCTGGCGTCCTTTTAAGAAACTTGATATCTCTTGAGACCATAAAATATAATTGGAACCATTCAAAATAGTCTGAATTGGCATTGAGACTTCCATTCTATCCATGAAATGCACTTTACTACTATAGAATCAGCAGAATGTAGTATACCGAGCGCAAATATGGGAAAAATAACACCAAAAACTAGCTCAGAATGTCGGAATACCTCAAGAACCGGTTGGAAAACACTGAAAACCGGTCAGGAAATGGTCGAACCGGCCGAAAAAACGAAAAACCGGTCTAGTCAACGCAGGTCAACAGAAGGTCAACGACCTATCAACGGATGACGTGCTGGTGACGTGGAAGATGGCGTGGCGGTAACGTGGCAAACGATGTCAGCTGGGGAGCGTGGGCCAGGCGCGTGCCGGCGTGGGCCAGGCACGTGTAGGCTCGTGCCGACGCGTGCAGGCGTGTGGATCTCACGCACAGAGCTTGGGGCGCGTGTGAGGGCGCGTTCGGCGGAGGAATGCGGCAAAACTTGACTGGCGGACTCGACTGAGGGCGGTGAGTCGCGGGTTGGTGTTGGTTTTTGGAAAAAACACCCGGCGGAGGATGTCCAAAACACCGGTGAACAACGGTGAACGGCAGTGGGCTTCTTGGGTCCAAGGCGCGGTGGCGCGGGGCGGTGCATGCGGCGGCGTCCGGCGGCCGTTGATGATGAAATTTCAAGATGTGGGTCGTCTGAGGGCGGCAAGTCTGCCAGTGGTCTTAGTTTTCCGAAATGAGCAGCGGAAGTATGCCGAGCAAAGACAAAAAACTTCGGTCTTGTCAGAGAATTGAGACGGCGCGGCCGGTGCGACTGGCGTCGTGGCGACCATGGTGTGGCAGGCTCAATGGGCGCTCCCTAGGTAATAACGGCTCTGATACCAAGTTGAGATGAGAGAATTTTTTTTGTGTATATTACTTGCTTTTGAGCTACAAGGCCAAGTCCCTTTATATAGGGAAAGAATGAACAGTAAACCTAAATTATATATTATATTTAACAGTGTGCTTCTGGTGTATGTTAGGATTCGGTCTTTAGCAAAATCAAAGACGAATAAATTGTGCTTAGTTGCTTACACTTCCACCCCTTTATCCATATGAAGGTGGCCATTATAACTGGTATAAATGTAATTGCCAAGAGACCAAATCAAGAGAGCGATGAACATGGCTACAAAAGCGAGCTCTGCCAGCGTGACAATCCCCAGAGTAGGCATGACCAGAACCGGTTGTCGCAAGAAGGCCAAACGTTCAGTTTTGCTGGCACTGCAAAACCCTATAGAGGTAACTTTATCATACGGCCAATGTTCTTAAATTCTGACGTATGTGGATAATGAAATAAGATGGCATGTGAATATAATAGAAATTGTTGTAACCTTTTAGTGTAAGATTTCTCGGATTTCTTCTGTAAATGGAGGTAGACACAGCCAAAAGCAGCGATGAACATTATTGGGAACGTTAGGAGCAGAAGATTTATGCCTGAACAGAAGTTGCAATGCAATCAAATGAGAAAAAGAGAAAAAAATATCAGGGAAAAACAAACTATGGAGTGCGCAAGAAAGTTAGTTATCCAAATAATAAGTACAAGAAAATCTTGTCACCTATATGTCGTAATATATGTATACCAGTTGTGCGATAAGCATGGGAGGGTGAATTGGAAGCCGAAAACACGAGAAGAAAGAAAAGCCAGTGACCGTACCCTGCCCTTCAAAGTAAGTGGAACTGAGCTTCATCTGCAGATTGGGAGTCCATTTGTCTTCGTAAGTTTTTGTTGGCAGCATTATCCAAATCATGAGCCACCCAAGAAAGACCAGATAAATCACCATCTTTAGGACTTTCTGGATAATCATTTTGCTATCCTCTAATCACCAAGAGATGAAGCAAAAGAAATGGAAAAAGGAAGCAGCAATTCTAGCTCAGAAAGTGAGAATCTGAGTTCAGCTTTTGTGCTCTTTTTAAAACATAATGAGAGTGCTCTTATATATAGAGTTGCCTTTGAACATCAACATCATACGTATTGAGTCTCAAAAAAGGTTGCAGCATGATTCATGCAGTTCTTATCCAGACTTAATGATGAGTTTTATACTTCGTTCCAACTTGCTGCTCTTGGATGTAGACTGTCTGTCACGATGGAGTAATCCTTAGATAAAGAATTGAACTTTCCTTATTGATTTCTTTAGAAAAGAAAAGGAGCATGTGAAGGTGGCGTTCACTCCACGAGATCTAATGGAAGCATTTGTCAATTGATCAGGATGTCAGTTGAATGGTTAAACTCCTCTCACTTTGGTAACAGCAATGAGATATGATGCTTCATTTATGACTGAACTACTGAACTCTTTGCTAACAAGGAATGTGAAGGAACTAGACAATAGGAACGGTGGGGCTGCTAGAAGAACTTTCACTATCCAAATCAGAGTTTAAACAGATCGTTATCAGGAGCGCGATATTTATACAGTGAAAATATTTTTATGAAGTGATTACAAATATCTAGAGAAATTTTGGATGTGTCGAGCTACCATTGGCTTAAGACTATCTGATCATTGACCTTTCACTTCTTCTCTTGGTTGTGCTTTGATTATCTAATCATTGATGCACAGTGCACATTTGATTCATTGATAGTACAGTTGACTTTCATTGAGGCACTTCAAGTACAGTTGACTTCGCATTTGGAACCACAATGGCACGTACTCGTACCTCACGCTAAATGGAAACTCGGAAGCAAATTTAGGAATATACAAACCTCTTAGTAAGCTGTTGAACATTTTCTTAACGAGATGAGATCGAAAAAGTCAATTTATATTCTCTGGGAATGTTTCTTCTGAATTCTGAATTATTGCAGCCATTTTGTGTGGAGCAATATATGATGCTGATCTTGACACTTAAGTCCCTCATTCATGTTCTGCCACAAAACATCCACACGCATGCAAGCACAGAGTAGGAGGCAATGCAAAGAGACAAATGATGCAGGGGGGCAGGAGGATAGAAGCAGAAAGAAACCTCATGACTAAACTGTGTTCAGGAAACTCTTCTTTCTTTAAATAGAGTTAAAGATTAGTAAACCACAGCAAGCTCGGCAAACAAGGTGTTGCATGTTCTTCTACATGTATCTTAGAACAGTCAGTCCAAAAGCTATGCCTAGAAAAGTTGCTATCGAGACTCCAAAAATGCCGGCAAGAATTCCGGGAACAACCAAAGAATCCCATCCTTTGGCAGTGGCCATCCCGCAGGCCGTCGTAGGGCCTCCAATATTAGCATTGGATGCCAAAGTTAAAAGCTTCAGATCAAAGCGAAACAGCTTTCCCAATCCTAAGATCAAAGCTAGATGGATGCTCACTTGAACTAGGCCGAACATGAAGATGCTAGGAGCTGTGTTGATGACATTCGAGATGCTACCACTAGCTCCCACCACAGCAAAAAAAACCTGCAGAAAGAATTATCCAATTCCATTACTGCATTTTAGGATGTGAAGTCCTTTAAGTCACACAAGCTTAGATGTTTCGATTCAAAAGCTTATGCTGGGGGAACTTCTGCCCAATCAAAAGAATCCCTGGGGCCATTGGGTTATATTCTCAAGAATATAGACCTAACAAAAACCTGGGTTTGTAACTGGTTTTAAATAGGGCCGGCTAGATTGTTTCATTAAACAATAGGGTAGATGCTGTCATATTAACCCTTGCAGCTTGTCCTGTGCTTATGGTGGAACTTTAGGATGCAGAACACCAACAACTCTATAATTTTACTAATATGATGCATGGCACTGGATTTGCTACAGGGCAGAAAAGATGTGAGATGATCAGCTGCAAAAAAGGAAGAATCAAATCTCGCCTAGAGACGAGGCTAAAGATAACCCTGTTTAGTCCGTTACCTGCATCAGAACCAGCGAAATAGCATTACCGGAATGTGCAAGGGAACCAAACTGTGCAGGAAATGTAGTTGCTAAAATGACAACTAGAGCTGTTATAATTGGCAGACCTCCTCCTTGAATTCCACTTAACTTTGTGATAGAAGTTCCAATTTTACAGATGGCAAATGCTGTAGCCACGGCTGTAGCAGTTTGTAGAAGCGGGATCTTGCCTCCAGAATCCAACTCCAGAGACACTGAAACATCCGCAAAAAGAATTTCCAGAAAATTGAAGATCAATCAGCTTGTGGTCCTGTGTGATACTCATGAACAAGATTGTCTGAGAAGTATATGATTCACGGAGTTATATCCGTTCAGAAAAGGGTATACTAAATACAGACATCGCAGTAAATAAGGCTACATAATGCATTACCACTGGGTGATTTTGAAGTCTCGGGAGATACTTTGGAGGCCAAGGCAAACAATATCATGAAATATACAGCACATATGACATTGTCAGCAGCCACCCCAGCAGCCACTACTGAAGGAGAAATTGAAAGAGCCTTGGAGATTGCCACGTAATTAACAGCTACAGGAATCATCAAGGGCCCAATATAAGGGAAGAGAAAATATCTGTCAGTCATGACATCAACTTCGTGAAAGAAATGGACATGTTTGATTACATTATCAAGAAAGCGAATGTAATTCTAGAATTGGGAAACCACATAACAGCTTGGGCATGTCTTAGCCCTTGGAAGGGGAACTCAAATGCACAAAAGTATAAACATGAAAGTGGATAATCAAACAGGATAAAGTAGGTCATGTCAGGCATTAAACATGTTGTGAACCGCCAAACATATATATATTTGCACCTTACATCGGGGTGACTCCTACGAAAATTTGTTTATAAAACAGAACGCACTATAACTAGAAAATCTAAACTAACAGGAGACTCGACTGTGGAAATGATCGAGTGAATTATCATGCAAATTCTTGTCAATGTTCAGTAGGATCGTACACTTTCGATTGAGAGTGATTCAACAACAAGAAAGAAATTTCATACACTTTTTTAGAGTCATGAGCCATAAATGCGACAAAACCCAAAAATGAAGAAAGAATCACATAGATGGGATGCCAATCGAGCTAAAATATAAGATATTATAATCAAAAGCTGCCAAACTGATTGTATGGTAAAGAGAAGAGAAAGATCCGTTCTTCTGAGAGTTAAGTTATATATAAAGATGTGCAGCAGCATTTGCTTAGGACTCACATCCGCCAATATAACTTCCCATAAGAGCAGCAGCAATCTTCCAACTATCTTGACCAAGCGATCTCATTGGCACCAGCAAAAATGCCACAACAGTACCGACTACAGTGGCAACTGTGATAATTGGAAGATAGAAAGTATTACTCCAACGAAGTCCAAGCAAAAGATCCTTCTATAAAGTTGCAAAGAGTAAGACAGAGTCATATGAGAATATAACATGATGACTAAAATCTATAGTAAATCATCGAAAAAGAGATGGCTGCGGTCAGCTAATGTTATTCTGGGATGATAAAATTGGTTTATTATATGAACTTGCAGAAGAGCTAGCTCCAACACAATTGTTGAATGGTATCGAGTGCTGAATACATGTCATTGCAGGGTAAATAAGGAGTAATGATCACTAAGAGATTCCAGCCTCAAGAAAGCATAGATTTAAAGAATTAGAGACGTCATTGCAAGGATTTCTTATTCTATCCATGATGCGGTAATCAATCTTTGAGTGAGTTTCATCATATGCCCTCCTTAAAGCTACTGCAATTACCGGAGCCAAGCAAGAAAGCCAACAGCAACTTCCCGGTGGATCGAAAGACACGGCGCAAGTCCGCTTGAAACAATAACAGCGGGATAGTTAACGGCAGCAGGAATTCCAACACCGTCGAGTAAGCAGGCGCTTCGCAAGGAATGATTCCAACATTGCTCGCCGTAAGCCCGATCAAAGTGCTGACCAGTGCAGCACTCACCATGCTCCCAATATTGGTCTTCTCAGACCTTGCATTCAAGTTAACGAACCAAATCACTCTCTCTCTCTCTCGCATTGCCAAAAACTAGCACAACCTATCAAAATCGCTTGTTCCTCCTGTCCTTTTTTTCTTTGAAGCGCTTATTTAGCCAACATACTCAGTGTCGAGTAACTAAAATCAGACTGCCAACAGTGCGATCCATGAAAAGAGCAAGGACAGATACCACTACCAGAGACCAAAAGCGCCGGTCGCGACGAGAGCTGTCCACACGCCCCACTGATCATCGGCGGAGATAAGAGCCGGCTCGATTAGCGACCTCAACATCCACGTCCGTTTCAAGCCTCGGAGCGATGTGCTCGGCATTGTTGGAGGTGAAACGACGGAGCTGAACGGGGACGTGCACGCCTGGCCGCGAGCGATGAAAGAGGAGCGAGCATCGGAGGACGATAGGACCACCAGGGGCAGGCGGTGAGGGAACCGTCGTGGCGGTGGCGGCGGCGGTGGCGATGGAGACCTAGAGAGAGGCGTCGCGAGCGCCACCGCCGTGGCGGCGGAGGACGCCATGGACGGTGGATGAGACACCGCGCTGTTTGACTGCCACAGAGGAGCTCATCAACGGACTGGAGATTCTTTAATCAGATTCCGTTGGCATCGTTCGTAATATCTTATCCCTTGGCTTTTGTTTTGGATGTTTTGTCGTGACACGTGGAGGTCATTGGCCAGACAGGTCAGATACCGTCGTGGTTTATGTGTCTTCATTGTCCTCCATGAATGGAATCTAATCTTTTTCTCACGCAACGAGCAAAAGCTTCCAAAGGAGATGAATCATGTGCATTTTTTTTTTACTGACCTTGATTTATCTCTAAATTATTGTTCTTCAAATTCAAGCCGTGTAAGCATTTTTTGACTTTTCGTGATTGAGCTATTTATTATTGGACCTTTCTATTTATCTATACATAGTATCTAAAATTGGGTTTCGAGTGACGATGAGGTAGATTAATACTAATCCTTTGAATTACGTAGATAGTTGGGTCGGCTCGTTGCTTACCTCTTCATGTATTAACTATATATTATATCATTTTTCCCTGGAGCTAACTTGATTGGGGACCCTTCATTCTCAGAAATTTGGAATACAACTTTTTTTGTGGTGCGTGCGATCGTTAGAGAGAGAGAGAAAGAGACACAACTTAACTTGTATGATTAGTACGATGGGAAACGATAAAAGGAAATTTTAATCCCATATTTAATTATCGAGTGACTAAGGAACACTTGTTAAATATTTACATGATAAAACTTTCTCATCCTCAAAACAGTCTTTCTCACATTATCTACTATCGATGCAATGTAAATGGACACAAATGGTCACTGAATTTTGACTCAATGTGTAATATGATTCCTAAACTTCTAACTTGTTCAATGTAATCCCTGAATTTTAGCTTAATGTACAATATTGTCCCTCAACATTATTCAATGATGTCCCTAAATTTGAATTAAAGGAAGAATAATATTGAACATTTTCATATAATGCATGAACTAAATTGAACTAAAGTTCATGAACCACATTAAACAAAGTATAAAATTAGGAACCAAATTATACATTGAGATAAAATTCGTGTACCACATTGAATAACTTATAAATTTATAAATCACATTGCATATTGGACCAAAGGTCATCGACCATTTGTGCCGTTACCCCCAAATGTAATTATGGCATGTATAACCAGAACCCGAAAGCCTCTTTAAAGAGAGCCCTTTTTTATGGTCCATTGAACAGAGACAGACAAGTCACCCTATTACACTCGAGACGCGAATCTCGCACAGCACATCAAGTTACAGAAAATCATACATTCTGAAACCAGGAAGAACAGCTGATAATTTTCTCCATTGAAGAAATTACACCACAGGAGTTTCCATGTCTCTGATTGTCAAACATCATAACTCAAATAAAGGCTTGAAAATAGCCCAAGACCCGGCAATACTACTTTAATGAGTTCCATATCTGATGCGTAGCAAATGCAGCGACTTTCACGGATATATACACAAGAAAACCATCATCAAAAACCATAGTTAAAGCACCCCTTTCAGACTGCAACGATATCTCGGCCAATGGCCTAACCTCCAAGCATCCCATTCAAAAGAATGGTGTTCACATCCCCATCTTCTCTTATCCGCAGAGAGGAAACAGCTTGGGCTGCAATTAGGCCAGGCGAAAGATCTGTAGAGGCCCAACCTCCATTCTTGATGAATTGACCATGTAGCTTGCGTCCATAGGTTCCATCAGAACATCCCCAATCACCACCTCCAAGACCACCCCACTCAACTCTAGAACCTTGAGGATGTGAGATCCATCCAACTGGGTCAAGTGCGTAGTTCAGGCTATGGTGATAAGGCACATCAGCGCTCCTTCCACCCATAAAGAAGTTAAAATGTCCATTAGAGTCCCAAGGATTAAAACCCTCAGTGTCTTCATTTAGGACGATCTTACATGCATCATCCGAGTCTTCACCAAGTAGAACTTGCAAGGCAACAGCCTCGGCAATTGCAGCGCCCTCTTCATCAAGCTTTTGCTGTTCCTCTTGTTTCTTCAGTTTCTTCTTCTCAAGCTCAGCACGAATAGCTGCAGAGGTAGCAAGGGCTTTCTCTAGGCGTCTCTTCTTCTTCTCAGCTTGTTTGAGTCGATCCAGCTCATCCTTCCCCTGCTTCTTTTTGACTTTCCTCACAACAGGTTGCCCTTTGTTTTGTGCTGAGTTATCCATAATAACTACCAGACTCTAGTAAGTTTAATGTTTATAACTGCTATTCAAATGGAGATTCCTCTAAAACATATCCAATTAACTGTTATTCTTTAAGACAAGTCTTCCTTTTGGTGATGTATGTAAACCCTAAATTACTGTTCAGTAACCTAACGTAATGGCCAAATGTACAAACTACACCCACTCAGGTCTGTAGGAATACCTCATCTTACGGATGACACATTCCCAAACGGAAACAACGGGAGAGAGCAGAAGAGCAAAAAGATAAGCACTCGAGTTCCCATCCCTGGGCATCATTCTTCCTAATTTTCCACAACCCTTGCATTTGCCCATTGTCCACTATAGGGAAAGACCAAGGAACTGAACAGCTGGAGCGACTCTTATCGTCCAGATTTAGAAAGCTCACATTGGCCTGCATAAGGCAACAAGGAAAAGAAACAAAGTCAGCCAACCATCAAACCAATATGGCTCGGCACTCATGAAGGAAGCACATTATGGTAATAATGCACAGTACCAGTATGAGCCTGCCTTAACGGAAACTTCCAAGACAGATTTTTTAGCTATGTCTAGACCTAACAAGAGAGAGTACAAAACAAAAGATTCAAACCGTTCGACCCTATAAAAGAAAAGCATTTGCAAAAAATAAAAGCACAATAACGACTACAGATTTGCCGGGAATGCTTCTGAAAAAGTTTATCCATCTCCATCCGCCAACGATACAAGGTGGCACTTAGATGAGAGGATGAAGGGGGGACAAAACAATTAATGTAGAGAGAGAGAGAGAGTTCTAGTCTACAACACTAAAAGCAGCATCCTGCAATGCAAGATCCTCAGGAGGCGGATCCTTCACAGCCATAAACTTTACGTATGTTTTGACGTGTCAATTGAAACCTTAATACTTCGAAAAACAGCTTACGGTTTCAATCCACAATTTCAATAGCGTACAGCAAGGCTTAACAGGGGCGCAACTGCACACGGAATTAATTTGAGAATATAACCAAAAATGGCACCTTTCCACGGAAGGATCTTGAATTGAGATTGCGGTCCACGTAAAATCTCGGCATATTAACATATCCAGATCGAAGATTCAATCAATCGATTCTCAATTATCCAGTTTCAACCCCGCGCTTAATTCCATCGGAAGCAATCACCTACACTAGTAATCTGGACCTTAAATTACAGATCCAACTCGGACAACACATCTGAACCCTAAATCGCACTTCATTTCCGAGCAGGCACGCTCACCTACTAAACCAAAAAACTCTACTGGGACACAGACGCGAGCACAAAGAAACGATTGCGGAGCGGAATTCACGTCAGATCCAGAGAATTCCCCCGGACCACGAGACCGAAACGTCATGTAGGCAGGTGAATTGACCCCCAAAGTCTCCCGCAAATCACGACCCCGCGAAGAACGATTCCCGCAATCCGAGCGAGGAAAAAGAGAAGGCGAAAGGGAGGAAGAAGAAGCCGCACCTGATGATGTGGTGGTATGCGAAGCGCGATCTCAGGCGATCTCTGCGGCGCGAAGCGAAGCGAATCGGGCTCTGTTTCGAGTGGAGTTCAGATCGGAGAGGGAGAGGGAGAGAGAGAGAAACAGATGGGGGTGAAAAACAATATATGAAGGAGGAAGGAAGAGGAAGCAAAAGCGATAAAGTAACTGATCACATGAGGGCGGTGACGAACGAACGGAAGAGGAGTCGTGCAAGCGGCGAATGCCGAGACGACACGTGTCGCGCCTGGGCCCCCCGGGGGGGGGCGCGGGCGTGATCGTGATGTGGGACTGGGGAAAAGGGAGGGCGAGTCTGGATAGTCTCCGACGTTTCCTTTCTGATGACGCTTTCGTGAATCCCCCCCGGGCACACATGAGCCCGGCGCATTTCGACCGTTCGATCTCGCGGGGCCCATAAGAAGCACACGCGATTCAACGGATAAGATTCGCTGAGCTCATAGACACCCCTTGCAGAGACAGATTCTCGCTGAGGAGGGAGACGGGGTAGATGGTGGGATGGGGGGTCGGCCTTGGTGCTGTGACACGTGGCGGATCGTCGGGGTTTGAAAACTCCGTGAAGTTCCTCCCTTCCCACTTCGCCGTTCTATCAAGATAAGAATACGCACTAGTGGGGTCCACACCACCATCTTTTACGAAACAAATGACTGTTTGTATTAATTGTTGTGATGCTTAAATGACATTTTGTAGCACCGTCCGTCTTCACAAGTGGATGGGCCAAATCTTTTTGCTCGTGGATATTTATAACACTCGTTATGTTCATTACTTTCGAAACCTAAATCAGCATAAGATTCATCAAGTCAATGATACGCAACATTACCACTTCAATTGCGCGGTTCTCAAAAGATAATGACAAAAATTAACTTAGATTCGTAGTAATGCATCGTAAATATTTTCAGGTGGAGATGAAAGTGACATAACCACGTGTTCCGAATAAAATCAAAAGGCTGTGTGTCTCACGCAATTCAAGTCAAGCGATTTCGCGCAAGTTATTATTTTTTTTTAATTTTATTTTGTTTGTTCGAGAGGCTTGTTTAGTCTAAAAAATACGATGAGATGTGAAATAATCCTCGAGTTTTTCGCTGCGTCATTGTTATCGCTTTTCTATGTCACTAATCAAATTATGATCGGCAAATAAAATTACAGATAAGATGAGGGCTGCATTTCAATTATGATTCATTCAACTTATCAAAAATTTTATATAACCTTACATATTTATTCACATTTCCATATTGTTTATATATCATTTTTTGCACATGAAACGAAGCACATCATTATTATTAGAATCTCACCGAACAACTTAATTTGCAAGCAACTAAGGATTGCCGTGATAAACGAGATCAGACAGAAAATGATTTATTTTTGGCTCAACCATACGGAATGGTTCTAATGTCATTTTCTTTTGGGGAAATTCCGTAAAAGGACATAAAATGACCAATTTAGTCTCAAGTAAAGGCTCATACTAGCTAGTCGGCCAAATTTGCGCCCATTGACTTTTTTTCGGCAACTAGAACTAGAACATGGGCAATTTTGTCAAAATTTTTTCGACTTTATCCCAATTAAAACTATGGCTAGTGTTGACCAATCATAGATGACCAAAGTGTTCTTGCTCCGGCAACCAAAATAGTTATGTAACACGCCGACAAAGAGTTGGCCAATTGGCAAGTTCGAATTCTTATTTAAAACTAACTTGATCACCGTAAGCATTTCTTTGGGACAAGAGCTACTCTTTAAATTCTTCTTTGAAAACAGACCAAAAAAAATTCTTATTTGAAAATTTTCCCCATTTTTTCATGTTAATATTTTTCAATTAAACAAGGAAAATTACAAATTCTTCCTTCCAAGAGAAAAAGAAAAAGGAATATATTCATTAAAAATCCTAAAACTTGTTACCAAAGTGCAATTGAATTCTAAAACTTACAAAATGTGCAATCAAATTCTAAAACTTGTCAAATTGATTCAAATGTGTCCTAAAGTTAACAACCTCAAATTTACTAACGAAAAATGCTAACGTGACTTATTTTAATATTTTTCTTTCTTACATGGCTAAACCGACATCGTTTTAGCCCAAATTTAATTTTTAATACTACTTTTATTTAAATTAAATTTAAAAAAATAAGCTAATATTCAAATGTAAAAAAAAAAGGAGAGGAGGAGGAGGATAGGCAAGGAGGGAGGGCAAGCCCTCCCCGCCACTGCTGCCCTCCCCCCGCCATTGTTGGGAGGGGCCGACAAGGATGGAGAGACAGTAAGCGGGGGGTTGCTGGGCCCCAGGTAGGGGCCAGCAACCCTCATCAACAGCAGGTGAGCGCCTATGGGCCCTTGCCCAGACTTGGTCGAGGGTCGCCAGTGGCGGCCTACCCTCGCTAGTGGCAGCCCTCCCCTAGGCCTAGCCGAGGGTCGCTAATGGCGAGAGTTAGCCGCCACTGGCGACCCCTTAGCCAGGTCTAGGCGAGGGTCAACGACCCTCGCCCGATCTAGGGGAGGGCTTGCAAGCCGTCACCTGCCGTCGGCAAGGAGGGCATGCCCTTCCTCCCCGCCCGTCCTCCTCTTCCCCTTTTTTTCAAGCCTTTTTTATAAATTTAATTTAAATAAAATAATGATTAAAAAATTCATGTCATCGCCACATAGAATAAAAAAATAATAATAAAGTTACATAAGTATTTTTCGTTAGTCAAATTTGATGCTATTAACTTTAAGACTCAAATTAATTAATTTAATTATAGATATTATAAATTTTAGAACACAATTATATTTTGGTCGCAAGCTTGCGGATTTTTAGCGATGGTATCCAAAGAAAAAATGGTCGCTAGCCGCTGAACGTGCACTCGCTCCGTCCACACTGGTCGCTCACCGCTCCGCTCCTCCTTCAACCTATCTTTCTCTCTCTCGCTCTCTCTCTCTCTCTCACTACCAAGCAATGCTTTCTCTGCAACTCTCCTCCGCCGCCGCGCCCAATCTCCCCCCAACCTCAAAGCTCCTCTCTTTCTTCAACCCTGCCAAAACCCTCAAACCCCTCCGCCCCCCGCCGCCGATCCAGTCCGTCCTCCAGTGGAACCGGAAGCCCCAGCTGGCCGGCGACACCCCCCGGGTCGTCGTCATCACCTCCGGGAAGGGTGGCGTCGGCAAGACCACCACCACCGCCAACGTCGGCCTCTCCCTCGCCCGCCTCGGCTTCTCCGTCGTCGCCATCGACGCCGACGTCGGCCTCCGCAACCTCGACCTCCTCCTCGGGCTCGAGAACCGCGTCAATTACACCGTGGTCGAGGTACTCAATGGTGACTGTAGGCTCGATCAGGCTCTGGTTAGGGATAAGCGCTGGTCTAATTTCGAATTGCTGTGCATTTCGAAGCCGAGGTCGAAGTTGCCGCTTGGGTTCGGTGGGAAAGCATTGGTCTGGCTTGTTGATGCATTGAAATCTAGGCAAGAAGGGTCTCCTGATTTTATACTCATTGATTGTCCTGCTGGCATTGATGCCGGGTTCATCACCGCGATAACCCCGGCCAATGAGGCCGTGTTGGTGACGACTCCCGACATAACGAGCTTGAGAGATGCGGATAGGGTCACTGGATTGTTGGAGTGTGATGGGATCAGGGATATAAAAATGATTGTGAACAGGGTCAGGACCGACATGATTAAGGGAGAGGATATGATGTCGGTTCTCGATGTTCAGGAGATGCTGGGATTGGCTTTGTTGGGGGTGATACCGGAGGATTCTGAAGTGCTTAGGAGTACGAATCGAGGGTACCCTCTTGTTTTGAACAAGCCGCCGACATTAGCGGGTTTGGCTTTCGAGCAGGCTGCTTGGAGACTTGTTGAGCAGGATAGTATGAAAGCTGTGATGGTGGAGGAGGAGCCGAAGAAGCGCGGGTTTTTCTCCCTTTTTGGAGGCTGAAGTGAAGGTGTCGATGGAGTTCATGATGCTTTAGATTCATGTTGAGTGAGTTCCGGTGGGATCAAAGTTGGAATGTTTTGAAGTACAGGTATCTGCTTGTGTATTGAAAGCTACCAGTTACTTGTCCAAGAGTAGAAAAAATTGTCACGCTGTGTATAATTTGGGTCAGTGTGTCTATCCCTTCTGAGGGTAATGATTTTTGTGTTGGGAGATCCTTTCTTTTCATTTGTTAGCTAGATGACTAGGGCCTGTTTTTTTATTGATGTTTAAATGGCTGTTCTTCTTTAAGCCCTATCGGTTCAGTTGGAACACTTTTCTGTGACTTAATTAGGAGTTGCTGGGACGAAAGCATTCTTGTAGATCAAGTTGAATTTATTGCATCAACTTGAGGTACTTTCTTGTCAATGCTAGATTGATCATCTAAGGCATGCTTCAGTTCAAACTCCCCCCTCCCTTCAAAACTTGCACACACCCGCACAAATGCGCAAAAGAAGCTCGAAAGAATGATATACTCATCTCTTGTCAGCAAAATATTTCATCTTCTCGGCCTGAAATTGATTGACTTGCTTCCAACGGGCAAATAGGAGATGTGGAAGGTCATTGGTGGACCTGAAACTGGCTATCATTCACAAAGAATGGGTGAGTCCACTATTAGGACCGATCAGCCACGTGATATTTCAGATCTTGGAGTCGTCGGAGTCTGGGCAACATAAGTTTATCTTTTTATGTTGGTGTTCGTGGGTGTGCTTATCTTACTGCAGACTTGTCTGTGCTCATCGTTGCCCTCACTCACTAAGTGAAATAAATGTTTCCTATATTGTCATCGTGACACTTGCAAATTTTACGGGACCGAACTGCCTGACCACCGGAGCATTATTAACTTTTTAGGCCAAATCGTTTGTGCAGCTTCTGCTTGCCTATCTCGTGAGAGACGGACATTGATGGGATCTGGTAGACATGCGTGTAGTGCCGCATCACTGTCGAATGAGTTTCGATAGGTTAGACAATGCCGGAGCAACATCAAGGTCTATATAATTCTGCCCAAGTGATTGCTTGATGGTTCAAGATACGCAAAGGCTTGTTATCAATGGATGGAACCAGTCCTAGATTGATTAGGATCGATAGGTTAGACAATGCCAGAGCAACATCAAGGTCTATGTAATTCTGCCCAATTGATTGCTTGATGGTTCAAGATACGCAAAGGCATGTTATCAATGGACGGAACCAGTCCTAGATTGATTATCTCGATTGATTGCCGGACCTAAGAGGCATGATGGTGGTCGTCTCGTCAATTCCCGACCGCTAAAGAGAACTCTAAGAATTACTTTTGCCTTGTCTTCCTCAACTTATCTCGACCCCCTCAACCTAAATCTTTACTTCTGTCAATGATGTCGACTCCATTTATATCTTATGACGAATAATGGAGCTCAAAGATGAGCTAACTCATGGCATTTCCTTAGTTTTTTTTAATGAAAAAATTAGTAGAGTCCATAACATATTCGGGTGTCTTTATTTCACTGAAATTTTCATGATAAAGGAAAATATTTTTCATGAAAATCATTTTTAAGGAAAACGGTTAGTTTTTATTTATTATAAAGTGTGTTCCTTCTTATCAGGGAAAGTTGCTTTCCTCCAATTTAAGCTTATCGTTTTCGGTCAATGCAAAATATTTTCTTTAGATCAATTAGACATCAGAAAATCGAAAAACAGTTTTTTTTTTCTAACAAATGGACTTTCGATGTTATTTGTGAAACATGATCAAGTTATATACGTGACCTCCCTGCCCTTTTGGACATTAAAACAAAATTGAAGGACTGAACAGTGCTCCATTTCATTGTATGTTGGCAAAAGTCTCCCAATTACAAAACATTCGATCAAAACTCTAGCTCCACATCCGGCCATATGGATTTCTAACCAGCATAGGACTGAATACGATAAGATAGGAAATTTTACCGTAATTTCCCAAAACCAGCAGCAAAATCATATGTCCATATCTGGAGTTCCATATTTGGAAGCCAGTAAAAAACTTAGTAGGTGCTTGGATGTAACGGTGTCACCTTCCTCTTTTAGGGTGAAAAGAAAGGAAAAAGTTAGAGAGCAATCGATGTAACTTTCAGTAACGCTTTGAACATCCAAGGTTTCCATGTTCTTCGTACATCCAGAGCTGATTTAATTCCCTACCGCAACTGTTGATGCATGCGATCCCCCGCGCAAGAGGAGAATCCGATCTTAACCCAAATTCAAGAATCCTGGAGAGAACGAATGCAGCCCCGGATTTGATTCCATAACAATAACCAATAACTTAAATGCATATCCATTATAACGTAAAGAACCATCTCCATTCACTCACATCATCGTCCTCGTCCTCGTCCTCGCCTGGTCCTGAGGATGATGATGCAGATCTTTATATCTAAGGTTCATTGCTTCATGCGTTATACTATTCGTCTTCCCGTCTGTCTGTGTTTCTAGTTTCAGCCGATAATCTTCTGGGTCACTGCTCATTCGTGATTCTTGTTTTTTTGTTTTTTGGGCCGGACCATCTCCTGCGTTTTTGCGTTTTCTTTGTTTCGTTTCGAAACAGATGATCATGCCGGGGCTCTTGGCGTTGCTGCTGCTCCTCCTTTCGTCCCTGCTCTCGGTGAGAGGAGGAGAATCGTACGCGGCGATCAACTGCCGGAAGCACACCGCGTCGCTGGTGGATTTCGGGGGCGTTGGGGACGGGAAAACGTCGAACACGGAGGCGTTCAGGCGGGCAGTCGCGAACTTGAGCGCGCACGCGGCAGACGGCGGGGTGCAGCTGGTGGTGCCGGAGGGGAAGTGGTTGACGGGGAGTTTCAATCTCACCAGCCACTTCACTCTCTACCTCGAGAAAGACGCCACCATTCTCGCATCCCAGGTATATGGTTGTGCGTGTGTGGTGACGCTTACAAAGCACAAAAAAACAAAGTCGTTTGCTTTGCATGGTTTGTCCGTGGAATCACGTCGCCGACCGCAAGGTCTCACGTCCGATTCTTCAAGAGAAGGTCCGAGGATATGTAAAGTCCGCTTGACTAAATGAATCATATCTTTCGTATAGCACAGGATCTGAGCAGGAACATATAGAAAAACATAATTCATCTCTTGTTTTCTTGGAAGAAGTCTGTTGTCGGAACATGATAATTGACCAACAGCCTCTGTTCCATCTGCTTGCGATGTCTCTTCTTAGATTCAAACATGAAAAGAGTTTCATATCCTTGACTGCTGGTTTTTCTATTGTAGATTATTAAGCATTTGCACGTAACTCTGCGTGTGTTTGTCTGTGTCTGTGTACAGAATGCACTTTGTATATTCAATTTGCGCATGCGCCGTGGATAAGTATGGGATATGTGCCTGATATTGTCGTACAGGATGAATCGGAATGGCCGCAAGTGGCTGTCTTGCCCTCGTACGGGAGAGGAAGAGATGCTCCTGGTGGACGGTTCAGCAGTCTAATTTTCGGTACAAATCTCACCGACGTGGTGATCACAGGTATATATATTTAGTCAAGATTTGGCTTTTCTCCCCTTCAGCTTGTTACTGTAAGTGAGTTCACATATAGATAAGGTCTAATCATCAGATTTTGATAGACATTTCTGGTCGAGAACTTTTCTGAATGGTGATCTTGCAGGAAATAACGGTACCATAGACGGGCAAGGTGCATACTGGTGGGACAAGTTCAAGAAAGAAGGACTGAACCTGACTCGACCTTACCTTATCGAAATCATGTACTCGGATCAGGTCCAGATAGCTTATCTTACTTTGGTCAATTCTCCCTCGTGGTTCGTTCATCCAATTTACAGCAGGTTTGCCCGCATCTATGTCACTCTCGGAACGGAACTTCCAAAAATTTATCTTAAAATGTTTTTGAATCTTTTGTTAGTTTGAGACTGCTACTGACTATTAAAGTGATGATTGCAGCAATGTCTTCGTCCAAGGGCTGACCATCCTCGCTCCAGTTGATTCTCCGAATACTGATGGAATAGACCCTGGTTAGCCTTCTAGTTTTATTGCTCCATAATCAATTGCTATGTTCTTTCTTGCTGCTTACCAAGTGCCGTTTTACAGTAGCTGCTCTTGTTTTCCAATGCGACTCGTAAGTTCACAGCTGTTAAGTTTAGTTCTTATTTGTGAACCTTGAGTCTCCATAATATGAGCTAATTAATCGCTTGTTAATTCCAATCCTCAGATTCATGCACAAACGTCCGAATTGAGGATTGCTACATAGTGTCCGGCGATGATTGCATTGCAATCAAGAGTGGCTGGGACCAGTACGGGACTAAGTTCGGAATGCCGACGAAACACATGAGTATAAGACGGCTTACTTGCATTTCCCCGGACAGTGCCACAATAGCTCTTGGCAGCGAGATGTCTGGTGGAATCCAAGACGTTAGAGCCGAGACTATCCTGGCCATCAACACCCAATCGGGTGTCAGAATCAAAACCGCTCCTGGAAGAGGAGGCTATGTCAAGGACATTTTCGTGAAGGGGATGATCATGAAGACCATGAAGTACGTGTTTTGGATGACTGGTACCTATAATTCCCACCCCGACCCTGGGTACGATCCCAAGGCGCTACCTGTGATTCAAGGAATAAATTACAGAGACATGGTGGCCGAAAATGTGACTTATTCGGCTAGACTTGAAGGAATAGAAGGAGATCCTTTTACTGGGATCTGCATTTCGAATGTCAAAATCAGCTTGACCGAAAAACCAAAAGAACTACAGTGGAACTGCACAGACATAGCGGGAGTCACAAGCAACGTCACCCCCGCGGCTTGTGATCTGTTGCCCGAGAAGAAACCGGCGATTGACTGTCCCTTTCCTACTGATAGGCTGCCAATTGAGGATGTGGAGATGAAAATGTGTTCTGTTCCTCGCAACTATGTTCACTAAGTGTTTGTCGAGTTTTAAGAGTGATGCTTCACAATAAACTGTCCACAAACTTGAATTTCTGTTTTATTCCGTCTTCCTTTGATCCGTGCAACTGTGCAGGATCTTCAATGATATTATCTACAGGGAGAATTTAGCAGGAGAATTTGTCTCTTTACCTAGTAATCTCCAATAAGAAACAGAACGATGTTCTTTTGGGAGGATGGAACAAGAAGTCTTCATCTTCCACAGTGCTCATTTTCTTACCTCAAGATTGGACGAGAATGAAGAAAGCTATAGCAAAAAACTAAAAAGATTTCAAGATAAAAAAAGTATCACGGAGATGGAAAAATTTATCTGAGCATAGTCATTTGAGACCTGAAATCATGTTCGCTCTATCAATCTCTGCATGATCATCGTGTTAATTTGGTCTCATTTTCTGGGACGTGATGGTGTTTTCACCTTTTGGAATAAGGCAAAGACTTTGAGATGATTCAGCAAAACTCATAAATGTTTTCTGCATAAGTACAAGAAGTTGCTTTCCGCGGATGCCTTGCTTCCAGATCAAACCGCACCAAATGGGGGCCAAGTGATTGAAATAACGACGGATAATTTGCAAACGCAAAAAACACAATGTTTTCAATTAATATTCTAATAAGTTAACATCTCCGATTAGCAAATCCTTAGTCTCTAGCATGTGAACTACATCCCCCATTTTAGGCCTGTGATTCAAATCGGGATCGACGCATCTTAGAGCAACCAGAAGAACCCGCTTGAGTTCCTTTGAAGAAGGCCTTTCGGGTATTTTAGAATCAACCACATGTACAGTTCTCTGACTTGCAATCATGAACTTCAACCAATCAATCAAATGTGCCTGTCAGCAGAAATCAAATTTTAAGTCGATGCATCCTTTGATCTTACCATCTGTCACGGTCGGAGACGTAATTGATTTGCAGTTCCACAGGCCTTACCTGGGGTTGGCTTTCATCTGCGGGAACCCTCCCTGTTACTATCTCCATGACAAGTACTCCGAAGCAATAGACGTCATAATGTGGTGCTGCATAACTGAGGACTCAAGGAATTTGGGTCAGTTCATATGAATAATCAAGTTTCATGAATTCACGAGATCAAAAACCCATGCTTGATCAGTGAACTGTTTTACCCCGATCGTTCGCTTGACGTGTGACTCTGCTCCGGTTCATAGAGCTCGGCCGACCCAATATCAGAGATCCTTGGATTCCACTGACGATCGAGCAGTATGTTGCTAGATTTGATATTGCAATGGACAACCTTCGGTTCAGCGTCCTCGTGAATGTAGGCCAATCTGCAAGGACTTGCTCCTTAAGACAGCGATTATAAACTACGTAAAATCTAGTTTGAGTTCAGCAATCGCACCCTCTCGCCGTTCCTCGGATAATATTTATCCTTTGACCCCATGTTAGAGGACTGGCCTTTCCACTACAGTCGTGAAGCCACTGGTGCAGATTGCCATTATCAACATACTCATAGACAAGCACCCTGATACAACGATGATTTAGCTCGACATTTTAACATTCTGTCGAAAGCAATATTTGACAAGCACACACCTAGATGTTACCTGTAATCTCCTTCGGCGCAGTATCCGAGCAGCTTCACGAGATTCTTGTGTCTAACGTGCGATATCACCTCCGCATCTCCCTCGAATTCCTCATCTTCCAGGCTAAGGAACCACAGAAGCTTTAGTAATAAAGCCCAGACTCGCACTTTTTTGCCATCGACCAACCAAAATGAAGGCGTTCATCGTGACTTAAAATCAGTTCCAGTAGTTACTAACTTATTCATGGTCTTTATAGCATGGCAATGCTCTGAAGCTTACCCATTTCCGAAATCTATTTCCGAGGCCTGCCATTGATCGTCGCATCGATTCAATTTTCATCAATTTAACAGGCGTTCCTATATGTATCGAGCTACAAAAGTTGTTTAGTACCTGCTGCGCAGCAATCTCTTCACTGCCACTCTTACATTATTCAGCAAAACCCCCCGGTAAACCGCCGCATGTTCTCCGCATCCAATCACATTTTCGCCGGCGAATCCATTCGTCGCGAATTTAATCTCATCAAGCGTGAACCTCCTCTCCCCCACAACCGATTCCAAATCGGCCACAAGGCTTGTCCGGAGCATCCCCCTCTTACGAGCCGGAGTCGCTGCCCACTGATCGAACAGGACGGCTTCCATCTCGACCTCGGAGAGGCGGAACGAAGACAGGAGTCTGCGATCGAACGACGAAGCTCTCGGAGCGACGCAACGGCTCTTCGCCGCGGCGTACGGGTTCGACAGCCGGAGGCGAGGCCCGGGCCCCGGCTTCCTGCGGTGGCAGCAAACGAAGAGGACGGGGATGAGAAACGTAACGACCAAAACGATGACCAAGAACTCGAGTATTTGAATCCATGACCGGAGCACGAAGAACGACGGGACGCGGTCCGAGAGCTGCTCAGCCGTGTGAGACGAGTTTGACGGCATGACTTGACTGTGGCTTCAAGAGAAAGAGAGGGTGATGAACAGATGTTGAAGTTGGAAGTGGAGAGGGATATTGAAGTTCACACGGGGTTTAGTTCGTCAGTTTGCTTTCGGGTGGCGCGAGATTCTGGTACTTAACCAAATCTCCGTTCCCATTCTTCTCGGAGAAGACCGGTTCTTTTCCCAGCGGCCGCTCGAGGTGTCGCTGTCACCTCGGAGACCTGTTGCTGTTTGCTCAGTGTTCTGCGCGGTTCATCGTACGGGTACGAGAATTCATAGGACGAAGCTCGCCGTCTTCTTTTTAACAGGGCGCGATCGGTGAACCGCCTCGTCCGGCATGGAACCAAATTGCAGGAGCATCAACCAACGGATACAGTAACAATTAGGAGCAAATGTGAAGATCTGATGATGATAATTCGAAGATGATTAGTGACGGTTATTGATGGCGAACTATTGTGTTTGATATTCAAATAGGGCCATGAAGTGAGGCTGTGTTCTCGGGAGTTCTCAGAGTCGACCTTGTCCCTGATGAAGTTCTGAAAACCCTGGCTAGCTAGTCATATCTTCGTCGGCTGGCGAGCTTGTATGGCTTTTGTGGTACCTTCCACGGCAATAGCACCCTGCACCAAACTATTACTAGGTATTCGGATTGCGAAAGGAATGTCTCCGTACCTACCTTTTGAACCAAGGGATGATCGGTTCTCGAGCAGTCTAGTTCTCATCCAGAAATCAGGAAACAGGCCAAAGGAACCGGTTCCCATTTCTAAAATCGGGATCCGAACCGGTGCTTCTTGGAACAATTGACATGTTCTTTTTTTTTTATTTATTTATCGTTATATTCTCTCGTTAAATCAATGTAATATCATCATATCAATATTTGATTTATGTTTTTAGATTCTAGCTCTCAAGGGTTCTTATCATGGAAATACTCTAGGTGCTATGGAAACACAATAACCATCGTCCTATACCGGCTTTATTCAGCAACCATGGTATGACATTTGTTCAGGAACATACATCAAACGCTAAGCTGAAGGTTTGTGTTGTGAAGGAAGGATTAGGCCTTTCTAGTTTTTATAGATTTGTAAGAAATTGAAAAAGAAATCGGTCCAATCTGGGTAATTCAAATGGGCCGTTCCACACGTAGAACGGGGAACAGACCGAAAATTACCGGTTCCAAAGGAACCAAACCGGTGCCTCCAGAAATTTTCTAGAACCAGCTCACCCCTATTTTAAATGGTGAAACTCCCTCAAAATTGAAACCTAATTATTCTCTGCCCGCGTGTTGTGAAGATAGGCTCATATGCAGTTGAAATATTGTGATTACACGGAGAACATTAGAGTGGGTTTACATAATTTTTTGGGAAGTAATAGTCGACACGATCAAATTGAAAATTGTCGTTCACTCATCCCTTAAAAGAAAAAAAAAAGAAAATCCTTGTTCATTTTATTTATTGCTATTATATAATTTCACTGCTCGCAGTCGGAGATAAAAAAAAACACATCGTCAGTGGGAAACTGGACCGGGTCTATGCAAAGGACGAAACGATCTTACCGATCTAAAAACCTCATAGAACAAAGACATTTCAGAAGTTCTTATTCTGTAATCGATTTTACCCTCCACGACTAAAGCAATAAAAGCGTAATTTGTATTGATAAATTTTCCACTTTGTTACGAATTTCTGAAGGTGGCTTCAATCCATTCAAATCCTTTAACTCAAAAAAAAAGCTTCAGCGAATGGATACGTACAGTCCTTTTACGTGGACTCCTGGTAAACCGCATGAGTTAAGAAGAATGGAAGAGACGAGACTCGACAAAAGCCGTCACAGAGAGACAGATATCGAATTTATCAATGTGAAAAAGTTTGGCTCTTCCGTGATTGTATGTTTCTCGGAGACTGTATGTTTCTCGGAGACGGCACCGTATTTCCTAACATTATAATCCCGATCATGCCGACTTGTTTGTAGCACAACTAACCATCACCATCCCATGAATGGCTCCTCCAACGGACTATGGCTTTCCGAAATCGAAAGGCATCCGCAAACACAGCCGCTTGATGATTCCATCATCAAACAGCCCTTTTACAGGATGCAACTGGATCTCGTACAGCTTCGGCCATAATTTTCCAGTTACTGCAATCAAAACATCGATAAATAAAAAACGTGGCAAGTAAAGAAGCATGACCACGAGTATGAACGCCTGAGACCAGCGTTTAGACCACAGCACTTTCGCTACAGAAAATGCAGATTGGTGGATCGCAACAACGTAAACCAGGGCAGAAAACTATTTCATAGTCTCATCTCAAAGCATTGCCTATGAATACACCTCTGCGACAGGAGCATATGACCTCTTCAGTAAATGATCACCAAATGAGTTGCTCGTAGAGATACGAACTTGAGGCTATGAATAGTGCATGCTGGAAAATGCAGGTCAAAGATGAGAGATTACCAAAAACGCGCTTCTCTTTGCTATCCCATGCTATGCCATTTAATACATCAATTCCCTGGCAGATCACAAAATGCCCACGTAAATTAGACAAGTTAAATAGACAGTCACTTTTCATACAATAAGAGAACAGACAAAATAATTAAATTTCATACAGGTGAAAAGGAGGAAACTTTTTGATGAAATGTTGCAGATAGGCATCTCTCGCCACAAAAAATGACTTAACCCATGCAGGTCATCGACCAAACACTCTATTAGATTTACAAAAGGCCATCTCATCCGGACACAAGCATTCACGCTTGCCTGGCCAAGCCTTATCTAAATTTCCCAAAAAGGGCATATACGGTATCAGAGCTGGCAAAATTGGAAAAATTAGATTGCATTGTTTCATCTCAATGACTTACATTATATCCTGCTGTTATCAATCCTTCCCTGCAGAGTAGAGAGAAATGAAGCAAGTTATTATGAGGCAACTCAACTACTGCCAGCTTGTTGAAAAGCATCAAGGGCCCATTTACAAGGAAAGAATTGACACCTCAATTTCTGAAGAAGTATCCAGCCAATTACTTTGCCATCTTTATAAGAGATTCTCGCAATGCAATCACTCTGCACAATACACAAAGGATAACCTAAGAGAAACAAAGCAATGAGTTTAAGGACGACCTCTTCATTTAGGCAGAATGATAATCATAGAGTCAACTTAGGGTATTCCAACAATGTAATAGAGAGAATTTTGAACTCACATTAGCATTGTTATGAGCGAGAGAATAACCACATTCAAATATTTGGAACTCAAAGTGGGACTGTCCTTCCCCAGAAATTGGGACTTGAAGCAGAGAGGAAATTTATCATGCAAGGTAAGATTATCATATTCACATGCCAGGCTCTCTCCCCACCTACAGTGCTCTGGGAATCGAGTATTTACCTGCCATATGTTTGCCCAAACTTCCCCATTAATATACTCCAGCTCATTTAGGTTGTGAACTTCATGAGTCCTGTATCTGACAACCTGTTTACCCATGACTGCAACAAAGATTGCCGCCTATCAGTATAAAAACCCTCTCTGTTAAAGGAAAAGGTCACAATGATGGCAGAGGCTTGGTGGAAGATGGGACGAGTTAGAGCACCTCTGAAATTGTGAGGATTAATTTGATACAATGTTGAAGTTCCATCGGTTCCAAATAATATTTTGCCATCAGTTGCTAGTCCCCAACCATCTTGCATCTCATGAGTGAATTCTTCAAACTGCACCGAGCAAAAAATGATGAATGAGTCAGCATCCAGGAAGAACACCACTCATGAGCTCCAACAGCACACCACGAATAAACAAGGCAAGATAAAGAGAGTTGGCAAAGGCAACGGCTGGCCATCAAGGCAATAGGCGAGAGAGGGAGATAGAGCACAGTAAAACATCACAAGTTGAAAGCTAATATCACCTAACACAACAGTCTATGCAACAACGATGATAATCAACTATAACTAAATCTTCTGGGAAAGTGAATCTGAAAGGGACAGATTTAACGGCGAATAAAGAGAAGTTATTTTTTCACTGTATCTGCAAAGAGGAAGTATTTTCGCCAAATTCACTATTTTAGGGTGTAGATTCTGTTAAGTCGTATGCAATATCTAGATTCTTTCATATTAGCACTATGTCTTATCTTCCATTCAGATGCCATCTTAAATTTCATAATCTTCACAATAGCTGCAGTCTCTACATAAAATTCACAACTGCATACAAGCAGCTGCACAAGGGCAGTAGTGGTCATGCGACTTTTGAATAGTTACACGTCAGATAGAAAACTTGATGAGAATTTTTGAGCAAATGGCTATCTTTCTATTACAGCCTTTGAGTGTACAGAATAGCCTGTAAACAGGAATAAGCTATTTCTTAATTTGAGAAGAACCCTTTACACAGGTTGATCCTAATGAATCCCTACAAATCAGAAGAAGACTTATGCACGTAAGCATTTCAGAGTCTTCACTTCTTAAGAGAAAAACTTATTTAAATATGCCAGGAACAAGAAAATTAATTGTCATAACCATGTAAAAGTAAGAGACGAAGCACACACTTTGCTTAAATTATTTCTGTCATATATGAAACCAGTTTTCTGCAACCAAGTTACTTGAAACAGCCTACACAAAAGGATGAAAGGTACAACATTAGCATGCGGAGCAAAATCTTTGAAGGAAGAGCAGTTCAAATCACAAAGAAACAAGGAAATACGAGAAACAGCAAAAGTAGTTCAGTTAAAAGCAAAGAATGGCTGAATCATATTGGAAAAAGCCCATATTCCTGTCACAAACAATTTTCAACTGATTTTCTACCTTAAAACAAATTATATCATTAAAACAAAATCCTACTAGACCTCTCCAGCAATTGTCTAAGTAGTTCAGCAACTTAAAAAGCTAAATGTGCGCTTATCAGACTGGAAGGAAACTTTTAGATCTGATCCTCCTTCAGAGAGAGCTAGCAGTTCTGCTCCTCCGTTACTAACTATCCAATTCAGTGCAACCAGCTAATTTTTTACTTTCTCAGAATAAGGAAACATTAGCAGGAGTAATTCTCAGTCATACTGTAGGTCCAAATAGTCATATTATTAAGCTTTTAAATATCACGGTTTTCTACTCCTAACATCCCTCAATTCTATATCTTATTATTTTGATACATAATTGTTGATAGTCTCCATTCATTTGCTTGTAATAATTTCTGTTATCAGAAATTATTTCTTGGTTTCTGTGAGCACGATCCACTTATGTCTTAACCTCTATTTTTCTTTATTGTATGTGATATTGAGAGGAATGATTAAAAAAGAGATTAAAATTACCATAGTTAATTTTCATATCCTATGAAAATGCAACTTCCATCTCTATATTCTTCTTAAGAAAAGGTCGAATTCCTGAATTTTATAACTAGAAGATTCTTCACTTGCATTAGGTGCCATCTTTAATCATTCCGCAACAAGTACAAATTCGCAGTGGCACTGGCACAATCTTTTGAGTTGCATGTCTTGGAAAGTCTAAATGAGTCCCATTGTTCTATAGGGCAATGTAGTGCCTTTGTCGATTTGCATGGTAGTCTTTGTTCCATCAAGTATATCAATGAAAATCCTCAGCCATAAAGATACTCATACATAAATTCCTTCTATTCTCGACATAATGCTATACTCACAAACCAACATCAACTTTACCTTGCTGATTTGCTCATGCATAACACTAATGGTACTGACAATTTGACATACCTTTCTCCAAGAAGAGTCAAACCTTCCCCAAAGTAAGATCGATCCATCTTTTGTAGTGCCTCAACCTGTAAAAATTTGGATAGTTGGACTGGTGAAACCAGATTCAAAATCTAAGAAATGCCGAGGAAGGTATAAGAACACCGGTAATTAGCAACCTACTCCACATGACATACTCATGAAAACTCTATAATATAACTGATGAAAGATTCAATTTTCAACTGACTTGTTCATTTCATTCTAAAATATTGTCACTGATATATCATATACTTTCGATTGCATCCAACTCAAAGAGCTGCACAGTACAGTAAAATTCAGGCAGTCAAAGAGAAAATGTACCTTCCCACTCTGGAGAGCTACCTTCCGAACTGATGACTGGAACAAAAGCAAACAGTTGAGAGATGAATCATGTGCCCAAAAAACAGAGTTGCATAACTTATATGTGATGGAAGAAAGTAAGAATAAAAGTGAAGGGGAACCCTGTTGAGTCATGTGTCCTGAGACAGTGGACTTACCTGCCCAGTGAGACCAGTCGACTCATACAAGGTATCATTTTCCGCATAAAGAAGCCCCTGAAATTCACAAATCAGAAGTGTAATGACGATTTGCAAAAGGAAGCAAATTGATTCAGACTGTAACATTGAATTAGCATCAGGACTTCTATCCAGTTCGCTTTCCGCTTTCACATAAATAAACAGCACGCGATATACCATCAACAAGGAGGTAAAAACAACCCCCAAATCCGCAATGTGCAATGTTATCAGTAACAAGGATTTCTGCATTGCGCACAGTACTAAAAGCAATTCGAGTTTTTACGCGTGGACATGCAGCCCAGAAATGGTCTCCACAATCTACGAAACTAAGCAATGACCCGCAGTTGTTACCTAAATTGCGATGAATTAAAAGGATAAACGAACACTGAAAATTTTGCGCAATGAAAAGGCAGCGAATGGAGAATCTGATGACGAAAACATGCCGGGAAGTGTCAAATTTAGACTACAGCACCACAGTTTCCCAGATATCAGTAAAACAATCCAGCGAGAAATCAGTGCGAACACCTGAGTGAAGGCTCGGGGGTCGTGAGGAAACTCGCGCACCACTTCGATCGAATAGACGGCCGGGGACACATCGTCGACCGTGAAACTTCCCCACCACTTCGAGTAAATGCCCGCGAAACCGACGACGAACAAAAGCAGGAACACCGGGAGCACGAAGCCGATCCTCCGGTATCTGGAATCAGGACGCTGCGAACGAGGCATTGGGGAGGCGACGTCGCTGTCGGGCTTGAGCTTGGGTCGTCTGGTGATCTTTTGCTTAGCCGCCATGAGCTGTAGATCTCATGGAGAAACCAGGGGAGAATCGATCGCGAGGTCAAAGCTGCTGGCGCTGCGAGATTCGCCGGCCATGGAAGCTTTCGCCGTGATCTAGGCGATGGCCATTTTGACTTCAGAACAGGGAGGGGTGGCCGGAGAGGAGGGACAAGACAACGTAGGTACAGAACGAGGCTAGTGGGATTTGGTTTGGAGAAATATTTTCAATTCTGCGGGCAGTGGCCAATTTTTTTCTTTTTTTGGGTAGGTAAAGTTGCAAAATGACAAAATCTACTAATAACTCTACGCATGTTTCGCGAAAATTGAACGATTTGAAAAGTATTTTCCTAAAAACGATTATTTATATTGTTCATAAAAATAAATGAACGAAAAATATTTTTCATCGTACACGAAAATGATAGTAAAAATATTTTTCATTAACTAATTATTTCAAGCGATTATTTTTTCAAGGGAAATACTTTCCAGATCATTAATTTTCTACCAAAACAAACGGACCCTAAAAAGTATGTACAATTTTGACCCGTTGAAAATACTCTACCATTTTCTCGATGCAAGAAATGAGATTGTCACCAAAAGTGAGAGAGGGGGTTAATTTCTAAAGAAGAGAAATGGCCACTTGCGAGTCCACCTACACGTTAAGTTCGGGAATGCCCAGAGATGATGACCATTTTGATCTATTACGTCAAAGTTCTGCTTTGAGCGAAGAGTACACTCACACAATTTGCACGTACCTAACAAACCAATTGTCTAATTAATTATGAAGAAGCCCACTTGTTGAAGCTGAAATCGAGTTACCTCTAGATGCCCGTCCAACCTATAAACTTATCTCTTTTCTCTTTCTAAGAAGTCAATCTATTTTCCGGAGAAAAGTCCGTCTGAACTAATCTTTTATTCATCCAATTCCAAAAATGCCACCAAGCCACACAAAAAACTAGTAGCTAGCTTGTTTCTTTTAATACAGTCGTTGAAGTGGATAATAGATTTGCCAACGACCACTTGTGCCGACCACCTGTGCAAATCATGAGTGAAGAATTCAACCCTTAAACTTGCACGTAAAATCTTGTGCCAAAGAGCCTTTGCATACGTACAATCCCTGGGCACATGTGAAATTGTCTCAGAGAATTGCACACAAGAAGAAGAGTAAAAAGAATCCGTTGCGTTGCATTTTATGTTGAAATCTGTCGTAATTAGTATACAGGCATCGGTAAGAAACTGGCCACAAAAAGTTTCTAATCCTTTGCGACCCATCCGACTTGCACACTAAACTTAGGAGATTATTAGAAGGCAATTTATATCCCGGGAAATCAATTCATATGCTCTCTTTAATAATGAAAGAACCACTACTATTTCCGCCCTGAACCAGCAAATCATCACCACCATAGTCCGAAGGTGGAAACATAGATTGAATCCGCGTCAAAATTAACCGAGGCAAAAGACCTGCTAGATATTCCATCAATTTTTTTTATAAACAATCAACAACAAGGCAATCGAGATCTGAAACTGTAGGCCGTAGAACACGGCAAAATCCAATGAATGAGGAAACCAACTTCATCAACCTAGTTGTCGATCCTATTAGCCACTACCCATGTCATGTCCTCGAAAATGTCGCGCCATACCAAAAAGCTGGGAAGACCTAAACAGATTTGATCGCGTTTTGACCGTGGGCGGGCCGAGCAGGCTCAGGCCCAAACTATAGCAGGCCCATCAGGGCCCAGATAGGCCTGGTCTGGGATTTGGGCCTTGGACCAGGTCCGTCGAACCGCTCGGCCCCGTGGGGATTCCGGGTCAACGGGCTAAGGCATATGATAAAAAATGTCCGACGAGAACATTCGAGACTGGTGACCTGGACGAACCTTCTCGATTTCTAATTTCTCCAAAGCAACGCAAAGGCAAGAACACGACATCTTCGCAGCGCGTTCAGGCATCTCCCGTCCTCGTCAACGGCGTCGTTGCCTGGAACTCTCGAGAACCCGCCCGCCCCGTCTACTTCGCGCCAAGCCTCTCTGTATATAAACCGTCGCGGTCGGGTCCCCCTGACACAGAGTAAGGATTCATCTGAGTTCATCGGCGCGATCTTCTGCATTGCCTCCGATCTTCTCTCGCGCTCTCGTTTTCGCTGTGACCGTGCTTCCCTCCTCTTCTGGCGCTGCGGTGATGGCGGACGTGCAGATGGCCGACGCGGAGACGTTCGCGTTCCAGGCGGAGATCAACCAGCTCCTGAGCCTGATCATCAACACTTTCTACAGCAACAAGGAGATCTTCCTTCGCGAGATCATCAGCAACTCGTCCGACGTACGTCTCCCTGCTTCCCCTCCCCTGTTTATCTGCTGAGTGTGTGCGTCCGTGGTTAGTGTGCGAGTGCCCTTGCATCGCTTAGTGAAGGAGACAACTCGGTATGGAACGAGTTGGAAGGCTAGAAAGATGACGGAGAAGCCGTGCTTAGATTCGGCAGCTTCTAGATCGGTCAATTCTGCTATCGTTTCGAATCACTTGCGTTGCCTTAGGAAGAATTAGTCGCTGATGCTGTTGAGTCCCTAATCTCCAATTATAGACCAAGATACAGTTGTCCCCTGCGTCTTCGCTGTTGAAACGATCTCTGAATCGGTGTATAGCTATCAGCTAGTGCTTTGAAGGCTGTTCTTATACTAGGCCTCGATTGATCTCTTAATGAATTGTAGTAACAGACTGTTTAGGGGATGGATTTGGACGATATGATATGTCTGTCTATCGTGGAATACCATTGATCACTTACAGAACAGAACTAAATTTGGTTTTGTCGCCGAAATAATACAGGCTCTGGACAAAATCCGTTTCGAGAGTCTCACGGACAAGAGCAAACTCGATGGACAGCCCGAGCTTTTCATTAGGCTTGTTCCGGACAAGGCTAACAAGACTCTGTCCATCATCGACAGTGGTATCGGCATGACCAAAGCAGGTGAGATTTGCTTGCCAAATGTGCTTTGTTGTGTTCTTTTGACGATTTGCTGTGGACGAAGTGTAATTCTGGCCGTTTCTTTTGAGCAGATCTTGTGAATAACCTGGGTACGATCGCAAGGTCCGGTACCAAGGAATTCATGGAAGCATTGCAAGCTGGTGCTGATGTTAGCATGATTGGCCAATTCGGTGTTGGGTTTTACTCAGCTTACCTCGTGGCTGAGAAAGTCATCGTGACCACGAAGCACAATGACGACGAGCAATACATCTGGGAATCGCAGGCTGGAGGTTCCTTCACTGTCACAAGGGACGTCAGTGGAGAGCAACTTGGAAGAGGAACCAAAATCACACTGTTCCTCAAGGAGGACCAGGTAGGATATTTTTCTGACTCCCGGATCGTGCAGCATTTGTGTTCCTTTACCAGAGTTTAGTTTATATGTTGAATTTGCAATGGTAATGGACTGAACCGGTCACTGATTATGGTTGCTGATGTCTGGCTTTCTGTTGACAGTTGGACTACTTGGAGGAGAGGAGGATCAAGGACCTTGTGAAGAAGCATTCTGAATTCATCAGTTACCCCATCTACCTCTGGACCGAGAAAACAACTGAGAAGGAGATCAGCGACGACGAGGATGAAGACGATCCCAAGAAGGAAGAGGAGGGAGAAGTTGAGGATGTTGATGAGGAGAAAGAAGATAAGAAAGGGAAGAAGAAAAAGATAAAGGAAGTGTCACACGAGTGGCAACTCATCAACAAGCAGAAACCCATCTGGCTGCGAAAGCAGGAGGAGATCACCAAGGAGGAGTATGCTTCCTTCTACAAGAGCTTGACCAACGACTGGGAAGACCACCTTGCAGTCAAGCACTTCTCTGTCGAAGGCCAGCTCGAATTCAAAGCAATACTCTTTGTTCCGAAGAGAGCTCCATTTGATCTCTTCGACACCAGAAAGAAGATGAACAATATCAAACTCTATGTCAGGAGGGTGTTCATCATGGACAACTGCGAGGAACTTATCCCTGAGTACCTCGGCTTTGTGAAGGGAGTTGTGGACTCCGATGATTTGCCACTCAACATTTCCCGTGAGACGCTGCAGCAGAATAAGATTCTTAAGGTTATCAGGAAGAACCTTGTGAAGAAGTGCATCGAAATGTTCAATGAGATTTCAGAGAACAAGGAGGATTACAACAAGTTCTATGAGGCTTTCTCCAAGAACCTGAAGTTGGGTATCCATGAGGACAGCCAGAACAGAACCAAATTGGCCGACTTGCTCCGCTACCACTCAACCAAGAGTGGCGATGAGATGACCAGCTTGAAAGATTATGTCACCAGAATGAAGGAGGGCCAAAAGGATATCTACTATATTACTGGTGAAAGCAAGAAAGCTGTTGAGAACTCACCGTTCCTGGAGAGACTCAAGAAGAAGGGTTACGAAGTGCTCTTCATGATCGATGCCATTGATGAGTATGCTGTTGGGCAATTGAAGGAATACGATGGGAAGAAGCTGGTCTCTGCCACGAAGGAGGGACTGAAACTCGACGACGAGACAGAAGAGGAGAAGAAAAAGAAGGAAGAGAAAAAGAAGTCCTTCGAGAACCTGTGCAAGACCATCAAGGACATCCTCGGGGACAAGGTGGAGAAGGTCGTCGTGTCTGACAGAATTGTGGACTCACCTTGCTGCCTGGTGACAGGAGAGTATGGTTGGACGGCAAACATGGAAAGGATCATGAAGGCTCAGGCCCTCAGGGACAGCAGCATGGGCTCCTACATGTCTAGCAAGAAGACCATGGAGATTAACCCTGACAATGGAATCATGGAGGAACTGAGGAAGAGAGCCGAGGCCGACAAGAACGACAAGTCGGTGAAGGATCTCGTGATGTTGCTCTTCGAGACTGCCCTCTTGACCTCAGGTTTCAGCCTTGACGATCCCAACACTTTCGCGGCTAGAATTCACAGGATGTTGAAGTTGGGCCTTAGCATTGATGAGGACGAGACGGGAGGCGATGATGCTGATATGCCCGCCTTGGAGGAGGATGGTGCTGAGGAGAGCAAGATGGAGGAAGTGGACTGAGTTGCCATGCGAAGTTATCACGGTCGATGAATGTTTTCGTCTTGGACTTTCTTGTCACTTTCATTCTCGCAGTACTTTAGGTGACAGTCTGTCAACGTTCCATGGTGAAGTGAGTAGTCCCTAAAAGTGTGTCCTAGGTCATGTTGGGTCTGTTCGATTTGGACGTGTGACATGAGAAGCTCCACTTGTTCGATGTTTACCTGTTTTTTCACCTTGTGAATTAGTGGTACAACTACTGAAGGTTCCCTCTGCCCACTTACCTGAAGACGATACGAATCGTTTTTTCATCACATCAGTAGCATAAATTCTCCAACGGTGGATTTTTAGCTTCTAGCTTTACTTGTCGTAGAAATCAAATAAAAACGTACAATGGGCAAACCGATTATGAGCGGTTGATTTGTCAACGCTACATGAAGGTAGCTGTTTTCTTCACTCACCTCTTTACTATGCTGGAGTCCTTCAGGATTAGGAACTTGGCCCCGTAGAAATCTCAAGAGCAGAGCGATTAAGAACATGAGCAGTGGCAATGACAAAGATCAAAAACGTTATTGCTAGAGGAAGCAAAACTTTAATACAAAGAAATCTACAACTGTACAGACTGTCGCTTGGCTCCTGTTCAAATCAATAAAAACTCGGCCAAGAATTGGGGACTCCGGCACAAGCACTGCCTATCTTGGCGACTATACAACCCCACATTATTTCCTTCCGGTAATATATATACCCAACAGACCCCATATGCAACTACAAATAAACCATGATCACGACAGGCTACTTTGGAATTAACTTGATCTATACCCCCATGACAAAACAAAAGACTGTCCCGACAATCATATAGCCCGGGAACCGATGCTTTTGGTTTGGTGACCATGGATTTCAAGCGACTGGCAATCCACCACCGGCAAGGACCAATTGATCTCTTTATGCATCCCTCTAAGAAAATTACACGACATTGCTGGTTTGATCATCACGAGAGTGTGCTCCACCACCAATCTGAGCATCTATCTCATAAGTTGAAAGCAACCTCCTCTGAAACAATTCAATGAACACAGTTGAAACCAAAATTGCATGCCAACAGAAGGCGCACAGTTAATAAAGCTCATCGGTACCATTAAACCAATTTCACCTCACAAATTCCAGATAAATAAAAAATGAAACAGTATGAATGTTCATCAGTAAGTATCCCAGACCAGAAACCAATAAAGTACTCAACTGTCTGTGCATCTTGTGTGTGTGTGTGACGCGTGTGCATGTGGGATAGAGGGAGAGAGGGGTTCTACTCACGTGATCCTCAAAATCTGGGCTTGTCAGATTAATGGATAGATTTCTCATCAACAGAAGCACCTGTAACAAAGAAATGACATCATAAGTTTACAAAGCATGGGAGGCATGAGCGGGTTTTGAGAAAAGAAATTTCTCCCATGAACTTAAAGGCAAAAGAACCCACATAGAAACTAAAAGCGCTGCAGACCAGTTAGGGCGAGGTCCTGACCATAAACCAATAAGCTGTTTCTGTTTTCTCAATTCAATTATCTCCTTGTCGATTCTAGAACTGCAGATACCAGAAACTTAAATTCCCATACTGATGTACTACCCTCCAGTTTATTCTACACTCCATAAGCCTTGAACTAATCTTCACACATTCAAACAAAACACACATTCACTCTTTAACCTCGACAGTTTAGCTGTTTCTCGCTAAATTATAGATATCTTACCGTTCATATAAAACTCCGAAACCATCCAATGATTAATTAGGACACTAATTCTAAAAAATACAGACATGACGTATTACTAACAGAGCCTTAACTCTTGGTTGAGGAAGTGACCAAACAAAGAGTTTCAAAAATTTGGTAGAGCAGAAGGGCACATACTGTTTCAACGTCTATAGGATCCATTTTTTTCAGTTTCTGCACATGACCAGAGGTGTTCGGGTCAAAGACACTGCCAATGAAACTGTATACCTGAGCGAAATCAGGTAAAACTGCACCACATACAAAGAAAAATATGTCACTAGTCAGTATAAATGCGGATGAATGAAATTCCCAAAAAAAGAGGATTCACCTAAACTATTAGTGAGAATAATTTCATGGTACATGCAACATGATTACACCAGCACAAACATCGACTTGTGAATTGTCAACACCAAACAGGAAGCAAAAATATGCAGAGTCCACAATGGCGCACCAAATACTCCTTCAAAACTGAATTAACATATAACAGCAATTTAATACATGACAATCCTATAGCCACTTAGCAGCAACTTTAACATTTTAACTTTTAGCACCAACCGTTCAACTTTCTTAATGAAACTAGGTCAATCCATACCCTACATTTGGTGCAAACATCTCTCTTCCTATAGTAACAAAACTAATGCTGTGTTTGGAAGAGGTGAAATTGGGGGTAGTTAAAATGAATCTTAGAAAATGAAAGAAAATAGAACCTAAAGTTGGTAAACAGTGATGCAACCGTACGGCCAAATGTCCAAGAAGTGCATAGCAATCAGCAATTGACTAGGCATTTGGCCGGGGCAGCTGACTGAGCTAAAAAGAGAAGAGGGACAACTGTTGCAAATCCACATAGTATGCACATATACAGCTGATTTTAAAAACAATTGATTTAGTTTCATTTAGAACTTGCATAACAGTAAATTAAGACGACTGTCAACAACCGCGAGCTACATTATACAGATCAACTGAATCGCCAGCTGGCCAAAAGCACCGCTACAAGTAAGTCAGAAGCACCCAAAGTATTGAAATTAACCTGAAACAATTCGTACTGGAGAAGGGTCGGAAGGGATGAAGAGATGGATTCTGTACCTCTCAGTGCAGTGGCATTATGACCTTGGTCAGTTGTTTCACAAATTGGCCGTGTTCTCGGAGTGCTGTCAGCGCTGCTACAGGAGTTATTGATCACATTTGTGCCTGAAAACACACATCATTATTGATTGAAATATAGCGCGAGAGCTTTCTATATAACACAGAAAGTTGCCAAGGTCACTTCTTTGGAAAATGGAGTCTGCTTTAGTCAAGCATATTTGATGCACAAACCTTTTGTTGGGCGGGAGAAACTGACAGTCTGCACGGTATTATTCGTCCAGGAAGACACTGGAGCATTATTAACAGGATTTCTGAGAACTGAAGAGGAATCAGGCCGAAGAACATATCCAGATTCGAGCAGTGCTTGTGAAGCATGAAAAGCCCCAGAGGCTGGTGTCGGAACCGAAGCTGCCACATGTGGCTCGTTAGTCATAACAAAATTAAGTGAAAGGACTTTCTGCATTGAATTCAGTATCGATCCATTTATCTATTTTAATTTTTTTTACCATTTTTTGAGGCCTTTTGAGGATATGGATGAGCAGCCTTCCTTTTTGGTCGAGGGGGAGGTAGGTGTTCATTTGTGCCACTCTTCTGCACTTTCAGAAAGTACTTCTGAGCATGACTGCGTATCTGCACCCAACATGTAAACATGAATCAGAGCAACTTCTAATATTGATAATCTGATTTAAAGTCTTCACACAACCAAAAGGTCAGCAATCACAAAGCCATCACTCTCCATTAGACTCATGAATAGATCCATATAGGTCATATCAACAATTAACAGAAGACTGATGAGATGCAAGGCTACAATTCAGAATATTATTGCATAATGTTAGATATGCCACCAAATGCTTAACTTCTATGAAATTAAACCAATAATTTCATGAATATTTCCATACACTGAAGGAGTAAATGCATTGATTGGTACCTGGATGACTGTCTTTGACCCAACAAAGGCTTCAATCTTTTTCCAGTCACGATCAAAGCTGTAAAAGCATTGAAAGAGAATATGGGTCTTAGCCAATACACCAGGACAATCACAAAAGTAGATGGGTCTTCAAGACAATCAAACGGGTCTCGACCTTAACAAAGCAGTCTCTAAATAGCATCAATGAGCCGATAAAGCAATGCATACTTGGGAAATGCATGTTTTAAGTCTTAATAAAAGTATACCATTAACATACCACAGACAGTTGAACATCGTCATCAACCCAGAGAATTGTAAAGCAGGACTACAATCATGCACGTAAGATAGCTAATTTTTCAAGCCACTCACAAGTCACATCCCACTTCCTCCACAACTCTCCATGCGCATAGATTCATTTCAAAATGATAACCAAACAAAGTTCATTTTTATTCATCCGATATGTAGGTAAATCAGCTAAAAATCCGCAAAATAGCAATTTCCATATTGCATTCTATAATGTAATCTAATTGCCATATGCCAGCCATGTTTGTATACTGAGGAAAGGGCAGATATTTCTCCTCTGAACCAGAAACACCAATCTATCCTTAATAATAGACAGAAAATGAAAATTCTCCGGGCGACAAAAACAGTACATGAGAAAATCAAGCCAGGCACCACCGTTCCTCAAGTCCAGATCAACACAACACAAACTATTACACTCATTAGAACGCATCAAATCACTCCACAGGTCAATTTCCTCATCAGTAAGTTCCCACGCATTCGACCCCTCCCACCAATTAGCATCCACTACAAAAGTACCGTGGAACCAACCCGCAAAATAGCTCAAATTACCCGCCCCCAAACAACCCCACGCGCTTCACGCGCCGAAACCCTATCGCCCTATCACTAAGGGCGCGACCGCAATTCAGAATCGAAACTTACAGCTGAAGTGCCTCGAGGAACTTGTCGTGCTCCGGCTCCGTCCAGCTCTCCCTGGATTTGGTGATGGTGTAGGGTTTGCGGACCTTCTTCGCCAGATCCTCCGCCGACGACAAGGTGGCGGACGACGCCGCCGCCGCCGCCGCATTCGCCGCCGAGAAGGGCACGAAGCCGGGGAGCGCCATTCCGTTCGGATCCAAGTAGAATCCCTCGGCCGGGTTCGGGTTATTGGACACCATCGGAGTGGATTTGTGATTGTTTTTCAGTGAGACTTGGAAAGGAAGGAGAAAATAGAAACGCGGCCCGTTTGCAGAGCGTTAACGCGACGGGATTATATAAGGGTGTGTGGGGTAAGTATCCCCTGCGGTCCGTTGTTAGGTAGTCCGTCACACGTGGACCAACCAGACCTCGCCACGGCTCTCGAGACGATTCAAGCGGGAACATTTTCCTTTATAAAATCCTCGTACTTCCGTTCCGTCTTATCGCGGCTGTTCGGGTGTTCTGCCCCCGTTTCCGACGGAAGCGCAGTGAAAAACGAGGATATTTTTACGAGGGAAGACCCTTTTTACTCACTGATATTTTCAGTGAAAATCGGAGTAAAGTACGCAATTTGGGTATTTACCACATTTCGACTTAAATAACTTGAATTTCTACCAAAAAAAAAATGTAAAAAGCATGAATTTACAATTGAAATAGAAAATGCAATATACTCGCTACGTTTAATTTGATACGTTGCAATTACACTTAATCCGATTTATAATCTGTTCATCGTGATTGATTTGATTTTAAAAGAACCCGTCAACGTTCGTGATTATCACCATTCTTCGCTCGATAAAAGGTTCATCTGATAATTTATTTTAGAATTTACAATGATTTCCTTAAATTCATTTTCGCTCTGATTAATGCGCTTGCTATGAACTACTTCGCTCAGTGGAGGATTGAAATCCATTGACCATTCAATACAACAAATCGAAGCTATCGAACTGCGATTTTTCAGTCTCCTAACTATGGAAATGCTACTTTCGAATTATATACATTTAGAACCGCGCAAAATGCATACATAACGAAAAAACTAGAAAGAAGAAATTTATGAGCAAATTCATGCTGCAAACCCCCTTCGACAATCAAATGAGAGACAAATGCAAAATATTTATGGTCAAAGTCGTGCGGACTTAAAAGTGGCTCCAAAGAGCTTAAAATGCTTCTTAACATATTTCTTGGTTACAAAAAGGAAGTGCCAAAATTACACGGTACATACGTGTTAGAAACAGGCGAAAAATGGAATCAAAAGTAAGAGGCTTCTTTCGACGAGCAAGAAAATCGTATAGATTTAACTACTTCAATCAATATTTAGTGCGTTTGTTTAATAAAAAATGAATGATTTGAAAAATATTTTCTTAAAAACGAATATTTGTATCGCTTACAAAAATGAATAAATAAATAAATAAAAAATTCATCATCCGTGCAAATATTTAAATGCCAATTGTCGTCGATAATGAAAAATATTTTTCATTGACTAAAAGCAACCATTTTTTAAAAAAAAATATTTTAAAAAAAAATTATTTTTCGCGAAATAAACGAAACTTCTACGTTTGTCGTATCGGCCTCATCGAAGCAGCAAAGCTCTCGTGATTTTTCTAATCAAGAGGGACATGCCGTTGGTATTGTGTTTTGTCGATCGATAGAGACATGCAAAACTGAAATTAGAACCAATGAGAAGGAGTATGATGAGGGAGTAGCGTGGGTAGGGAAGCAGGCGATTCCCCCTCGGAAGCCAACTTCGGTGGGTAACGGAAAAGGGGACCGAAACGGGAAGGAGCAGAGCGAGGTGAAGTCCTGCACTCATGGCCAATCAGAGGTGGATACGTGGCTGGCATCCCAACCCTTCCGCCTCATGTCATCCCCGCCCACGGTCTCAGGTTCCGGTGGCCAATCAACAACCGCCACGTGTTGGCCCCATCCCCGAACGCCACAATCTCCTCTGAGATATTTTCCGCGGGGCCCGCTCCAAGCGAAAAGGGGCAGATATTTTTTCCGCTCCGAGAAGATTGGTCTCGATCCGAGGTGTAACGCAGTCTTTAAATTTTAAATTTATTTAATATAATTGATAAATTTTAATTTAATGTATAATGTCATTGCTAATATTTTACTTTGTATAATGTAATTTATGGACTTTTGATACATATTCAATTTAGTTGTCATTCTAGTGATTCAAATTCATGAACAATATTAAACATTTTCATATAATATAGGGACTAAATTGAATACGTACCAAAATTTAATGAACCATATCAAACAAATTTTAAGTATAGTGACGACATTACATACTAAGTTAAAGTTCATGGATCATATTAAATAAATTTAAAGTTCATGAGCCACAATACATATTGGACCAAAATTCAAGAACCATTTATACCATTTACCTTAATTAATCGTATTCGTTTCCTCGCAAAATTTATACATTGTATTGTAATATTTAAAAATCTAGAAAAATTCCAAATCAACGAATCGGAATGGCTTTCATATTGATCCGACGATCGCCGCACCCTCAAAGACTCATGAAAACCCATTTCCTCTCGTGGACAAATAGACTCCTTTTTTTTGGAATCAATCCTTCATTCACCAAGTTGATCGCGCTGATGTTGTGCATGACCCTGGGGCTATTATTAAAAACGAGGTTCATATGACCGGACATCGAAAATGGATGCGTGGTAAATCGAATTAAACCCGTCCAAATCGAAACGAAAGAAAAGGCCAAGAGATTGGGTCGAGACTTGATTGAACCGCGACAGTTCCGACTTTCAAGGCAATGGATCCAAGCAAGTATATCCTTTTGTCATCACCTAGTACGTTTTCCAACTACTCAAATCAATCACCCAAACTATGCTCACGACACAATTCATTGTGTATTTTGGGTATGGCAATTGGCTAGGATGAATAGTGGGCAAAAGAAGTGTGTGTTTCGATAGCACTCGGTCACGATCCACAGCCAAAAAGAGCTGCCATTGCTAAATATGGGCCGATTGGTGTACTGGCGATTAGATATTCGGAGAGATCGAGTCGAGATTTGTTGTTCTGATAAAGCAGATTGAACGATCTCATTGCAAATCCGTTTCTTTCGAGGCCGCCCCATGTGGAGGCTTTGGAACTTTCTATCTTCGGGTAAAAAGTCAAATCCCGCGCGTCGCACGACGATGCGTCACGTAGGCTCTTGGACCAACTTCCAGGCCCAACTAAAAGTTGGTTTCCTCACTTGGGGAAGGCCCATTGAAGGCCGGCCCAGTTACCCTGAGCTTTCGACAAAAGCCGAGCCTAACGTATTGCGCAACTCGCCCGTAACATTATTACATATAAACTCCTTGCCACGGACCAAACTCGGGCTGGTCGGGCCTTCCTCGCGTAAGGACGTTGTCCGAACCGGCCATTTGCCTGTCGGACCTCTCGGGCCTGGTCACAAGCTCGCTCGGCCGTCGATCGCCTCTAAAGACATGACGAGTGTCTCTTGTCCTTCGACTTTGCTAGAAGCTATGCGGGCTTGGACCAACTTCTCCAAGTCCAACTAGAAATTAATTTTCTCATTTAGGGATAGTCCGTTAAAGGTTAGCCGGTTACCCTTTGATTTCGATAAAGGTCAGGCCTAATGTGTTGCGCAACTCATCCATGATGTAAATATTACATATAAACTTCTTGCCCCGGACCAAAGTCGGGCTGCTCGGGCCTTCTTCACATAATGACGTCCTCCGAACCCGCCATTTGCCGGTCGGGCCTCTCAAGCCTAGACACTAGCTCGCCCCGACCGTCGATCGCCTCTAAAGACACGGCAAATGTCTCGCGTCCCTCGACTTTGCTACAATTGCCTATAGCATAGTCACACATGACTCTTTTGAGGATATATATCCGCTAAAAGATCCCAAAGGGTGCCAATTATCATTAACTTAGAAAAAGAGGTTTTCTTTATCATCTCCCAGTCAAATATGTCAAATTTGGGGGAAACAAGGACAACACGTGCTCGAAGAAATTTTCTCCGGGGTTCAGTGCTTTCTCCGATGGGCCCGACCGACCAAATTGGACCATTCTTTAGAAAGCGATGGAGGGAATCTTTTGACTGGAAAATTGAATTTTGGTCTCACTTTTTAGGATTTACCCATACCCAAGTATAAGAAAGTTACCAGATAAAGTTGATCATTGCAGTTTGATTTTTCTTTTCCTCTTATCACTCCGTCGAATAACCACCCGCTTCTACAAAATTACTACCCGCTCTTATATTTAATGACTCGTTTTTATTCCGCATACATCAAGACTTAATATCACATACTCGTAGCGCGTGCCCGCAAGTTCATCTTTGTCAAGCGAAAAGCGGGTTTTCTCTTGCTTTTACCGACATTCTCAAGTTACCCAATTAAATAAAAAAAAGATAATTAAAATACGATTAATATTTATAAAGACTCCCCATTTGCATACACTTTATTATATAGTTGCTATTTTCTATTTATTCACCCTAGTGTGCAAACCCCGGTAGGTAATGACCACACATTCTAGAAGCACATCTATCGTGCATGATTCATATATAATAGGAAAAGTCGTTCTAGGCCCTTTCTCTCTTATACCTCTATAAAAACTCATCACGTCATAAACAAATTCATTATGAAAAAGCAAGCAATTAGAGGGAGATTCTCAGAGAAAAAAAATACCATGCATAACCATGGTTCTCCAATCACCTACTCACTTCTGCCCCTAGGCCACTCTACTCTAAACTTTTATTAATTTTTTTTTACAAAAAACGAATATATGTGGATACGTTTGATTAATGTCCCTCCATATCTAATTGAAAGCGACATAAACTTTTCTTAGGGAGATTGTTGATATTGAAAATAATAAATCCAATCAGACAGAGCCTAATAGATGCAAAAAAAAAAAAAATTAGTAAACTTCATGTTGATGTTGCAATCGTTGATCCATATACTTCCATCGGTTAGACCGCGCTTGCAACTCTTTGATCTCGCTGTAACGTGATTTAATCAATACCGTGACAAGTTAAACTATCAAGATTGTTAAATTGTTGAAACACAACGTAAATTACTACTCGAGTGAATTAAAAGCAAAAAAACCACAATTATGATGAGTAACCAAAAAATATTAAATAGTTTCATTTTACGCACATTGAATATTGACTGGGGATAGTTATTCAAAAAGTCATAAACCTATTATTAGGGGTGTCAATGGGTCGGGTTGGGTAGGGTCGGGCTTTCATGATATCCTACTCGATCCGAAATTTACAAGGTCGTGTTTAACCCGCCTCGAGACCCTGTTCAGTATATACTCCCAAGAAAGGGTCGAGTCGGGTCAGGTCAAGTAGGGCCGGGTTTTATTTATTTTTCAACGAGAGAGAGTTGTCTTCGTCACTTGCTTCTTCATTTTTAGCCGATGGATATCTCTCTTGTTGAGTTCAATTGATCGGCGAAGTCGACCCACCCACGATCATCTCCCTCCCACTTCAAGACCCGGCCATTGGCGATGCCGGTGTATGGGCCCCCGTTGCTCGGGTTGAAGGTGAGGCTCTCGGGCCCGAAAGCTCTGGGGACTGGAACCACCTTGGAAGCGTGGAGGCAATCATGGGCTCTCGGGATGGGAGGTTGCTTTTCTGGCAATGGTGATGGGGTGATGGGGGGTGAAAGATGAAGGAGAGAGAGAGGGAAAGAGTAAGTACATCGTAACCGGCCACGATGACCGCACCACAGCATATCCAACAAGGAAACCCAAAGAGAAGAGGAGGAGATTCTTGAGGGCATTTCAAGCATTTAAAGATAGTTAGCAAAAAAAAACTAATATAGTAATCGTTGTCGAATCCACCAAACACCACCCGCCTTGTGCAATTGCGGCACTGCCGCTGCTGTCGAGCTGGCGAGATCGGAACTTTTTGACAGATTTTCCCTTCTAGTTGCAACGGGCATGTTTGGAGGTATGAGAGAGAGAGAGAGAGAGAGAGAGAGAGAGAGAGAGAGAGAGAGAGAGAGAGAGAGAGAGAGAAGAAGAAGAAGAAGAAGAAGAAGAAGAAGAAGAAGAAGATCAGTGAACAGAAATGTTGAAGACGGTGGCGGCTACGAAGGAGGGAACAGGAACAGGGCAAGCAGTGTGAGGACAAGATGGGCATTGTCAGAAAAGCGGCGCCTGTGCTCCAAACGGCGGAAGAACAGTGTTGCTGTTACCTTAGATTTAGGGTTTAGTCACGCAAAGAGAGAGGAGAGAGAAGGGGAGAGAGAGAGAGAGGGGAGATTTGCGAATGGTCCCAAGGTGTCAGTGGATCAGGCTCGACCCAACCACTTTTTTATCTCAAGTTAATAGGGATCAGAAAAATTCCTTTGCTTCGTAGCTCTTGCTTGTGGCTGGCGACCTCCATTAGCCATTGCTAAGGCCCTAGCCACAAATGGAGGGAAATAGACAAGAAAAACAAAACATTCAAAAAAATTTAAAAAAATTGCAAAGAACGTCTATATCAGCATTAACCGTCCTAAACTTTCACGTTAACGATTTTTAGCTAAAATTGATATGAAAGAACGTCAAAAACGAAAGATTTATGACTAAATTGATCAAATTAAAAAATATAAGACTCAACGATCACCCTATAATAAATTTAGAACTTTTTAAACTATTTTTCCTGATTGATGTCTTCCCCACTAGTGGCAATAGACTAATTAGACATATTCGATTAGGGGCGGCCTGGACTAAACCAATCGATGCAGGAATTGCACAAAAAACCACGTCACATGGTGGGCGTCCAACGTCGTTCACAAACTATTTCTCGATATATGGTTAGATTCAATTATTTGCCAACTCGTAACGAATAGCGCATGGACACTTGTCACCCTCGATCCCACCAGCAAACGCACATTGTTTTTACAACGATAGACCCGTGATTGATTTTTGATCCATCGCACCACTGATGCATAAAGTTAATTCAGCATAAGAAGAAGATGACATCACCATCGTGACGTGATGCATAGGTAAGACGACGACGACGACCCCACCCTCTCGATAAGGAGGAATCCGAGGGGTGAGGCCGAGTGGATTTTTGCTTTTCTTTTGGCTCCCAATTTTTTCCTTTTCATTACTATTTTCCGCTTTAGTGCTGGACTTAGTCACTTAGGCCTCTCTATAAAGGCGCTCGATATCCTTCAACACATTCCCATCAAACTTGAGAGTTTCGCGTGCTCTTCTGCAAGCTAGACGAGCGAGAGAAGAGAGAGCAGAAATCCTCTTCTATCTGCTTCGAAACGCTGGCGAAAACCATGCCGGTAAAGTGTCCTTTTTTGAGATATGGAGGGTTTGGGTCGGGTCGGGTTTAATTAATCGTCCAAACATGTTTGCGACGAATTGCGTTCGCTATGAAATTTTACGTGTGGGTGGGTGAGAGACGCGTCTCGAAGTTTACCGTAAAGGACGGGAATGCTAATTGTAGGTTTTGAAAAGTGAGGATGACACTTTCCTATATTTCTTTTTTGTGGTCAGAGAGGTTACTTTGATATGGGAAGTAAAGTTAGGGTAATTTTTTATTTAGGGTTTCTTTGTCACATCGATATGGTTTTGGTTTTGGCGCAGGAAGTTATCCTCCAAGTGGATTGGCCCAACGAGAAGAAGAAGAAGGAGGCCATCAAGATAGTCTCCAAGAATGAAGGTGCCTCGACTTGAATATTGTCCATTCGAATTGGCAATAAGTAAACGCTTTGAGTACATATTTTTTTCATTTGATTGTGCAGAAGTAAAATCAATTGCTGCGGACGACGAGAACAAGCGACTGACGGTGGTCGGGGACATGGATCCCGTAAAGCTCGTGATGAAGATGAGAAAGCAATTTCCGGCGACGGACATCGTCTTCATGAAGACGGAGACCCCGGCGGTGGTCAAGACCCCGCAACCAGAGCCTCCTCCGCCCTACCGATACCCGTATCTCCCCGATCCTTACTATGGGAGGCCGTCCGCGCCGCCGTACTGGGGTGACAACAGTTACTACCCCGATCAGTCTTATCCAGCGAACGGACCCCCGTATCACTCCTATCCTTCCAATTGGGGGCAGCCCTGGTAGCCATCCGGGGGCTACTATGGTTAATATCCTCAGTAGGAATATGTTCACGGCTATGTGGACATCGCAAATGCTTTGAATTCTACTTGTACTGCTTTCACCTGTATCGCTCTGCCCTGCCCTTTGCATGGATGCTAATATACTGTTTGGTTTGGTGCGATCGGCCTGACTAGCAAAGATTACATTATTATGAGTTGAGTACACAGAAGGCGGTCTCCAAGCCAGATTTGGAGCTCGTACAAGTAGCTTCGGGAGATATTGAGATTTAAAAGAGCTGCGCATGAATTGATATAATATAAACAAGGTGTTGGACAAAAAACAAAAAAAAAAACCCTAATGAGGGACCTAGCGTTAAGGGAAATGTTCCAAACAACATGCGTGGGAGGCAGCTTCCTCGAAGGTTCATACACTAACTGAGCCTCTGTTTGAGGTTTTTCTGTCGTCTGTTGTCCTTGTTAAAAGGATTTATTTATAACGGAAAACCGATCAAAATCGACAAGAGAGAAGATTATGAAGCAACTATTTATCTATATTTTAATCTGCCAAAATACCCACTTGAATTAATTTCTTATTAATTGAAAAAGTGGTGGACGCATACGACAAATAAACGGGACAGAATTTGACCCTGAAATCTTATAAAGATCATTCAAGACTCGTACTTGAGAAATGGATAACACTGACTCCGGTACCATATTAGGAAATTCAACTCAAAAGCTTAAATCGATAGGTGTATTGAGATCACATGAATCAGAAAAGTCCAGTTGTCAAGAGATGTGAGAGAATATTTCAACACTTAAAAAGTTAACAGGTAAAGGGAGATTATACGTATATAACGCGTATAAACCTCACAGTCAAACAATGTGGAATAATTCGATGTATTTTCCAGATTGCACGGCAACTTTATTGACATTTTTACCCTTGAAATTGGAACCTCGAAGTCTCAAAATCGGTATAATCATAATCAGAAATGAACTATATTTTTTTTTAAAAAAAATAGGGAAGTATTAACGTTTCTTTTGTACGCATTAAGCAACTTGTTCCACTCCTGTGTGGAGTGGACCACCGACGGACGCGAGCAAGACTGAGGGGATTTGAAGTTCGTGGTATAATTCCATCAATTTGACTAACATTTTTGGCTTGACTCGGGTCAACTGGCTCCTCCACAGTTACAGCAGCCCCATCGCTTTCCCAAGATTCCTAGCTAAATTCTATTCGCACTTCTCTTCTTCTACTCAACTCATTCCATTCCTCTTCTTGCAAAGAGCAAAAGCATGCTCACTTCTTTAAACCCGCTTCACAAATGGGTCCTCGAGAAATACGGTTTTAATTGCAACATAACAGTCCACAGTTTTATCGAAACGGAACAAACAAAAAAGCCAGTGGTCTCTACCTTCCAGCCCCACATTTTGCATAGACAACAGATAGGACAGACTCGCATACGCCATTTGATTAATCTATCTTTGGTAGCAAGCCTATCACGCATTACTGACCAAAAGATAAAGTCGGTTCTTTGGTATACTAGGGCTGCACCAACTCAATCTCTACCAAGGCACCTTCACACCCTTAGCTCCCAAAGCATTCCTGGCACTACCGACTGAGAATTCTCCTGAGGCAGTCAGCTTCCAAGTAACTCTATCAGGACCACAGGGATTAGGCTCAATAACACCACAAAGCATCTATCTTCTTTATGTCCACGTGGCCTATCCGCCTTGGGTCTCCCTTTTCGTGTTCCTTGTACCATTTCTCCACGGGGTCCGAAGCAAACGAAAACAAGCAACATCGTTGAGATTTATATGTCGTGTTGTGATCTTTGTCATGGAACAAAAAGTTGCTCTAGATGAATGCACCTTCTTATGACATCGCGGTGGGGGCAAATAGTTAGGTGGACTCATTATTGGAATTGGACACGACTTCTTCTAGTTCAAAACTTTTCTCGGTTATTGCTCTGAGGTCGTAATCTCTCTCTCGTCATCAAGCTTGCGTAGTTTTTCTCGGTAAGCTTTAGTTTATTGCAAGGGAACAAGAGCAAACTGAGCGGTCGGCTAGATGCTCAAGAAGCTCAAACACCGGTAAGCTAGATCGCAATCACAATAAAGATTTCTACAAGTATCACCATATACCTCTTTCCTAACCTCAAGACAATCGCGTTACCTCCCCCTAACAGCTGTTTTAATCCGCTTTGTAATCATATCAGTAATTACAATGAAAGCAGGTTCATGTTCATGAAGGCGTTTGTTCCTAGTAATCCAAATGCGACACAAGAACACATTTCATGAAAGCTAAAACAACAAACAAGGAAATGATTTTCGTTCAGAAACAGAAACAGCTCGAGTGATGCAGAATCTATTAGTGGTGTGTTTCTAGACCAGTTGGACAGGCAGAAGTCCAAACAGAAGGCGAAACGGTGATGAGACTAGAACCGGTAGACCCGGTTCACGACATCGGATCGGGCTCAAATTCGGTCGTTTGAAGCGAAACGGCGGTCTGAACACAACACACTATCTTTAGTTGTGACTAACGATGGATTTTAGCGATTCGAGATCGTTTACATGGGTTTTTCTATTATTTTAATATTTTTGTGGATTTTAATTTTAAGGGCAGTTTTATAATTTTGATATTTTATGCTTTATAGTCCTAGTAGGGTTTGGTTTATGAATATATAAGCTTATTTTAGGATTTTTTTTAAAGAACGGAACATTATCATCAATATTGAATTTCGGGATTTCTCTCCCTAAATAAGGTTTTGCTTGAATTACTCACTGAACGCTGCGTCATTGAGCCACCTTAAAATTCCAGTCAACGGGTCCTCGAGAAATACGGTTTTAATTGCAACATAACAGTCCACAGTTTTATCGAATCGGAACAACCAAAAAAACAAGTGATCTCTACCTTCCAACCCGACATTTTGCATAGACAACAGATAGGACAGACTTGCATACGCCATTTGATTAATCTATCTTTGGTATCAAGAGATAAAGTCGGTTCTTTGGTATACTAGGGCTGCACCAACTCAATCTCCACCAAGGCACCTTCACACCCTTAGCTCCCAAAGCATTCCATGCACTACCGACTGAGAAGTATCCTGAGGCAGTCAGCTTCCAAGTAACTCTATCAGGACCACAGGGATTAGGCTCAATAACACCACAAAGCATCTCTTTTTCCACGTAGAAAACAGAAGGTATCTCATGCAAATGTTTATGAACTGATTATCACTTCCATCGCAATACCACATTTCTCGACCATATTAGGATCTTATCTCATCAGAGTCCATCAATGGATGGTGCGTGGCCAGTGGCGTCATCAAACATTAGGGTTGTTGCCGCGCCCTTAAAGGCACTGCTACTGCTAGCATTTGGAATTTTTGACCGACCAAAAAGCGCCAGGCGCTAGCCAACGACACAGAGCTAGCTTCTTTTTTTGTCTTCACGACCAACCGCATACCTACGACACTTCGTCATCTCATCCACGTCTGAATCCTACGTAAGGTTGATAAGATCAAAGGCTGAAGCAGCCCTTATGTTTTGAATATAAAACATCGAATGAGCAAGTGATGACGTATTTGATGACTCGTGATGGGAAAAAGACCCTGGCGTGTTTGAATGATCCATTAGCGAAAACGTTAGGTTTTCTCGTTTTTCGCTTTTGGGTTTACGAAAGCTTGTTAGATTCCGTTGAAATTTCATACATTGCGTGACCCAGCATTCTAGATTATATTAATTTGTGGAGGTGGCCGACTTCTAGATTGGAATTGGTCGAAAAGGAAGAGAAACGATCGGAAAAAAGAGGGCACGTTTATAAGTGGACTACGGCCCAATTATTAAAAAAGATTTTCTGTTGAGAAAATTCTGATCTTGACAGGCAAAAGCTCATACTATGCAGGTGTGAGATTCAATCTTTAGGTTTGGGAGGGGACGTGATTTACTTTTGTTTAGGTGCATACGTTTCATTTTATTATGAAAAAGTTGCTTTCCCTGCCGGTATACAAGGCAACAGTCTGATAATCCTTTGAGCAAATTAGGACTATTCGATGCTCCATGTCATTTTTCCTTGCACAATGCAAATTATGTTTTGTGACATATGTTGGAACCAAAGTCGGATCAAAATCTTCTTTCTCGAGTAGTGTTTTTGTCCAATATCTCAACAAATTTCCATCGTTGTTATCAAATTCATTTACATATATCAAGGTTACAACACGCACGTCAAGTCTTTTGCTTCTCCATCTCTTGTGAGCCAGATATATAATTCAGTGAAAGATTAACTAGGAGAGGAAAAACTTCAATGATTATCTACATTTTTAGCTTATATAAAGCGGAAAGAACAAGCATGGGCCGTTGTTAGTGGAGATGAAAAGCCATTTTCTCAAGAAAGCGACAGATTATTTGTAATTAATTCTCTTCTTTGGCCAAAGAGAGCGACCCTTTCTGAAAGGTGAAAACCCAAAGAGGTTGGATCTAATTCACCCGACCAAAAGGTAAAAGGATCTGACTTGAGAGTCAAACAACCAAAAGTTGCCCATTCTCATTGTATTATTCCATCTCAAACCTTTCTTTTCCAAAGGATCTATTACCCATAATTAATCAAGTAAGCTAAAGTAACTACGAACAACTCGAGTCACATGTGATTCGATCACATAGGCCAATTAATGTTCTTTTCTGGCGTGTGAATGTGTCATTTTTTATTTTTTATTTTTTTGGGGGGGGGGGGGTTGCTTTATCATAATCCGAAACCAACAAAACTCATGTAATCGCAAAAGAAGACCAAGAAGTCTTATAATCCTAAAATCCAACTAAGATTATTCAAAGATAATCCAAATTATATATTCGTACAACTATAAATGAATATTGAAACCAAGCATCAACGTATTTCACTCTTCATCTCGGCATTTCGTTTTAGCTAGAGGGCATTAAGTATTCCTGGTGGTGGTCGAATTCACCAAAAATAATTCCTACTCTCTAAATCACAAATAAAATGTACTTAGGGTGAGCAGAGTCGAATCCACAGAGACTGACAAATTGTTAATCCTTTGAAAACCAAGTAAACAATAAAAGCGAAATTAAAAAGGGGGTTTATGCAGAAAAGACTTAAATAAAATAAGCAAACAGAAATTATAGAAAATCAGATTATGCAACATCTAGCAAAGGTAATCTCATTTAAGTTCGGAAGTTGATCATTGAGTCACACAAATAATCTCAAACACTACAATAGACTGGTTATGGTTGTTGAAATGCTTCTAACAACCTAATTTTTCCTTAATATTAGATTAACCGGACACGCGCCTGTGATTTATCCCTTATTAACGAATAACCCCGACGTGCGCCAAGGATTCAATTCGCTAATAGCATGAAAAGCGAGAAAAACCCAACCCTAGCCAATAAATCACACGCGTAACTTATTCAAGCTAGATCATATATTCTCATAATACAACTTGAAAATCTGATTTTAATCAAGTCATATTATTTGCCATTATTATTAAAACACCTAAACAATTACGGGTTTGGGTATTTCAATTGGCAAACTATCACCCTGTCAATTGCACAACGAGCTATTATTGTAACAACCAACAAAGCAATGGTAAACAATAAAACAGAGAATATATAAGTACTGCAGAAATTAAGAAGGAGGATTAAGTTTAGATCTCACAACTTGAATGAACTTGAACTTTGATAATCCTTTGCTAGATTAAAAAGGAGTTAGCCACACATGGCTACAAAATGCGCAAAAGAGAAAATAATATGTTTCTGAATTTTCTGGAGTCAAGTCTGTCCTCCCCTCTTGCGTTTAACCTCTTAAATAAAAAAGAGAAACTCTAGAAAAAGAAATTCTATCCAACATGGAAAGAGAAAATAAAAGGCAAAAACTTCTCCCTAATGTCCCTAATTAAGAGTTCTATTTAAGTACAAAAATCCCTCTCAATCAGATCTGGAAAATATGGAAATTAATGGCCAAATCACGTCCCCAAATTCTGCGCCAGCTTTGCATCCGCGCGATCTTAAGCCGTGAGTACGGATCTCTGGAAATTGGATCTTTTATATGCAGAATCCCAACCAACAGCTCAAAAACACATCAAAAGCGTCCAAAATCTTTGCGATTGCATCATTCACCATCACCTAATCACAATGCATAAAACCAAATAAATTCCACTCTATTTATTCGAATATTTGCCCAAAATATCACCAAATATAATCAAAATATAAGTCAAATATACACATCATCAATTCCACTTTACAAGATTGCCTAATTAGAAAGGGAGCACCTTAAGTTAGAAACTCAATTCCTTTAAAACCCAATTCAGGGGTGGTGGATTCAACACATTGGGAATACTCCGAGGTCAAATTAAGTTTAGTTTATTGCAAAGGAACAAGATCACGTGAGGCAGCCAGCTAGAGGCTCAAGAAGCTAATCACAGGTAAGCTAGATCCCAATTACAATAATGATCTCCACGAGTATCACCATGTACCTTTCTCCTAACCTGAAGACAATCACGTTACCTCCCCCTAACAGCCGTTTTACTCCTCTCTACACTAGTACATTTGCATCAGAAACAAGCAAATGATTCAGATCCGCACACCATGAAAGCTTTCAAGCAGGAAACAAGGAAATGATCTTCCTTTGGAAGCAGAAACAGCCGAACCCACCTCATAATTCCAGTCAACAGGTCTTCGAGAAATAAGGCTCCATTGCAACCAACAGCCCAACACTTTTGTCGGAGCTGAACAACCCAAAAAACAAAGTGATCTTTGACTTCCAGCCCCTCGTTGCACGGACAACAGCAGATAGCAGAGATTTGCATATGCAGTTTGATTAATCTATGTTTGATACCAAGCCTACCGCGCACTGCTAACCAAGAGATAATTATAAAGTGTATGGTTCGGTATGATCCGCTTGAGTAGCCACACTGATTGTCTTTGAATCTATTGGATCAAATTGCAAGCAATAGATTGAAGAGATAATTATAAAGTGTAACTGCTTGATAAAAAGCAAGATCTCAATCAAGTACCCAAAAGCGGTCTCCAAGCCAGATCTGGAGCTCTGACAGGTAGCTTCGGGCAATAATGTAATTTAAAAGAGCTGCATGTGAATTCAAATGAATAAGTAGTTAAGAAGCCTAGACAGCGGCCTAGTGTTCCGGCAAAATAATCGAAATGGCATGCATCTGGAGGCATCTTCCACGAAGGTGCATTCGCAAACTCAACCCGCCGTTTAAGGATTTTTGTCGCCTAACTCCTCTTTTAAAACCATTTATTTACAGCCGAAAACCATTTAAAATCGACAAGAGAGAATCTTAATAAGAAGCAAATGTTTAAAGAGCAGCTCCTTATCTATATCATTCAATCTGTTAACCAATATATTGCGAATGCACTGTTCCCACTTAAAATTAATTTCTAATTGAGACGTTAAAGCTTAAGTTAGATACCATGTTTAAAAGTGCATCTAAAAACTTAAATTAATAAGTGGAGTAAGATTACATGTATATGAAAAATATAGAAATCCTATATTCAAGCGACGCAGGATATTTTAGTTCATGATAAGCATGTTTTTGAGATTGCATGACAAAGACCTCAATTTCTCAAAATCGGTATAATTAAATTACAAATAAACTTTATTTAAAAAAATCGCAAAGTATCTACGATTTCTCGTGTAGGCAACAAGCAACTCGTTTGACTGCTGTCTTGCCTTGAACACTCAAATGGATGCGAACTGGACTGAGCTGATTTGAATTCGTGGCACAAGTCCATCAAATTTGACTAGTATTTTTCGCTTGACTGGGGTCAACAAGATTTTCCCTCATTAAAAACCCCATCGCTTTCCCAAAGATTCCTATCGCACTTCCATTAACACTTCTCTTCTGCTACTCAAACTCAGTTCATTGCTCTTCTCGCGAAAAAGAGCTAGAGCACGCTTGCTTACTTCTTTAATCCGCTTCACGAGCTCGGCCAAACAATGCAGGTCAGGATCTTTATTCCCACGTCACCTCATAAGCTTGAGTCTTTCCTTTTTGCTTTCCTCGTAACTTTTCTATCAGTGGTCCGAAACGGAAAAACAAGAACATCATTAGATTTATACGTCGTTGCGATCTTTGCCTTGGAACAGAAAGCTGTTCTGAGGGTGGAATGGGGCAACGAAAGGGAAAGGAAGAAGGCCATGAAGACAATCTCTGCATATGAAGGTACCCCACAGAATCTCAGATCTCGAGCTTCGCGGTTGAAACTAGGGTTGAAGGTTCAATTAGAATGCATGGCTCTTTACCAGCTTATTTTATACTCTAACATGTTTCCATTTAACGAAGCTTAAGTGGCTCGCAGGGATACAATCGGTGGCCGTGGACATGGACAAGAAGAAGGTGACGGTGATCGGGGACATGGACCCGGTACAGTTAGTTGAAAGCTTGAGGAAGCGATTTGACACGGACATCGAGTACCTGGGTCCGAAGGAGCCCAAAACTGAAAAGCCGAAACCTGACGCCAACATCGACAGCCCAAACAATCCTTACCCGGAACACGTAGCTTACCACTGTTACGGTTACCCACCGTACCCACCTCCTCCTTACTATTATCCACCATCGGCACCGCCCTCGTATTATTATTCCTAGATTTTCGTTAGAAGAGTGTTCCTGGAACGAAATGTGTTCTGATGAACATCTTAAAGCCTAAGTTTTATGATGCTCAATGTCCCGTGATGCATCTTTTTGTTTATCTTCGACGTCGACTTTCTGAGTGTGACAAGGGAAGTTTGGACCTTTAAGGCTTCTTGTTGCACCTTTTAGTATGCATGGATGAGAAGGAAATGCTTTCATATCATTTGGCCAGAGTAGCTATCCTCTTTCACGGTCATAACATAGGAAGAAGGCACGTTCTTTTGACATTTTGGTGGGGCAAATAGTTAGGTGGACTCGTTATTTGAATTGGACCCGACTTCTTCTAGATTAATACTTGTCTCGGTTATTGCTTTGAGGTCATAATCTCTCACGTCATCGAGCTTGCGCAGTTTTTCTCAATAAGCTTTAGTTTATTGCAAAGGAACAAGAGAAGCGTGAGCAGCCTTACCTTCTTTCTAACCTCAAAGATTCCTATGAGTGTAACCACTTACCTTCTTTCTAAAACCTCAAGGCAATTGCGTTATTTTCCCCTGTTCAACCCTATCAGTAATTACAACGAAAGAAGAATCATGCATGTATTTGTTCCTAGTTATCCAAATGAGATACAAATTCGCATTCCATGAAAGGTTATGCAAGAAACAAGCGGATGATTTTCCTTTAGAAGCACAAACAGCTCAAGCCACTTCAGTAATGCCAATCAACGGGTCCTCGAGAAATAAGATTCAACTGCAACACAACAGTCCACACTTTCGTCGAAACGGAACAACCAAAAACTAAGTGGCCTCTGTCTTCCAGCCCCACGATGCACAGACAACAGACGGGAGAGACTTGCATGTGCCATTCGATTAATCTATTTTTGGTAGTAAGCCTATCTATCGCGCATTACTAACCAAGAGATAAAAGGGGTGCTAGATACATGGGGATAAGGATTCTCTACACTGCTTAGTATCTCCATCGATCAATCGACAAATCTTGATCATTTCACAATCACTTTATGGTTTTTGATGATATGAAACCCATGGAGATTCCTCCAATAGGACTAAGGATCTGGCCTGGATACAGTCCATGTCCATCTGGATACAGTCCATGTCCAAATTAGAATATAATATTTTCAAAAGTAAATGTCTAGAAGTTGGCAAGTTGCTCTTGAAATCTTGAAACTTTTGAGCCTATCACTTCCATTGCTTCATCACATGTCTCGACCATAGTACATATCTCATCAAAGTCCATTCATGGATGGTGCGTGGCGAATGGCGTCATAAAACATTAGGGTTATTGCCTTGTCCTTAAAGCCCATCAGTATTTGGAATGTTGACGTGCCAAAACCACTTCGCACTAGTCAACGACACAGAGCTCCTTTTTTGTCTTCGAGTCCTTCCACCATCCTGAGATTCCTCCTCATCTCATTCATGTCCCAATCCGACGTAAGTTGATAAGATCAATGGCCAAAAAGAAACTTAGATTAAGGGTTTGATGACTTGATTGCAATCCTTAAGTTCGAATATGGAGTATCGATGAGCAAGTGATGACCTTCTTCCTTCTCCTTTTGCCCACTCAAGAAATTGATGACTTGCGATGGGAACCCGACCCACATGTGTTTGATTGATCCGCTGAGAAAAATGTTAGGTTTGAAAGAAGGGAGCATTAACTAAAAGATTAAGCGGGAGGGGAAAAACTTCAATGATTATCCATCGTATTAATCTATAGAAAGTGGTGAGAACGAGCCGTGGGCCGTGGTCAGTGACTTACCCATTCTTATTGTGTTATCCATTTCAAACCCTTTTTTCCCAAAGGATCCATTACCCATATTTAATCAAGCAAAGCTTTAGTGACATAAGTCAATTTACTTAATTTCGAGGCACTGCAGGTTTAGAAATGAATTGTTAACTGCGCCTTTCATTGCATTGCAGTAAAGCACTATTGTTATTACATCAAGCAGACAACATATTTTCGCGAGAAGCAAGTCGAGTCTCGTATGATTTGACCGTATAGGCCATACCAAGTCGAGTCTCATAGTTTGGTATCAACAAAACTTGGGTAATCACGATACAAGAGCTATAAGTTCTATAATCGTACAATCCAACTAAGATGATCTGAAGAATATACTTCGTACAGATTGTACATAAATATTGGCAAGTGGTGGAGGGTGGGTGGGGCAATCAAAATCGCCATCAGACCAACCACGAGAGCTTCCTTGTACCGTTTTTCCACTGATCCAATCTCCGCCCTTCCTCAGCAAGTGATTTCTCCTTTTTTCTTATTCTCTTTTCGTATTCTGCCATTCCCCCTCGACGCATGATTGAAAGACGAATCAACGCACCACAACAGCGGTTTCCTACCCCGAGCGCTTCCTTGTACCGTTCTTGCACAGATGTTTTGCCTCAGGCAGCTTCTTTGAAACTGCGAAGAAGGCCAAATTCTTTTCGCAACTAGCTCTTTCCGGGCCCAAGCAAATGTCGAGTAGCTTGAAACGATTACGTTTAGTTGAAGCTGCAAGCTGTCATGCTCTGTCATTCTCGAATTTGACTCTGGTTGACTAGATGTAGTATATTTACCCAAGATTGTCGTCACACGCACTCATTCGCTTCTTCCTCTGCTCGACTGGTTCGCTTCTCTCTCTCTTCTCTCTCTACTTATACGAGAAGAGAAGAGAAAAACCCAGCAGAATTCTTAGATCTTTCTCTTTGAGATTTCCGTTTGCGTGAAATACACAGATATCGTTGCTGTCGAATTCGACACACGTGCAAAAACATGGTGGTAAGCTCTCGCCTTCAGGTGTTCCGTATATAGTCGGAATCGAGTATCTGATTCTTGTTCCCTTTAACCTTTCTTTTGTGGTCTAGGACTTTCACTTGTAGTGGCTGAAGAGGAAGGGTCCTTGTTGGGCTAAAACGGATTTATTTTGACGTTGCTCTGCTTTTTGTTTTGATGACAGAAAGCGGTGCTGAAGCTGGACTTGCATGATGACAAGGAGAAGAAGAAGGCCATGAAGATAGCCTCTGGATTTGCAGGTATCAATCAGATCACCTTTCTTGTCACCCGTCTCTCTATTTCTACAGAAAGAACAAAACCCAGATCTTAATTTCTGCAGTTAAGTTAACCTAGTCAAAACAGAGTGTGAAACTCGTTGCTTATGTGCAGGGGTCGAGTCGATCGCCATGGACATGAAGGACAAGAAGCTGACGGTGGCCGGAGGTATGGATCCGGTAAAGCTCGCGGAGAAGCTGAGGAAGCAGTTTCCCACGGAGATAGTCTCGGTCGGACCAGCCAAAGAGGAGAAGAAGGACGACAAGAAGAAAGACGGTCCGGACAAGAAGAAGGAAGATAACAAGGGCAACAAGAACGAGCAGCCGAAAGCCGCGAAGCCCGATCCGCCCACAGTCTACCCGCTTCCATACGGGTTTTATAGACCTCCTCCTCCACTACCCTCGCCCTACTACGGGTATTATCAACCTCCTCCCCCACCACCCAGGTACTACTATGGAGGATACGTAAGTGTAGAAGAGGATCCAAATGCCTGCGTCATCAGCTGATTCGACGTTTCGCTCAGATCTTTTGCATGGAATAAGTAGATTTGGCAGAAGAGAAAATCTTGAAATCTGGGTCAAGTGTCCGATAACTAATCTTTACCGCTTCAGCTGAAAATTACTACGGCTTAGAGTTCTTGTGTGTGCATAAGTATATCAAAATTCTGGGGTTGGTTGTTCTCTGATGTTAAACTGAGGATTTTGAGTGTACTCTGATTTGCCTCCTGAGGAATACGCTTTTCTCGATCCAGTCTGTCTTTCTTCTTCTTCTTCCCTTTGTTGGGGACTTTGGGGCTCTCCGGCTGGTTTGGACTCCAAAGAGACTCGCTGTGCAGTACATTGATACAGCAGACAAAAAAGCAGTCGCGATTTCATATTTTGAGTAATTATATCGGATGCTTAGGACGGGCAGAGTTTCGGCATAGTTTTAATTTCCATCTTTCAGTGAAACCAATCAGTGCGTCGGATCGAGAGTTGGAATCAGAAAACCGTGCAAATTGGACAAAAAAGAAAAAGAAACTGCTGCGAGTGCGGGCCCTCCTCTCCCCAATATCAAAAAACAAGGCTTTTTTTACTTGAATCTCTCGCTCCTGATAAAGGGCCACATTGCGAATTTTGCCTAGGAGTCCATGTTACGCGACAATGCAGCGAAAAAACATGTAATTCTACGTTAAAAGATTGGCTTCCCTGCAAAGCAGACGTAACCTAAGTTGTATCTAGTCATTAATGCTCCGGTTGAACGTTGTCACCGTTGCCGATGTCTTGGTTCCGCCGAAGTCGATAGTCACTCGAGTTCGAGCATGTGACAGAGATAAATAAACAAAATAAGAAATCTGAGCCTCAAGAGAAATTGGCCTAAAATATAGCAATGTTGATCTTGTTAGTATAAACAAGGGGATACCTCAAGATTTTATTCGTTTGGTCAAAAACCAGCACGCAAGAAAACACGACTCTTCTTCTTGCTGGGGTAGGCAAAAGCACGACTTAAATTGCCAAGCCACAGTGCAAGATGCTTGAAAGACTACGCAAGCTTCCTTCGAGCTGTTACTTTGGAGAAAATGTTAGGTGCGTAAGATACTCCACGTTAGCCATATATTGAACCATCCAACAGCTGACACGTAGCTAGAACGGGCCCACTGTCAGAACTTTTAAACTCACCTTCTCTTTCTCCTCCCTCTCTCTTTCTCTCTAAGTTCTCTCTCCGTTCACAGCCAAGTTCATGACTTCACACCTCTTCGGCTCCACACATCCGCGACCTGCACCACACCTTCACGACCTCAGCTCCTTGTTACCATGAGGGTGTCACGGTGGCAGTTGCGGCCAAGAATCGAGGTTGCGATGCCATGACCAACTGAGATCCGAGGTCGCCAATGGCGGTCGCGGCCTCAATCAGAGGGTCTCCATGTCCAAGTGGCAACCTCGACGAGGTTGCCCATGGCGTCGGCTGCCTCGATCCCTCATCGCAACATAATGGGCGACCTTGGATCGAGGCGCAAGTCGCAGTGGTGTGCCTGCGCGCGAGACAAAGATTGAATCGGCAAAGAGACAGAACACAACGACCACTTCTTCGTCTAATTCCACCTTCACAGTTTGATTTTTTGTTTTCCCCTTTGTTAGTCTGTGGAAGATTTCTTCATTTCTTGATTTTTTGTTGAGCACGGAGAATTAAAAAGAAGAACAGTGGAGGTTTTGATTAGAGGACTAGAAATTGGTGAAACTTCATCAAATCCTGTGAATAAACGGAGAGCTGTGCTGTGGGGTCGAACTTGAGAGAGACGACTTGGAGAGAGAGAACAAGCAAAAAGAAGAGCAGAGAGAGAGAAAAAAAACGGGGAAAAAAGAAAAGAAGAGAAGATGTAAATTTTTTAAAGTCTGACAGTGGCCCCCCCCGCCCTTCTTGTCACGTGTCATGCACCGAATGGTTCAATGCATAACTGACGTGGAGTATCTTATGCACCTAATATTTTCTCGACTTCCTTGAAAAGTCTAGCTCGAGAAAACAGGGTGGACGGCTTGACATATCTCTGTTTAGGCAATGATGAGATTGGACGCATGTTTCTTCGGTCTGAAACATAACTCCTTTGTATTAATTTATCTGGAATGTCACGACCCTTTCACCATCTAGCTTCCATATTGACTGTTGCAGCTTTGAACAGTGAAATGTATGACAGTATTTGGTTGTTTGGATTGTTTGGATCAATACCTCCAAACACAAAATGATGCTCGCTCGAATGTCCAGCGGTGAAAATTGCATTTGTTTCTCAAACCAAATTTGTATGGAACATACCCATCATTATCCCGGGGCTTAGCTTTCCGATTAGAGCCACAATAGAGAAAATGTAGTTTATGCCATCACTAGCATGCTAACGTGATATAAATGATCAGCTAGCTGGTTACCCATCCAAATGGGACGGCGGAGGTAGGGAATTCTATGCCGCCGGCTGGCGATGGCAATAAGAAAAAAGAAAAACTTAAGAGTAACTATCATCTAGTCAATCACGTTTCCCTGTTTTACTTACATAATTGCCATTAACGCTTAAAATTTAGAGAGGCGTGATTAATTTAATGAAGGAGGGTATATAATCTATTTGTACCTTATCGCTTTCCTTCGAAAAGATAATTCATGTAAGTCATAACTGACCGGCCTTTGGCGAGGCTCTCGGCGAGGTCGATCCTCGTCGGTGGCTGGTCGTCGGCCATTGCCGAGGCACGACGACCGGTGGAGGAAGAAAAGAAAAGGAAAGGAAAGGAAATAGAAAAAATTATACGAAATTTGTAAATTTTTTTAAAAAGAATTGTCTATGTCAGTGCCGACGCGTGTCATATAGAATAGCCAGCGTTAACGTTGGCGATTTCCAGCCAATTTTGACCGGAATGGCTCATTGACAAATAATTAAAAGGTTTAAGACAAAATTTGTCAAACTAAAAAATTAAGAGCTGAATTAGCAACGTATTAATAATTTTAGAATTTTTTTAATAATTTTCCCGAAACAATCCCAACATGTTCACGAGATTAGTTTACATACCAATACTGCTGCATGGCGATGAAGTCACGAATCAATACAAAAGTCTTCCTGAAAGCTTTTCTTCTAGAGGATCTCATCTATAAACAATTCGTGTCCAAATTAGACAAGAATACTTTCAAAGCTAAACCGTCCGAAAAGTTGGTGAGTTGCACTTGACATCATTATACATTTTAAGTATCATAGATAGCATATCTAAGGATACTCTTGGCACTTACGTGTATGCTTACGTGTCTGACTTCTACAGCAATTTTCCTATATTTCTTTTTCACACGGCAACGAGAATCATAGGCAAAAAAAGGGAAAGTGGCCACGATCATCATAAGAGGCACCTTTCATATTTATTTGTAGATAAATCCCTTCTGACCTCGGCAAAACAACTATTTTTCCATGGGAGAATTATCAAAAAAAGTCCTCAACCTATTGCAATTGTGTAATTCAATCCTAAACCTTTTTTCTTGGGTCAATCAAGCCCTAAACCTTTTGCATTTGTTCCAATTTAGTTCACTTAGCCAATTGTGACATTCTACGTGGCGCGGCCTGCACTGACGTGAATAGTTTTTAAAATATTTTTCGTATTTTTTTCTTTTTTTCCTCGCCCTTTTTTGACCAGAGGAAGAAGGGAAGAAAGAATAAAGGAAAGAGAAACGGATGACAAAAAAAATCAAAAAAAAAATCAAAAGAATATTATATCTATTAAAAATTATCCATGTCGACGCCGGCCGTACCACGTAGGACTGTCGAAGTACATATTAGCGATTTTCGGCCACAAATTAGCCGGATAGACTAACTTGGCACAAACGCAAAAAGTTTAGGACTCGATTGGAAAAAAAAATAAGGCTTATGATTGAATTGGCACAATTACAATAAGTTAATGATTTTTTTTGGGATAATTTTTCCCTTTTTCACATACGAAAAAAAGACGGTATCACATGCAAATGTTCATGAGCCGATTATCACTTCCATTGCTATATCACATGAATCGACCATATTAGGATCATGTCTCATCAAAGTCTGATCACAGAGCTTTTTTTTTTCGATCATAGAGTTGAGATTTGCATAAAAAACATGAGGGTTATGCCGTGTCCTTCAAGGCACTGTTAGTGTATGAATTCCCTACCCACTAAAAGGTCTCGGCACTAGCCATCGACACAGAGCTCCTCTTTTGTCTTCACGTCCTCGCACAAATCCGAAGATCCGCCCTCGCTCATCTCTTTCATGTCCCGGTCCTACGTGAGTTGATAAGATCAAAGGGTAAAGACCTCAAAATATATCACGTTACGTAGTATCGATGAGCAGGCAATGACCCTTCTTCCTCCTCCTTTTGTCGATGACTTGCGATGGGAAAACGACCCAGACGCATCTGGCCGATCCACTAACAAGAACGTACGGCTTTGCTTTCTCCCTTTTCCCTTTTGGGTTACGAAATCACCGAAAACGCTTTCGTTTGCGTTAATCGTTGAAATTTCGGACACCGTGCGCGACCCGGCGTTCTAGGTTATGCTAATTATTGTCGGGGAGTCCCAATTTCCTATTGGAACAGGTCGGAAAGGAAGTACGCACCTTCCTCACCCCCCCAAGAAGAAAGAAGAGAGAGTTGGAAAGAGCGGGCACGCTCATGAGTGGAGCACCGAAGAGGAACGGAGACATCTGACCAGTTACTAAAATGGATTTTTAGTGGGGGAAAATTCTGATTTTGACGAGCAAAGCTCTAGTTGTGCACGTAGGAGATTCAATTCTAAACGTGATTTTGCTTTGGTTTAGGTCCATGCGTGTCGTTTTGTCATGGAAATGTTGTTTTCCTTTCCCCACCGGGTATACAAAAGCAACAATCGGATTTGGAATGCAATCGAGTCGTGGGAGCAAGTTAGGACTTTTCGATGCTTCATATCATTTTCCCTTGCGCAATCCAAATTATGTTATGTGACGCAAGAGGTTGCTATTCTCCAAGTCTTTGCGCCAGAACTAACATTGTTGGTGCCACGATCAATCCCGACCGTTGAGAACAAGCTCGTTTTCCATATGTCAATGATTACAACACTCGCGTCGAGTCTTTTGCTTCTGCATCTCTTGGGTAGTTAGAATTCGCTGCCGGATCGGGAGAAATACCACACGTAGTAAGGAATCCGCATCTAGCAACATCGAGCAACAACCAAGTTGCCTACTCTTGAAATCTACATGGACTACGGACTAACTTGTCACCATATCGTATCTTGGCAAATAATTGACCCGACCCGCTTGAGTTATGGATAGCATCATATATAGGTCGACCTAACAAATAAATTGAAACTTCTTTATTACACATAACATAACGTTGAGATAAAGATATGTGTGTCTATTCCTATGCTAGATAAACGCGAAAGCATAGGCCTATTTGATCTCAGTATCAACTTGATTGTCGTCGTATAAAGTAACAATTCTATTGTCGTTTACACGAAAGATACGTAACGTAACATAACTCCGATTCTTAAAAGCCCTTTGGCAGTATTTTTTAAAGAAGGGTGCATCCATCCATAAAAGGGCGAAAGGGGAGGGGAAAGACTTCAATGATTATCAAAATTTTTTAGTTTGTATGAAACGGTAAAAGAACAAGCGTACGCCGTTGTTAGTGGGGGTGAAAGCCACTTGCTCAAGAAAGCGACCGGTGACTTCGAATCAATTCACTCTTTTGGGCCAAATAGAATCACGCAAAATATCATGCGGTATCAAAGTAGTAGGTTTAGAGTTCAAATCTTTTCGGGCCATACATCCACGCTTGGCCCAAGGTCTGTGTTAGAATATTTATATTTTAGCTTTCATGCTTTTCGAACAGTAGGCGTTTAGCAGTGATCCCACAAAATCTCATACGACTAACCCGATCAAGAACTAAAAGGATTTGATCGACATTCAAATTAGCTAAAGTAATCGAGTCTCATATGATTCGACCGAATATATCAAGCTAAATATTTTTTTGGGGGGCAGGGGTAATCATAGTACGATATCAGCCAAACTCGTGTAATCACAAAACAAGACTAGGAAGTCCTATAATCTCGAAATCCGACTAAGATGATCGAAAGATTGTCCTAATTCTGATTACATATTTAGTACATCAACATATGAAAATTGAAGTCAAGCAAAAACTCCTCCGTACGTCACCTCAGCACTTCGCTTTACCTTGAGGGCATTAAAGCATTCTACTTTTACAATGATGCCAAATTTAAAAAGGAAGCATCATGAGTTCTTGAACAACAGAGACCAAGTTCCCTTACAATCTAATTCAGTGAAGAATAATAACAAAGACAGTTTTTGAATATGTAATCCCTAAACTTTTAATTTGATTAACGTAGTTCATGAACTTTAGCTCGATATATATTGTGACCTCAAAACTTTTAATTATTCAATGTGATCTCAATAATATAGTTCAGTGACTATATTGAATATGAATCAAAAGTTCTGGGACTATATTGAACAAAATAAAAGTTTATGGACCACAATGCACATTAGGTTAAAGTTCATGGATCACATTACACATCGGGTCAAAGTTCATGAACTATTTGTATCATTTTTCTAATTCAATGTTGATAGATCCCACACAACCAAAATGCTCCGAGGTCAAATTTCCCAAGCCTTGAGCTGTAAGGAACATCCAACGTGAAATCACAGCAGCGAGCGAGCGGAGCCACGGCGTTGGGTGCTCGGAACGACGGTGCAAGTGGTGGAGGGAGGGTGGGTGATGCAATCAAATTCCCCGCTTCCCCCGCCAGACCAACCCCAAGAGCTTCCTTGTGCCGTTTTTCCACGGACTCTGCACTGGCGGGTCCTTCCTCACCACATGATTGAACAGGCGAATCTACGGTCCACATCAACAGCTGTGCACTCGTGTTTGTTTTTTCAACACCCCCCGACCCCACCACTTGCCCTTGACCCGTGGCCGTCCCCTCTGCGCCACGTGTCGACGTATCGCCACGCGGCCGGACGTTTGCATCAGGCACGGTAGTTTCTTCGAAACTGCGGAAAAAGGCAAACTTCTTTCTGGAACTTTTGTCCTTCCGGGCCGCAGAGAAGCGCGGGGTAGCCTGAAACGACCGCGTTCAGATGAAACTCGCGAGCTTAATGCTCCGTCGTACCAGACTCTACCACAAGTTGCATATCTTTGACTTGACTTGGGTTGACTTGGCTCCTATAAAAGTCGACCCCGCATCGTCCCCCAGATTCCCATCATCCGCACACACTCATCCGCGTCTTTCCTCTGCTCGACTGCTTCCCTTCTCTTCCTCTCTCGAATTATCCGAGGAGAGAAGAGAAAAAGCCAGCAGGAATCTTGGCCCTTCCTCTTTGATATTTTCCATTTTCTTGAAAGATACGAATATCAGTTCTGTCGAATTCAACACAATTGCAAAAACATGCAAGTAAGCTCTCGCCCTTTAACGTTTCTTTTGCGATCTAGAACTTTTGCGCTTATGCCGGTTGAAGAGAAAGCGGTCCTTGTTGGGCTGAAAAGGGGTTTATTTTGACGTTGCTCTGGTTCTTGTTTTGGTGACAGAAAGCGGTGTTGAAGCTGGGTTTGAGCGACAACAAGGACAAGAGGAAGGCCATGAAGATAGTCTCTGGCTTTGCAGGTATCAATCAGATCAAAGCTTTCTTCTCGCCTCTGTCTATCTACTTCTGTAAAAAGAACAAATCCCATATCTTAATTTCTGCAGTAAAGAAATCCGACTCAAAACAGAGTGTGAATTTCGCTGCATATGTGCAGGGGTCGATTCGATTGACATAAAGGACCAGAAGCTGACGGTGACGGGAGCTGTGGATCCGGTGGAGCTCGTGGGGAAGCTGAGGAAGACGTTCAACACGGAGATAATCTCGGTCGGACCGGCCAAAGAGGCTCAGAAGAAGGACGATCAGGACAAGAAGGACGGCGACAAGAGCAACAAAGACTCGAAGGTAGATCCGGCCAAAATCTACCCCTTATCATACGTCTATTATCCAACCCCGCTTCCATATGTAGAAGAGTATCCAAACTGCGTCATCTGCTGATCCGATGCTTTGCTCGGATCTTCTGCATAGAATAAGTAGATTTGGCAAAAGAGAACAATCTTGAAATCTGGTCAAGTGTCTGATAGTTAATCTTTACCGCTTTAGCTGAAGATTACGATAGCTTAAGAGTTCTTGTCTGTACATAAGCGTGTGAAATTCTGGGGTTGATCGTTCTTTTATGTTCAATCGAGGATTTGAGTGTGCTCGGATTTTGCTCCCAAGGACCATGCTTTTTCTTGATTCGATCTGTCTTCCTTTCATCTTTGCTTTGCTGGGGACTGACTTGGGGCTCACCAGCTGGTTTGGGCTCCAAGGACTGCTGTTCCGTGTTGCAACAGAGAAAAAGCAGTCGTAATTTGATCTTTTGGATAATTAGATTCGGTGCTTACGACGGGCCGACTTTTCGCATAAATTAACTTCCATCTTTCAGTGAATCAAACAGTGCTTTGGATCGAGAGCTGGGATCTTAACCGAGTGTGAATTGAACAAAAAAGAAGAGAGAACAAGAAATTGCTGCGAGCCTTCCTCCCCCCAAGTATGAAAAAGCAAGGCTTTTCACTTGAATCTCTCGTTCCCGATAAAGGGCGACAGCGCAGCGAGAAAAAGCACGTAATTCTACGTTAACAGATTGATTTCTCTGCAAAGCAGACGTAACCTAAGTTGTAACTAGTCATCGATGCTCGGTCGAACACCGTCATCATTGCCACTGTCTTGATTCTTGCCCAAGTTGATGGTCAATTGAGTTCGAGCACGTGCCTCAAAATATAAAAGAATAGAACAAAAAAAATCGATCCACAGAGAACTTGACGACTTAAATTGCCAAGCCCTGTGCAAGATATTTCAAAGATCACGCAAGCTTCTTTGAAAATCTAGCATGAGATAACCAAAGCCATATGGACGGCTTGACGTATCTCTACTCAAGCAATAAGATAATGGAATAATTGGACGCATGTTTCTTCAATCTGAAAATATCTCCTTTGTATTTAGCTGGAATGTCATAATGCTTTCACCATCTAGCTTCCTTATTGAGTTTGGACCTTTGCACAATGATATGTATAATAGTATTTGGTTTTTTGGATCAATAGCTCCCCAAACATTAAATGATGATTATTCAAATGTCCACTTGCGAATATTACATTGTTTTGTGAGCGAAATTTTACCAATAATACCCATCGTTATCCTGGAGCTTAGCTTTCTGATAGAACCATAGCATAGAAAAAATAGCTTATGCCGTCACTAGCGTGATAACGCGATCTCAATAATCAGCTAGTTGGTTGCCCGTCCAATTTGAATGGGCGAGGTAGGGAGTTCGATGTAAAAAATAAAAAAAAAATTACAAAAATTTTCCGCGTCAGTATTGACGTAAAACGATCGGCATCCACAGTAGCGATTTTCAATTAAAATTAGTCAAAATGACTTGATTGATAAATTATAAAAAAGTTTAAGACTGATTTTTTTTAAATTAAAATAGATTTAGGATTTTTTTTTGATAATTTTCCCCCTTTCCAACTCAACACTTTCAATCATTCTCACCTCATTTAATGTGAAAGCTAGTTTTTTGAAAGGACGTCAGGGAGAGCCCAAATCATTTAGGTAGTGTCCAAACAAACCTGCTGATGTCCAACGTCGTGGATGAGCATTGCCGAAAGTAACATGACTTTTCCACTTGAGAGTCTCGCAATTTTTCCAATTGGAGCTGTTGGTGCACAAATTCTTTCAGTTCGACTCTATAGATGCCTGTAAATCCCCGTTCACGTTTGTTGGATAAACACGAGAGACGTTGTGATTTGAATACATGATCTTTCTCATTTAAATTAAGCACGAAATCGATGCGATGGGTTGGATGATAATTGCCAACTGATTTACACGACCGGCTTTGGTCCTTCTCATGACTTAATATTTCTATTTTGTGCAGAATTTTAGAAAATTGAATTAATAAAACTTTGGTTAAATTTTTTCTCCGCTCATTAGTTTTAAAGTTCTTCACGACAGAAACAACCCCGAGATGGTCATCAGATTTGGTCACGCGCCAATGCTCCGGGACTGAGATGGAGTCATGAATCAAGACCAAAAGTCTTCCTGAAAACTTTGCGTAATTTGGTCACGCGCCAATGCTCCGGGACTGAGATGGAGTCATGAATCAAGACCAAAAGTCTTCCTGAAAACTTTGCGTTTCCTTTTTCTCTTTATGCCTCACCTTTTCAGGGCTTGATAGTTTCAACTTTTGATTTCCCTCAACATATGAAACCAATAAAAAAAATTCAATTTCACAAAATTATGACAAGCCTATATTGAGATAGATGTACAAACACCAATATATATGTTTCGGTTAGAGAAAAGTTAAATCGAAAGAGCAATAAGAATTGGAAAAAGTTAAATTAGACTACGAACAACTCTTCCCATCCATACCATAAAGAGGTTTCTGCATCCACATATGCGTCCTAGCCGGAAATACAAACCTTTGTGAAGCTAGGAAGAAAAAAAAAAAGAAAGACCGCCGGAGAAGAAAGAGCAAGAAAGATTGAAATCACGAACTTCCGCCCCTTTTTTAAACATACGGAAGCTTGACTTTTTTCTTTCTTGCGTGACTTGCTTTCTCTTTTATATTAAAAAGCCGCTCGGTGATTTTCTCTCTAAAAAGTTGAATAGCTAACTAAACCATTGCACAGGAGTTGATATTTGATATCGGCTCCACACACTCTCTGACACTATTCATGAAGTATATAATTTATTTATGCTAAAAAATCTCTGTATACCCGAAGGATCTAATTAAACGCGAAAACCCATAATCAAGTGAAAGGAGGTGCGTGTGATCAAATCTTAAACTTTTTGACTTTAACAATTCAATACAATTATAAAGTTAAGCCAGATAAGATGTCAAGATAACAACACGACATATGTTTTTTTTTTATAACTTTACAATTGAATTGATTGATCCCATGGTAGTTTTTCAACCCAGCGTGTATACTGATTGATCCCTCGCGATTCTGATTGGTAACATGTCATATGAAGTCTTGTGGATGCATTTAACAAGTGCTAAACTTTCTTTAAAGGCAAATCCCGATCTAGAGTTTCAGATTCCTAGCTTCGGAAAAATCTCCTCTTCCCCATCAGCTGGTGGGCTCCGCTATTACATCACGTCGCCGAGGGTTTGGTCATAAAATTCTGTGCATGTAATGATAACTCCGTAATAATTACTGAATTGGAAATCGAGTGGCCCTTGCCGTCTTCGAAGCGCATGCAGGCTTTTCAAATTGACGTGACCTGATAAAGCACTTTGCGCTAACTGACGATCCATACCGCGCGATTACGAGCACGTTCCTGACTTTCGCATTTAAGAGATTCTTCCTCGCGTCCCAGTAACGCGTGTCCTGTCCCACGCCCGTCGAGGTCGAGATGACCAAACGTTGGAAAACGTCATGTTAGGGATGTTAATGGCCGCCCGGTGTTCTACGACATATAATAAAAAAAAAACAAGTGATGACGTGATGAAAAAGGGCAAGTTGAAAGGAAAATAAGTGAATAAATTAACAAATCTTCTTGGTAAAGTTGAGAGGGACAAAAATCTACGCAGCGTTGGCTGCATCATGTAGGATAGTAGGTATCTATGTCAGTAATTTATGATAAAAATTGACCGAATAAACTGAATTAGTACAAATACAGAAAACTATGCACCGTTGGTCTTGATTAATCCAAAGAAACATACAATAATTAAAGACGGTTAACAAGTTTATCGGCTCCTAGCTAAAAACATGTACATCCTAAAAGTAATTTATGTTATGGCCCAATAAAGGGACTTATTCTAAGAATTTCATGAATATTAAGTTTCGTACATAAAATTAATTATTAGTATATTAATCGATCAGTGATATAATTCCTAGCTAGTTACCTTTTCATTATGCAAAGCAACTTGGTATATAACATGCATACGTAGTTAACAAAACTAATCATATTAAACAGTTCGTACAAAAATCATGTGGATCCACATACTTTCACAAGCTTTTTGGGAGCATGACCGCGCAACTGCGTATGGTGGGCTCCCGGGCTCCTCCTACACTTGCTCTTCCTCTTTCCAGATCTCGGCCCAATTCTTCCGGGCCTCGTCCAGCCCGAGAACCGACCCGGACTCATCCGGGTCCCAGCAGCTCGACAGCGTCCCGTACGCGATCCCCAGCGCCGACGCCCCGAAGCACAGCAGCGTCGTCAGGAACGGCAGCCACGGGGGGATGTCCAGCAGCTCTCGCTCCTTGATCGCCCCGAGGACGTAGAGCAGCGCGAGGCCCGCCGCCATCGGGACGCCCACGAACGCCAGGATCCGCCCGATCATCCTGTCGAACACCACCCGCGGGACCTGGTCGTCGTCTTCGCTGCCGCCGCGGCTGCTTCTGCTCGTGTCGGGCCTTCCGGCGGTGGGGCTGGCTTTTCCGGGCGGCGGCGGCGGCGGCGGCGGAGGGCCGGCGAAGCCCTTGGGGTTGGCGCGGAGCTTCCATGGTTTGAGCGGCGGAGGGTGGCGGCGGTTCGGAGAGATTGAGGAGGAGTGCGTGGATGAGAGATGTGGTTGCGAATTCGACGTGGAGTGTTTCGTGGAGAGCAATGGTGGTCTTGAGGTCAATAGGAGAGCTTCCATGGTGGCTTGCTGCTTCAAGATCGAATTTTTTTCTCGTGATACGACAAATATCACATAGACTGATGCCTTATCCGGAAAAATCAGTGGACAGACAGACACTTCCTTTGTACTCTTTTTCATAGTTTGTTTTGTCACTTTCTGCTGAGATTTTTTTCCCTCTAATTGCTAAAGATATTTCTTGAGAAGAGGTTCTATTTAGATGTTGTGAATGGTATTAACTATCAAGTAAACATTCAAATTTTACAGATTATGGTATAAGTATCTTCGCTTCGGCCTTCGGCTTTCATATGCTTTCGTTGACATTTCTCGATTTATCATGAAGCAAGTAGGCCGTGAGCCGAAATCTCTAAGCGTTGGGACTATGGCTTATAAGTTACAACCCCGAATCTGCTACTCATAAATGTCCATCCTTTCTTGAAATTATCGTGTTTGAGTTCGGTTTGTCGGCAGGAAATCGGGTGCTTGACTAGCCATTCATGCCACCGAATTACTTTGCCGTCCCTATGGAGATCTCAGAATGTTGAATCTGAGTATTTTCTTTCTCTAATCTTACAGAAGAAGTTTGACATTGATGTGTTCAGCTCGACGGCTGATTGGGTTGCCTAGCTTTGTAACATTGTCCCAATTGTGCAGCGGAGGAAGCTTGCTTGTTGATCTGCGATACACCATTCCCCAGTTGCCATTTTCACAAGATGCCTCTAACAAATTTACACTGGTTGCAATACAACGAGAAGAATATTGCTAGCTAATACATGCTATCATACTTCTCTGGGGCGATTTGGAGATGAGGACTTTTCCTTTCTTATTGGTGGTTGCGTGAATGTTGCATCAGCGAGATCTTCATTAACAGGCAGGATGGTCCAGCTGCTCACATGACTTCCTCGAGATCTGCCAACAGGAAGAGACTTAATGAATGTTTTTTGAACCTGAATTCTCACCGCACCAGTATAATATCATGAGTGTCCACGTGACTATGGTGACTCTAGAACTATATATGCTAGACAGAGAGGTGGTGAAGTTGGCTTGGATGCTCAACTCAACTACTCAAGGAAATGGGTTGATTTCCACCTTCTTGTCCTCAGGTGAAGGCTATTTCAATGAAGCCGAGCAGAATGTGTCGATGAAGAGGTCATTCTCAAGCCATGAGGTGGTAGTTCTTATTGGTAGTTGGATGCTGGAGCATATTCTTTTAATAATTTTGTCTTCCATTACTGCCAAAACCTTCACCACAGAACGACAGATATAATGCAAGCATGTATTGGCTAGTTAGACACAGCTTATTCCATTTTACTGCAGGGCGGCATCAGATTGATAAATTGATGAGTTTCTATTCAATCAAGTAGGTCGTTTATCTACATGCAATTCAACCGAAGTTCTCTTCCCTCTTGAGATTTACGAGTGGGCTGAAGTGGCTGAAGTGCAAACTGCATACCCTCACAAGATTAAGGAAAACTTCAACTAGACTCAGTAATACCAAACATGGAGTGCTTCTACTTTTTGAAAAGACCAAAGCCAAGTTATTTGTCATACCTTGTGAGACAAAGGAGAGTTGCGGATTGGCAATGTAGAGCCAGCGGATGAATTGACTGAAGCACCAGGAGAGGCATATAAAACTGGTCTTGCGAGTGGTGGCCGAATGTATGGGGAAATTGGTGAATTCAGTATAGCAGTATATGAAGGAGGAGATGGCTCTGGAGTCCTCCAATGGATGCGAGAGATTGATACCCTTCCAGGTGATCCTAATGAGGCTCTTGAAGATGGCAGATTGATCCTGATCCTGAATAAAACAAAAGAAGAAGAATGCGGAATAATCACCAAAGTAGTGTCTTCGATGCCAAAAGGCTAAAAATGACGCTCAGGCTGTGATGATGTTGCAAAACAAAAGGTGATGGTACTCACTTGTTATGGAGGTCGACATATTCATCAGTTTCGTCCAAAATTTCTAACTTAAAAAGCACAAGATACATCATTACTTCACTTGATACGCAATGATTGAGAGAAACAAAAACTGTGTATGTTGAGTTGCATTTTGCCCGAAGCTTACCTGTAGGAGTTCCTCCATGACATCCTCCATTGTTATTATGCCGACGACCTCCTCATCTAAGCTACCCGGTAGAGATTCTGAATCTTCCAATGAGATGGTCGCATCTGTGTTTCCGGACCTTCTGAGCTGTGAAGGCAGATCTTTGTACATCTCCATAGCATCTGCCAAAGTGGGGCTCGGAGATTCACAGTCAGTGGAATACAAAGGCGATGTGACTGCAGATATGTTGTCATTGCGATTTAAGGGAGAACAGAGTCCTGCAGATACAATGCCATAACTTCAGCAATTCTGAAGGAAAATTTCATGTAAAAGTTGAACTTCAAGCAGAATTCAATTTTTTGTAGGAGGACCAAGTGTCGTTACCTTCCTTCACTTCTTGGTTCTGTTTCAAGTTCAAATAGGTATTTGCCACGGTAGTTGCAGGCTTGTTAGAAAAGTTTTGTGTGTCTCGGGCACCCTCTTTGCTCTTGAGGACAATAGCCATGTGGCTGTGACCCTTCCGGAACAGAGTAAGTATGTCATACAATGGCCAATCCTCACGCACTCTATTGCAGAAGGACAGAATCATGCGTTAATTATGGAATAAGACCAGCAAAGAAAATTTTTCATCTGAAAGAAAGATGTTGGGGAAATAAAAGAATTCAAAAAGGGCACGAAGATTCTACCCGGGAATCCTCCTGATGGTCATAAACTTGATTGGGGTCTTGTCTTCGGGGCGACAGAAGATCAAATTTTTCACCTATCAAACAAGAATGCCAGGTAAATTAGATGAATAACAGACATAAGTGAATAGTTCAAAGAAGAACGATTTTACGAGCATATATTTGTACTTTTTCTCTGTAATCAAAGGTGAAGAAAAACCTGCATTCCTTTGCCTTGCTTAACCTGTTCGATGATACTGTTAATGCGTCTTTGAAGCTACCATTGACATTCTACTTAAAGTCCTGCTACTCTCATTGCTCTAGATGGTAAAGTTCGAGTTCAGTTAAACTTCTCCGTTATATGCAGCCTAACCTTAGAACTTCAACGAAACTAAATGCAGATAGGCATACATCCTCGAACCAAATACAAAGTTTATTCACATTTCGTACCAGTATTAAGCCGATTATATTTGTTAGGGTCCCCGAGTAGACAGGTATCCTGCTGTGGCCTTTACTCATAATGAGACCCATCGTGTGCCTAAAATGAGAACACTGATGGAAACATTAGGAGAGGATTGTGAATTTGGTGATCGGTTAAATAAAATATCGAAGAACATACAAGTCGAGTTTGGAATTTATATCAAGTGCAAATATTTCAGATATTGGAGTCATTGCATCTTTTGCAGTTTTCTGTGTCAAGTCCAAAGCACCCGTGATTATGCTTGTTTCATGATGCGATAAGTCTCCCCCTTTTCCTGCCTAAAGAAGGATCGTCACTTATCAGAAGATCAAGATTGCTATAGGCACTAGAAACAGAATAAGATGCCCGTTATGATTGATATGGTGGCAGATGGAACAAAGGAAGCCAACCTTGTTTGCATGCAGATCCACCAAAGTCTTCAGCTCTGCTCGCCTATATAACGCCGAATGTGCCCTCCGGAGAAGCCAGTCCAACATCTATAGTAGGGAGATTGACAAAATAAAGATTGTTCACAGTATACCAGAGTCGCTCTTTTTCTTGTGAAAAATCCTGCTCTCTAAAATTGGATGAGAAACTATGGTTTTTAATGTCCCAAGCAACTGTGAGGCGCATTACCGTACCATTTCTCAGAGATTTAACTGCGCAAATTGCTTTGGCTTCAAATTATATTGACCGAGTTCCTTAATGAGAATGAGTAATCAACATACTTCCATTTTCTTTTTGACCAACAATCCTTTGGGGCGTTGAAAAGTTCATTTAAACTGTCGGCTCTACGTTGCTTAGTCCACTTAATTTCCTGTCAAGTCCGTAAAGAATGCCGGGACTTTATGGCAGGTCTACGGGCTTCATGGCCTAATTACTAAACCAAATGTCGATAATATAAAGCACAAAACTGACCTTGCTTATTGGGTATGATATAGGGAGGAAGACCAAGAGAAGCAACCGAACAAAAACTGATAATCTAGCGCCAAGACTGAGTCCGTACCGAGAACACACAGCCTGTGGGATGATCTGGAGTTTAAACAAATGAAAGCAGGTAAATAAACTTGTTTTTCAGCAGTTTTTTGGTCTATAAAACAGCAAGAACTAGCCATAGTTTACCTCTGCAAAGGCAAGCACTAGGGTGACCGACATTAGAATCGCCGCCCATGATGGGAGAATCAAATCCAGGAAAATGGGAAGTGCCTTTTATGATCAAGAATAAATACTAGTGGATTAGCGGTCATAAGCTTTCTTGCTAAACTCAAAAGTAGAGAAAAGAAGTGCACATACCTCCATTGCCAGTGATTTTCCCACAAGAAGGGTGCACAAAAGCAAATGCTCGTTCTTTACAAGCGGTAAAATCCTGGCTGAACATCAATAACCCAAGGCAGAAGTAATAAATACATTAAGCACAAAAAAAGAAGCACATCGTTAACAAGAACCGCATAGATTTGCCAAGAGAAGTTATACTTCACAAGAACCTGCATTTTTCCTCTCTTGAGGCTGACCAGCCTTAATGAGGACCTCGAGATCAACTTGGCTAAAAGAGAGGAGTCCCAAAGCGAGCCCCGAAGTGATGCCAGCAAATATCACTAGAGCCAAACATATGACTAGAAACACCCAGAACTCTGGCTCGCAACACAGTACATCGTCCTCTCTCAATCTCACCATCGCCGAACGTAGTCTTACAATGCCAAATAGAAACCAGACCTGAATTGGAGTGCTACTTGCAATGATGATGAAATGATCAGGTCACGAGCTTTCTTTGAACGGGAGCTATACGTAAAACAATGAGAAAAGATTAAAAGTTTGAGATGAAGCAAGTTCGGCCAAAAAGTCAAGAGCCTCCCCCAAAATCTGGGACACAGAAATGCCAAAGGAGCTGCTGTCTGCTGATTCTGCAAAACGAAGTCGCTTTCTGCGACAAATAACTGAGCATTAAAGTTCAAATAAAATCTCCCCTTTAGCCTAAGGAAGCGGATTCTATATATAAATCTATTTTGAATGAATGCGACTGGCGTTTTGGTCTCACACGTTAAGCCAATATACTAACTAGATTTAACCGAACTCGTCTTATAGCTACTGAAACAAGAATGTGGCCTCAGAAGGGAAAGTGAAAGCGCCTTCTAGACACATTACCTAAGCAAGTCCTTATGCATAATCAAGTCATCAACCTGCCTCATGCCCGACTGGGGTGGCTAGTATCTGTATCTGCCTTCACATTCCAGAATCCCTAGACACATTTTGCGTTGCAGCTGTTACTTCAGAACGTTAAATTAATCACGGTCCACTAAAAACTCAAGTTGGACTTTGCTTTTGGACTAGGTGAGGATGGACAGCAACCAACTCTCTGCTCGTCGTCGACCGGCCGGCAACATGATTCTTTCAGTGAGATTATCACACAAGTCGTAACTTGGAGTCTCTAGGAACATTCTGATTTTGCGAAAGATCTGTGTATGGTGAACATTATTTAAATTGTCACATACTATTTTTTTGCTTTTGGTTTTAAATTTTTGGACATATACCTACTTGAGATCGTGCTTAACTACTTAAAAGCTGTTGCTTCCGTAGGTCCAAGACAGTAGGTCAAGAAAAAGCCAGAAAGAACCAGGCAAGGAAGTTTTTTTTTTTTTTTTGGTCGAAAGGCAAGGAAGTTCACCAGGAAACCTTTTTCTTTGGAGGTAGATTGGTGGCCGGTTATGCAAGCATTTGCATGCCATTGCAAGGTAAGCTGAAGACTCAAGCTTCAGATACTCTTGTCACAGAGAATATTTTTTATGCCCTCGATCTGGCCTGCTCCAAGATCCCCACGCTGAAAAAAGACGAGTTAAAAGTCTTTGTTTATGTAGGGGATTTGGTAAACGGGACGGTGTCCACGCATGGGTGCTGCTGACAGAAGCTTAAGAGCGAAAAGCATCCGTGATGCTTAATAGGATATGACTTTGTAGCAACTTATGTTTGCCTCGTTATGACGTTGAATAATCTGGACTTTTGTCTTATCGCCAAATTTATTAACAGTAGATACAGCTATCAGAGGGACTTAATATTGGCCTCGTCCACCCTTTTTACTGGTTCAACTTCTTAAAAAAGTTTGGCCATTTCTCACATTCGATTATTTAAATATTAAACCACGCTTACATTTAACAACTTAAGATTTTAGAATAGTTGTCTTATCAAATCTGACATGATATCAAAGCGGGAGGTTTTCGAGTTCAAATCTTTCATGGCTCTTACGCATAATTACATTAGAGCAAAATGTTTTGAATTAAAATCCTTCTAAGCACCTACGCATGAAAAGAAGTATCAGAATATTTAAATATTAAATCACGCTTTTATTTAATAATTTAAATTTTTTGAACAGTTAACGGTAGTCCTACCAAATCTCACATCGTATAATGCTAAAATTACAATGACCCATTTCATAAATCAACTTATAAAGTGAATTGGCAGACTCTGGTATGTTCGTCCGTATCACTTCATAAAGGGGTTTTTGCGTTCCTGATGTTATTCTTCACCTAGTAATTCCTACTGTGCTTTAAGGTGCATTAGCCTCGTCTTGTAGCATAGTTTCCTCATGTCAGTGTACCAAGGTACCGAGGTAAGTCCTCTCGTACTATTCAATTTGATATTAAGACAATCTCTTCACGCAAAGCTTTGATTTGGAAAAACTCAACATAATCGGTTCATCGGACACCATCGTCCTCGTTTAACTTGTATCTCAAGTTTGAGCCTGGGTGAATCATCTCGGGAAATCCATTTTCTTTTTTTGGACGGTTTCCTCCACTGGTTTCCAACGAAGGGGCTAAGGTTGTTGGCTTATTCGAACTTGGTCAAAGGAGATGTGTGTGGTTGTTTGACTCTTTATGTGACCGCACAGGAGAGAAATTCAAGGCTACTTGAAGAGAGCCGCTGCAGGACAAAATCAGGGCTCACATATTTTATATTATCGATTGCACTTGTGGGGGCAAAAAAGTCTTTGTCTGTCAGAGAGTGGACAAATGTTTTGCTTTTGTGGGTGCGGCCTGCAGCATGCCAGTGACCATACAAAGGAAAAGGGAAGACTTTCGTGGGTTGCAGATTTTAGCCGAGGCAGTCGCACAGTGAAAAGCAAAGAGCCACACAAGGGAACGAAAGGACAGCCGAATATAAATCCAAATTGTTTTTTTTTTATAAACACTTTGAATTTTGATTTAATTTACATATAGAAAACACTCGAGCCTGTGAGCAATTACAATCATGATTCTCTGATTATAGAGAATTATTTATTGCTAGCTCACACCGTGAACGTAAGTATCGACACTTGAATGAGATCACATAAATGTTTGGTGTCTCGTTTATTTCTGCAGTGATTTCACATTGATTGAATTGCAAGATACGGTGTTTTGCGCATTAATTCTACAACAATCCTACCATGGAGTCGGAAAGGAAGTTTCGGAGGTCCGCTTGATGGATAGTGGCTAACGATGGAACCCTCCGCTATAATTGGGAGGATAAAACCAAAATGGGTTCGGGCCCCTTAAGAGGAAGGAAAAGGCTATATGCACGATAATTACGTAGAAAGGAAGCCCAAAGTAGGATGTGAAAGTATTGTCATTTCGCATCTAGAAATACGAACCCTCTCCGAGGAACTTTAACCCTCAATTTGATTTCCATGAGGAATTTTGGACATAGGTTTGGTTCCTATCGGACGTCTATTTTTGCTGGCCTGATCAAAGCACGTTCCACTATCTGTGTAGATTGCATGTCGCATATTGTCTCGCGCCGATGTGTTCAGAGGGCCGTAAAGCCCTCGTGTAGAGGGATCTTTCATTTCGCGACTCGGGATGAAAATCAATAGTTCGGCCCGCCCCCGTCGCCGACGTGGCCGGCCCACTTCATGCTCCGGGCCCACTCCCGGCCCAAGTTACAGCCTGAAGCGGCCGACCAAGCGGAGACGCCGTCACGGCCCAAGAAATGTCGAAGCAAAAAAGGCCCACGGCGAAATCCTCTGTTTCCCTCCAATTTCGAATCGCTCGCTTTTCGAAATCGACCCGCTTCCGCAAAATCAATCCCGCGAGCTTCTCTTAACTTCTGCTCTTCAGATGCTTCGGGAAGGAGAAGATTGATTGCGGGAGGGAACGGTCTCCGATGTAAGCGCGCGATCGCCGTCTCCTCTGGTTTTCGGAAGAGCTCGAAGGCCTTCTCGCCATGGACGACGTCGACAGGTTGTTCGACTGCTTCAAGTGCGGCATCTCTCCTCCCGGTACTTTCCTCCTCCCTCGATCCCCGCACTCCCGGCGCGTCCGCATGCTCGGAGCATTCGCTTCGTTTTGCTCTCTTTCTCCCTTCTTCTTTTCCCGACCGGATGTGCTTGTTCCGTGCTCGAATGGCGAGTTCGAGCGAATTTTCCGGACCGCGCGTGGCGGATGAGGTCCGAAACGCCTGTCGCTTCGTTCGGTGGTGTGGTATGCTGGCGATTGATTGATTGGTGGATTGATTGAAGGATGTGATGTGGAATGCATGAAAGCTGCGGTTGATTCTGTTTCGCCTGTTCCGTGCTCTCATCGTGACGTTTGTTTTGTCGATTTTTATCAGAATCGGCCGTGAGAGAGGGGAGGAGATTCAAGAGGAAAAGGCAGGAGGGAAGCTCCGTACGTGAAGGCTCTACATCGAGCGCTCTCAGTCTCAGTCCAGGATCGTCAGGACAGAGGCGTGATGAGGTGACGGACGTACAGCTTTGCGCCGAGAAAGTGTGGGATGTTAGCTGTTATTATCTGCTACGGTTAGATTTTGGGGTCAACGGATGAGTTTATTTCCGTGTCTTCATAAACGAGCCGGTTTATTGCCATCAGAGAAAGAACCGAGGCTGCTTTTGAGGAAGGCCAATTCATCGAGTTCCAAACGGATTATTGAAAGAATCGCGTTATTCTATATTTTTCCTATAGCTATGGCGCTCGACCTCTATATTTAGTGTTTGTCATGGCAATTGCTGATTGAGTTCCCGTTTGTAACTTCTCAGCTTGGTTCGACAACAATTGGAGCACGCAAGTTCAGCCAAAGGAGAGGGGTGCATATTTCTCCCGTGGTGTTCTACGGGTCTCCTAATGGTGTGCCTCCGAAAAGACCATCTAGTTTGCTGCGATTGCTGAATGAGATACGGGTTGATCTTGCTGCACAAAAGTCACCAAAGCTAAGGTCCTTGTATGTTTTCGCGTATTCCCTGTGCGTGCACTTTGCTTCCGTTTCCAGCAGCTTTTCCTTTTAAGATATCTGGCTTTGTATCTTCCTTGCTTTTCCATGAGAAATTTCACGATTTTATTGGAAAACCTGCATGTGTGCTACGTTTGCATTCGATAATTGAATAATCAGTTTCCTTTCCTTCTCAACCTTAGGAAGGAAATATGGACCACATTCCCAAGGCAAGAAGAAGCAATGAAGTTTGCTAAGGCTCATCCTCAGGTTCATGTGTTCAGTTACCAAGACCATTGTAATGGCCAGAGAAGATTTCTTGCATCTCCGTACCAGGAGTTCTGGAAGAGGTGGTCATCTTTTATTTGCTGTCTTAGGGTGCCCATGTTTGGTATTGGTGTTCCACGTAACTCTGTATCGTGGTATTCTTTTCAATTAGGTACAACGATATGGATCCAAAGTTACGCCACCATTATGAAGTAATTCAGGAGGTGAGAACCTCTTTGCTTTCATGTTCATTTGCATGCTATGGGTTGATTTGCAAAGCGTAGAATGGACTTTAAAGAGAAAGCATCTCTCCACGTGATTTGTCAATTAAGAGTCTCATTGGGATGGTTTAGGATTTTCTCCTTTATTTCTTTTTATCTGTTATAGCCAATTCCAAGTTCCATCTTTTGCTTCTAGCTCTTGATTGTTTTTAGGTGTCAAGCACTAAGCTGAATCAAAAGCCATAATTAGTAAGGACAAGGTGGCGAAATTAGTGTTATATGTAATTTCATTGAGTGCATAATAGCGCTAGTACTTGAAAGAAGCATTTGGTGACATTACTTTAGAAGTTCTATCTAATGCATAATGTAACATTAAGTTGCTTGTCATTTGGGTTTTCGAAATCTAAGTTTGGCTCTACCATCAACAAATTCTTTGCCAGGGTGTGCCTTGTCACTTATACTTTGATTTGGAGTTCAATAAGAGGGAAAATGCTGATAAAAATGGAGACGAGATGGTTGATCTTCTGATAGTAGTTGTTTTCGAGGTGTTGCTTGACAAGTACTCAATCCAAGGAAATGAGGAATGGGTAGTTGAGCTCGATTCTTCAACTGAAGGTATGCGCACTTTGAAATTTCCTTCTTCTATTAGCTATTATTGCATCAGTAGTCATGGGTGGCGTATATATAACTCAATCACATATTATGAGCTACATCTCCATTTCCGCTGATTTATGTCGACATAAAACCATATAGACACCCTATTGAGCCAAAGGCCGTCTTGTTCTTTTTCACAGTGCCTTCCAGCTACATTTTTCTATTATTTTTCTTGAGACCTTTCGCATTTGATGTGAGAGAACTGTGTTAGGTTTATTCAAGAAAAGAAGCTTTGAATGACATCTCTGGCACCTGTGAGGTCCATCTTTGTTTGAGCAATGACTTATTTTAACATTTCATTTTTGAGTAATATTGCACTTGAGAGCAGTTATGAAGATGGAAATCAAATGATGCTTTGGAACTTTTAATGATGTACCTCTTTTGGAAGTTGAGGCACCATTGATTGCATGGATAGGATCGACTGGGAATATATTGCAGGCCGTGGTTATCTTAGATTGAGCTATATAGGCAAGGTTATTCAATTTTTCATTTTGGGATGAGTTCGATGTGATACTTATTTTGAAGGAGCATCGAGTGTTGGAGCTGCATGGGACACTACCGAGATGCTTTCTTGCAGTGATGATTTTTTCTTTCGGTTTGAAGCCAAATTCTTTACCTTGAGTCACAATTTCAAGACATAATGTCAGAGGGAAGGGGTACCTGAAAGGCTGGTTAACTGTATGACTGCTTCAGATGCTTCTTGAGGCCTATTAGTTTAGAATGAGGTGTTTCTTCTAGATATATTTAGGTCTGGAGTTACAGATATCTAGACATGAGGAATCGGATTTTATCGGAGCAAAGTTCATTTGCATCTTTTCATTGCTCATAATTTCCCAGTGCTGGGTCACTGGAAAGTACTGGTTGAGTGATGTTAATGGCACAGCTAATAGGATTTACGCATAGTACACTAGAACACTGTCAGACTTGGAGTGAATTAGAGATTCAGGCACGGAAGAATCTGTGACTTGATGAGTCAGTATCTGCCTATTGAAACATTAGGAATTTCTCATCCTTTTCCCCCCTTTTATATGTTAAATCTTTTCATAGAACATAACAAGTTGGTTGCAATATCAATGACAGCACTGCTTGTATGTAGAAAAATTTTCTCGTCATTTGATTCTGAGGATACCAATGACTGCTTTTAAGGACAACTCTCACGTGGGTGCATTTGTTTCAGAGGTATGCTCTGGTGAGAAGCTTTAGTTATTGTGTGGAATAGACAATTGCAAATTAAATAATTCTGTGTAGATATTGGTATCATGCCTTTCAAGTTAGCCACCTGTTCTGACATATTGTATCCGCTCGAGAATTAACAGATATTTTTAACTCTTGCATACGCCACTTTACAGCCATTCTCACAACTTTGCTGAACTATGGGAACTCTGTGTGTGTGTGTGTTTGTGGCAGAGGAGGGGGGCTTGTAGGTTCGTGCATGCACGCCATTTTGAAGAAATATAACATTGCATGTGGCCATGATATTGTTATGACCATTTGACAGGTGTGCTTGCGGATTTCCAGTGCAAGGGAGACAGACAAAAGATATGAAAAGTTGTTTGTCAAGAAAGATTCCAGCACATCGACATGTCAAACTTTTGTGGACACTGCTGTCTATTCAAGGAATCGATGCTTTCGTTTAGCTCTATCATCCAAGGCAGGCAAGAGTTCTGTACTTCTGCCGACTGGGCGTTTCAAATGCAAGGACATGGTACGTTTCTCCTGGTTAGTGAGATCTAGTTGACTTGTGAGGCATCTTTGGAACATGATTGTGGTGATCTGTTCCTGATTTGCTAAAAATGTTCCTCAATAGTCAAAACTACCAAAAAGGGTTTTTTTTTATGCCTCTATATATTTGAGAAGGTTAGATTAAGACATGAGAAGATGTGCATATGCACACAGAAAAGAGAATTAAATGCGACAGTGCTTGAAACAGTAGCATCTCTCTTTCACAGTTGCTCTTTAAAGGTTTATTTGTTTCTTGACACTCAAAATGCACTTGCTCTCTCCTGACAGTGTGAGGAAGACATGTTCATGGCTTCTTTGATATGCAGTATGGATGTTGATTGTCAGAAGCTCCTAGTCTGCAAAATGGAGTTAGATTGTGCAAAGACACTTCAGTTCGAGACCGAGGTAGTTACAAGTTTGAATATGTTCTTGTATAGGGCCCCTTCATCAACTATATGCACATGATTTGCTGGACTTCTCATCATCAGCAAAAACTCATGGTCTTGTGTTGGTGGAGCTAAGATCTGGAAACATCTTAGCATAGGTTGTCTAGTGTGCTAGAACTCTGTGGTGGTCTCTCATGTGATGGATTTTTTCTCCCTTACACAGGTGAATGCTGACTTTGGAAGACACAGTCTTGCTTTGCAAGAGCTTAATTTCAACTCTTTCCCTAGCGATAGTTCGGCAAATTATTTCATTGGCAAGTCGCCTTTCCCATTGTTGGACAAATTCATAGAATCTGTGGCCTCAGTTGGAACTGTGTCAGGTGATTGCTATTGTTTTATTCTCAGATAAACAGAGTGATGAGTTATTTCAATTGCTTCATACATAGTTCATAGATAGTTAATAGATATTAAAGTTGCTAACTTCTTTCCAAGGAGGACAATCAAGTTATATCTAGCTTTTCCAAAGTCACAGACCTGGAAGAATTTTAATTTGGTTAATATGTCCGATTTGAAAGCAAGTTTGATTGGCACTTCCTCCTTTATGCTCATTAGTGCAAAAAAATGATCTATTGAAAGGCCTGTCCTCCTTTTCTCCAATAATGCTGATGATTCTGTCGCAATATAGGTAAAATTCGAAGCTGGTACTGGTTCTCTGAGCATGGACTCATGGTTTACAGCATGTCAAGGAACAGGTTCTGTGAGCGGATAGGCAGAGAGCATAAAAGCAATCACGGTATACGCCATGCCTTTTTAATGCAAAATCTCTTATGTTGATTTGTACTTTTTAAGTTTACCTTTGGGAAACACAAGCTTATCGTTTCCCTACTTTGAGTGGCCCAGTTATCTATGTTGTCGATCTGAATTGGGCTGCATATTACCAGAAATGTCATGATCCTGATTGCAGAGGTACAGAAAAGTTCTGTCCTATGTTTATCCATTTGAAACCTTTTTTAGTGTGTGAAAACGAAGGTAAAGTGAGCTTTGTAATGGCCCAGGTTACCGCTCTCCCTTGCGTCAGGTCCCGGAGGATATTGTGCCTGATCTCTCAGCATTCTTTGATTCGGTTCAGATGGCAAATCCTCCCGATGTAACAAATAATGTGCTTGACAATGATGAAAATACAGCGAATTGCTCCCCTATGGATGCTTGGTGGCTCGAAGCTATAAGAGTTGCAAATGCTATAGAAAACCAACAGGTCATGGAGTTCGACAGCAAGGTTAGTCATCCACTCCACTTATTTGTGTAATTATTTTAGGATCTTCAAGAGATGTAATACTAAAACCCTTCATCTTTACCCAAAAGACTCGATGAGAGAGAGAGAGAGAGAGAGAGAGAGAGAGAGAGAGAGAGAAGTTCTGCTTCATTGCCGGGGGAGCAGGCTGGTCAAATTGTTCATAGTACGATGCACATTTTGCAGGAGAATAATTGTGTGGATGAAGACGAGGACTGGTGGGTGGATATAGAAACAAATATACCTCAGGTTGAGATTGAGGTTACCAATTCCAGTGGCTCATAGTTTGCAATTATTTGGGAGGAAAGTCGGTCCTGCTTTGCTCTTCTGCTTGCAGACTTGGCCAAGTGTAGTGCATCCGTTCGATTCAATCGCACTAGGAAAAGAGCAGAAGACTAAAAAGTATCGCCGTAAAGATGGGGTTATCAAGGAAAGTAGTCTGAGCTCCGATGTTTGGTATACAATAATATGCTTGGCAGATAGTATTTCAGAAGAGCTATGTTATTCAAAGTTGAAACATCGGGCCGAGAATCCATTCCAGCCACTCACAGATGGTTTTTATGGAAAAGTCATGGTATTCATGGGGCAAGTTGGATTTTTTCCGGCCACCAAAGTCGGAACCGTTCTTGCTCTCACAATTTCGGGGAAGCTATAATCATCATTTAAGCTCTTCAATTTTGTGCAATATTTAACGAGGTGCCTCGATGTTTTTATCATAGCACTCATAGTAGAACAGAGCAAAAGCTCTCCTATTAGCGGTACAATTCTGCCTTTGCTATGTATGGTTCAAAATAATTTCCTAAGCCATGTGCTTTTTTCATTTTTGGATTATATGTTGTCCAACTCCAACTCTTGGATCTTGAATCTGTGCTCTCCGTGTTTATATCCTACTGTTGTTCTTGCACGATCTGGATGGGAATCAACCATGTATGGAAAAATTAACATGACAAATAGCCAAGGGTCGGATGATAAATGGCTCTAAAGAAGAATGACATCCACTGCTTGCACCAAATACATGTACAGACCTCATCCTGTGTTTTTCTCTTCATCTTTTCCTTCTCCATTCTTTTTTTCTTTTTTGCCCTGGAGGTGCTAAATTAATCAATTGAGAGCGATACAACAAACAATTCTGCACTCGTGTTGAAACCTGAAACGTTACACTTTGTTTTTAATGAGCCTTCTTCTTCTTTTGTGGCTTGTGCTGGACCCTTGGGAATAGTAGGTTATTAAGCTGTCTCTCAGCACTTTGCTCTGAAGTGGCCTGCAAAGACAATAGTCAGAAGATTGAAATAGCGAGTACAGAAAACACATTTCAAATTTTGGCGAGTTAAACATAGAAGCAATGGAAAAAAGTGATAGATAACTGTGTCTAAATGAATATTCCTATAAGTTATGGACTCAGTGAACCCACCAAAAGGGCCGGCTTCTAAAAATTTGTCACTGTTTGCCGGGATCACTTTGCCCTGATGGCTTTTGATAGAAAACGGCCACACTAATGCATCTTGTTGATGTTCACAGAAGGATTAAGCTCTAACCAATTCAAGCAAGGGAAAAGAAACAAAAACAAGGAAGCTCCTCTGGGGTTTTTTTCTCGTGTTAGCTCCCAGCTTCCAAAGGGAGTTTGGCTGAAGCTGACAAAGCATAAACTTGAGAAAAGGACAATCAAGATTTATGGCGACTAAAGAAGACTAGAGAAATGCTTTTTGGCACAGAAACAGCATACCCTTGTGTCAAATGCAAAGCGCAATGTTTGAAGTTGTGTTCCTGAGCAGATTCTTACATCAAAACCAAGAGCATCAACACCAATTATCATAGCCTCCTGTCAGAAAGAATATAAATATCACTCTTACTATCTTGGGTCAGGATATCTGAACTCAAGAAAAGCATCATATTAATTAATTGCAGTAATTCACATTAGGAAACAGATTTCACAAAATGGCAATAATTCTTTTCAGGGTTAGAGAATGATCGAGTCATTTGAGTCAAAATACCAATTTATGCTGTATCCTCAAAATTGCAGAAATTGTATTAAAAGTACAAGACATTTTGTGTTGATGCAAACCAAGCAATGAGAACTTTTTAATCAAACTAGAGCATTCCTTCCCCAACACTAGTGACACAGGAATGCAGCTCAACTACTGCAACAGCAGGGGTACAAGCATGCAGCTTAAGCATCATGACAACTTCTAACTACCGGTCTGTATCTCACCTCCACTTGAATCCCCTTGCATCTCCAGCAGAAAGACTTGAGGGCTTGTATAGTTTTCTCTTCGCCAGCTTTCAATCGGGAAATAATCTTGGCAGCTGAGTGAGCAATAGCATCTGGTTGCGCTTTCCTGAAATCTTCTACTTCAACAGTTTGCTGCAAAGGGTTGAAGAGAGAAAATTAGATAACTACTACATAAAACCATCATAATTCAACAAGCAAAGTCATACCCAAACAACTTCCCAGTTTGAAGCTGTTATTCTACAAGAGGAAATCGCACGTGATATTTCAAAATCCAATAACAGCTGTTGAAGGCATTCCATTTGAGCTACGACAGCATGTATTTAGGCCTTTTAGCTCTGCAGTTAATCACCTCTTCCTCTCCTTAAGACAAAGTGTAGTATTTAGAATGACAAACCAGATGATGGCCATTAATTTGAAGCTAGCCAACTTGTGTTCCCTTCTTTGGGGAGTGGGAGGACGGAAGTAAGGAGGACGGGAATGGGAACAACTAAATACATACAAGTTCAACAATGTCTAGATCAATTTGGACATGATGCAAACCTCCTTACTTTGCTGACTTATTGTAACAACTCAACTACAGTAAAGAGAAATATGGGGTACAGAATGGTTTAGGATGTGAAAATCTGTATATATGTGTGGTGAAAGCACATGACCCTGCCACACAAAGAGATGACTTCCAGAGTCATAATCAGTAAGTACAACGGGATCTTAAGCAGCATACTAAAATCTTGAAAACATACCGGATGACCATGTACTGAAAGCAGCTGAATATTAATCATCTCGAGCTTGTAAAATGACTTCCCACTCCTGGGGCTTCCATTCTCGCCCAGTTCCTCTGCCGAACTGGGGACATCCTCAAGTGAATGTTCTTGTCCATCAGCATCAGTGGTACTAGAATCTACTTGTTTGTCTTCAAGGATACTTCCGGTACTTCCAGTGTGATCTACTCTGACACCAGAATGATGACTAGGTAGGTGTCTCTGATCAATGGAGTGTCCTTCGAGAAGTGCAGGGCTTAAAAGGCCCTGTATGACAATGCCAACAGGAGGCCGTTTCATCCAATCAACAGGGATATCTGAAGCAACCTGAAATAAGAATTCTAGTGAAAGTGAAAACTGAATAAAAATATAGGTATTGTCGCATTTGTTTTTAGTTTATGAAGTACAATACTATAGAAGCATCGAAAGTACAATACTGTCACATTCTTGATTTTTGTTTTCATGGTATCTAATTGCCCAGGACTAAAACTCGAGCAGTATTCATTTACCTCAGCCAACTTTTTGGCAAAGTACATTGGGTGAGAAGATCTCATCGTCTGCAATTTTGGCCAATCTCCTGGATCTCCATCAGATTGGTCCTCATCATCCTCGTCAAGTACAGAAACCCAGTCCTATCAAAGGTGATAAACTAATTCAGAGGCCCAGCAATTTTTGCTCAGTGTCGAGCTTTCTCTTTTTCTATGAGGGAAAGTACAATACATTGCAATAGTAACTTCACATGAAAAAAATGCTAAAATAAACAAAATTGCAATTCTCTGGCCTCCAAATAAAGGCAATTTGGTTATTGTATGAGAACTAATAGACAATGCCAATAATCAAGATGAGTTAGAATCACAGAAAACTTCTCCTTCGATGAGTTTAAGCAAACTGAAAAGTTTGCCTCAGTTACAGCTATAGGAATAACAAAATTTACATAGCATTAACAGAGGCGGAAGGTAAGACACTCGTACACAGTAACTACACCAAATATGAACTAATATAAAGGTTGTCCTCGTCTGAATGAATGTATTATGACAGAAAAAAGGAAATTATCGAGAAGTCAAACTAATATTGAAACGTGTAAAATAGAAGTTTGTCTCCCTGATTTACAGATTTCTGCATATAAAGAGTTGATCATCTAACACCGGGTAACAGATAGATAAACTGATTTTATTGCAGAAAACTAGAGGATAAAGTAAAGACACCATATATAACACAAAACAAAGGGAATTCTAAATCTTAGTAAGCAGATACTGGGCACAAAAGCAAGGAGAAAACTAAAGTAGGAAATATCACAAAATACAACTCTATTGCAAAGCTTCTTTGCATTTGGAAGTATGCGTACCTCTCCATAATCATCATCTTCATCATCCTCATCCTCATCCTCATCATCTTCATCTTCAATATCGCTGTCTTCCTCCCCAATCTCCTCGATCCCAAACTCAACATCTGCTGGACCTGATATTTCCATCTCATTGATCATTTCCATGGTATTCAGGCCTATTATCACTTGCTGCATTTCATATCACAAACATTACTCAGATACAGAAGCATTTTCGGGCAATTCTTGCAGAATGAATTGCAAAAACATCGTGTTAATTTGTTTTAAAAAAGTTGTGTTTGGATCACAACTATTGCCTGTCAAGACACAATGCCGCTGCTTGAGGAGCAAAGACTTCAAATTGTACAAGCTTGAATATCGGGCACAAATAAATTTCTAGGGCAAAAAGGGCGTACCACAACATTACTCCCCAAAGCTAGTGTGTGAATAATCTCCTCATCATTGTTTACCTGAAAGTAAATATCTGCAAAAAAACCAGAGCAGAGAGAACATGCTCAGCCAAGTAAAACTAGGATATATTAATTTGAAAAAAGTGCACTTCGTATACTCACTTCCCTGTTCATCAATCGTGTAAGGCAAATCTGGCCATAGAATGTTCTCGTGGATTTCATCATCAATCATACCAGAAAACAACAGGGTCGCTTTGGTGTTAACCTGAACTCAACACACTAACAGAAGCATCATAATAGAGCCCAGACCAACACTTCAATCGAATGTAGAGCCACATAAATAACAGCAAAAGCTTCAGTATGAACATCTGGCCTGCGATATATAGCAAAGATACCTCGACGATCGTCCTAGTGGTTTCTGCGGCAGTAAGTGTCGCATCCCCACCAGAGGCTAATTCAGCAATATCCTCAAACGGATGATATCCGGCCCTTCCATTACATTTCGCCGGATCAGAGGCAGAGCCTAAATGCTCTGCAGTAGCTCTAACTTTGTTCCTCGTAACATTTTTCTTTCTTACCAGCGAACCGCCATTGAACCTCTGGTAACTGTTGCAGTTTAACCGATCCCATCGCTTCCAAATCAAAATCAATCTATTCCAAAACAGTTTCCATTCCGTCAAAAACAAGCCTAAAGCGTCGAGCACTCACCACGGCATGTCGAAGCTGCCGGGGTGCGAAATCCGGCGAGAGCTCGCGTGGACGCCGGGGCACTCATCCGAGCTCCAGAACGAACGGCAACCTTTGGACAGCAAAAAGGAGAATCAAAAACCGCTCCATCAAGCGGACAACATTATGCTTATGCCTCTCTCTAGTGAACACGAAAATGAGCGAAAATCACGAGAAAAATCAACATTCAAGCAGAATTGAGCTAATGCTCAATGTTCACTGCAAAATCCTAGTGCGAAGATGAACGAAGACAAGCAGTCGCCATCGCCATTATCTCAGCAAACGAACGAAAACGAACGGAAGCAGAAGAGGAAGCAGCCGCCAGTTTACAAGTTATGGCGAAGGAGGAGCAGAAGCTGGAACCGGAGGCGAACCGGACCGCCATGGCCGACTCGATCATCGTCCCGCGGGAGCTGCTACAGCTGAACGGGCGAAGCAAGAAGCGAAGCGGCGAGAGATCATGCGCTGCAACAAGCGCCTCTCTCTCTCTCTCTCTCTGTGTCCGTTCAAGGGGAAACAAGTTGAAGTGGATGAGGTGGTATCGTCTCGCGTTCCGCCAAAACGCAACCCCGCTTAGACGTCGCAACTCCGCTGCAAAAACGCACGACGTTTTTGCCCTGCGTCATATCGTCGTGGCTGACCCTGGCTCGGCCCAACAGAGGCACTTGGAGATCTGGATCAGGGATATCACGTTGGACTTTTCCTTCTCTCTCTCTCTCTTTCTTATCAATAGGATATGACCATGGTGGATTCGAGAGAATATCCAATTTTCGTGAAAATTTTCAAAAAAAAATCACTTTAGCTTTTAAACTATACTTTTTTTTTGCAACACTTTTTTTTTCCATTTACTCAAACAATTGATATTTTCGTGCTTATTACGTTGATTAGCATTTAAATTCCATGCACCACGAAAACTCTCTCCCAGTTCTTTCCTTTTTTTCCAATTAAGAAGAGAAATCGTGACGATGAAAACAGTTTTATTCTTCCTCATTCTCAACAAAGAAATTTGCATATTTTGGAACAATATAAAGAACTCAAGAGGCTAGCAAATGGTTTTCTTTATGGGAGGGGGCAAATTTAACCATGTAAAAATAAATGAATAAAATGCTTCCCATGATGAAATACACTGATGGAGTCAACGTTCGTTATCATACAAAAAAACATTTACCCATGTGGCTTAAACTAAAAAAAAAAGTTAATTATTAAAACATTAAAAAAATCTACTGTAAATGTCATAAATAATCTTAAATTTCTCCTTTTAAAGGGAAATTAACAAAAATTCAGTATTTCTTGTTTATTCTCTCTTTATAATTGACAGCAAAAAAAAAAAAAGTCAAAATCCGGAGGAAGCTTTTCCTTCTGATTGTTAAATTTTTCTCTATTTAATTTTTATGGGCCCATCCATTTCTGAGTGGCGAACTTTAGGGCCAACCAGAAGCCCATCTTTCGGCCCAAGCCCAAATCTCACTGTTGCGATTTAGTTCCGAGTTCGGACTCGACTGCGACAGAATCTCTCTTTCCACCGTGTTCATGGTGATAGAAATTTGCAGGTGAGAGCGAGAGAGAGAGAGAGATATTTCAACGGCGAAAGGGGATTCGCCGAGAAGATAAGAAGGGAGATCATCAAATTCCGTCTCTCTCAAGTAGAGGCTCGCGCTGTTCCGAACGGTAAGCTTTTCTGTCCTTCCTTCCCGCGAACAAGCACTGCTGTTGGTCGGAACTTTGCGCAGTCGTCCGATTACCACTTTCTGTTCTTTGGGCCAAAGAGTGAAGTTCTAGTGGGAGTCCGTGTAAATGGCGTTCTTTCTGTGAATCTTGCCTTTGCGTTTCGTTTTTGTTTCGATTGGAAGCTGTCGGAAGGTCATGTGTTTTGAAATAACATCGCGGTAGATAGAAGCGCGAAGTTTCGATTTCAATGTTTAATGTCCGCGGTCAGCAGCACCTCGAGGACAAACGGGAGTTAATTTGAAATTCGTATATTTGCTTCCGCAGGTAAATTTTTAGACTTATTGCGGGAAATGGGTCGTTACACAGGGAATCGTTTCTGTGGTTCTTTGCTATGTAACTTGTTTTTTGTTGAGCTTAATTCTGCTATGTTTACAGATTCTTTGTGCTTTTCTTTCAGGATGCTTAGTTTCAGGTGTTCTCTGCCAGCTATAACGAGAAGATTTGAATCAAGTCAAATCTCCGGAAGCATTAGAAGTACTGTGGTACGATAAGAACGGCCGTCACAGATGAGCTTGTGGATGCATTATATTTGAATAAGCTTTTTCCGCAGGGTTTACTGCTTAGGGCTGACCTGCAAATGAGAGAGTGAATGACTTATGGATTTTCGCCCCAATGATGCATTAGCAATTACTGTTTTGTGATTGAAGTAGTGCACAAAAAGAAATTGTCTTGATGTTTCCTTTAGTGCGAACATAAGATGGCAATTCCTCATCTTACAACGAGGCTTTTTGACAATTATTAGGTGTGCGCGGCAAAAGGTCCCCGGCCTAGATATCCTCGAGTATGGAAATCACGGAAGAAAATTGGGACTATCTCCAAGTCTGAAAAGCTTGTTGACTGTGTATGATTATGAACTTTTCTCTTTCCTTGAGGAACCTAATATAAGTATATAACCGGTATTAGGGCATTGATTTTTCTGAAATTAATTGTTTCATAAGATACGTGGTGTCTTTGCATGTTTAAACAGCTGTTTTTGGGTTAACAATCTCTCTTTTCAGGTGAGGGGATTGTCAAATGTAAAAGAGGAAGTATATGGAGCACTTGATTCGTTTATTGCTTGGGAACTTGAGTTTCCTCTGATCACAGTCAAGAAAGCCTTGAAGACACTTGAGAAGGAAAAGGAATGGAAGAGAATAATACAGGTGCCACTTCTCTAGCCTCTGCGCCGCTCTGCTCTCTGTGTTCTTATGTCTTGCATAGTTGCCTGGAAATCTCCACTATAAAATCACCTAAATCTTGTTGGTGCCATAGGTCACTAAGTGGATGTTAAGCAAAGGTCAAGGAAGAACGATGGGAAGTTACTTTACATTGCTTAATGCATTAGCAGAAGATGGCAGGCTTGACGAAGCTGAGGAACTATGGGCAACGATATTTTCTCAAAATCTGGAAGGCACGCCTCGTATTTTCTTCGACAAAATGGTATCAATCTACTATAAGAGGAACATGCATGAGAAGATGTTTGAGGTACTCTTCTTTGATCTTACTAAAGTATACGTCACTTTTCTGAGAACAAAAGATGCTGTTGGTACTCTAATGTTCTTGGAGATGGGCATGGCAGATTGATTTTCAAATTTCTTTTAGTTGTGCTTGCACTGCTCTGGTTATGGTTTAGCTCTTAATTACAGAGTCAAATTTCAAGCATCTGAAAACATGCACAATTCATTAAAAAATTATTGGGAAATGCACTATGCACATGCTCATATGGTTTTCATTATTCAGCATCTGTAAGGATGTACTTATGCTTATATAAGGTACCTATGTTTTCAATTGTCAGCTTTCTTTTTTGCCAGTTAGACCATCTTGGCGCATGATTGGACTTCATTTATTCTCATGGCCCATCATCGACTATATCTTAAGATCCTTTGTTTTTCCTCGTGCTTCCTTCTTAGGTATTTGCTGATATGGAGGAACTTGGAGTTAAACCCAATGTTTCAATTGTTTCAATGTTGGGTAATGTCTTCCAACAGCTGGGCATGATGGACAAATATGAGAAACTAACAAAGAAATACCCACCGCCAAAATGGGAGTACCGATACATCAAAGGAAAGCGTGTTAGAATATCAGCAAAGCGTCTGAATGAATTCAATGACGTTAACAAAAGCAACAGTGTGAATGGTGATGAAATGATTGAAGACACTAAGCAATTGAATGAGTCTGATAGTGTGTTGGAAAGGAACACGAGTGATGCTGATGAAATGATTCCGGACATAGATGGGGTTTATGAATCTGACTGATCTCTAATGTATGTAAAGTTCTTGATAGTGGAATCTATAGCAGTTTACAGCGAGAATGTGTTCAATTTATCTCTTCCATGGCATCAGATAATGTGCTAGAAGTCTATGCTTGTTTTGTGTCCTGTGCTCGTCTGACGTAAAGGTTCCAGAGTATAGAGGGGAGACTCGTGGTTCACATATGATGGTGTGAGGAAGGCATTTGCGATATAATTATGTTGGTGCTTTCTGGATTGTCCAGGAAGGGGGAGAGCACTGCTGCTCAGAGATGTCCGATAAAAGTACAGGCGAGTAACAATGCTATACTTCTGAATTGTGCTCAATGCAAATCGTTTTGATTTTGTTTGCCTGCTGAACAAATTGGTCGATGTCGATATACATTAGTGTTGAATGACTACCCGCCTACTCTTGATTTTGCCAGCTCGACCTGTGTCGAGTTCATTCTTGTATTTTTTTTCAAGTTTCCGTGTGGTCATATCCACAGCTCGTACTTAGAATCTTGCATCGTGTGGCTCTGATATTATATTTAGAGATACCTCACAGAAATATGATTTCTTCCCTACTTGTCTCTTGGTTTGAACCAAGGGGCGGTCCAGGTATTGAAACTAAGGGTGTCAATCAAACCCGCGCCGGCCTGGCCCGACCCGCGCCGGCCCGGTCCGGCCCTAAAATTTGGGGTATTTTGGGGTCGGGCGTTAATTTTATTCAAATATCGCCCTAAAATTTGGGGTTTCATTAGGGTTAGGGTATTTTAGGGTCGGCCCATTGACACTCTGGGCCGACCCATCTCCCTCTCTCAGTCTCTCTTCCCTTCTCTCTCCCCTCTTTGTCGCTACGCCGCCGCTCCTCCCCCCTCGCCGTCCCCCGGCAAGCCCCTCCGCCTCTCCACTGCCACCACCCGCGCCGCCATCTCCGTGGGCGATAGGCTCCCCAACACCACCCTCTCCTCCTTCGACCCCGCCAAGGAGCTCCAAACCACCACCGTCTCCGCCCTCACCGCCGGGAAGAAGTCGATCCTCTTCGCCGTCCCAGGGGCCTTCACCCCGACCTGCTCGCAGAAGCACCTACCGTGGTTCGTGGAGAAGGCCAGGGAGCTGAAGGCCAAGGGCGTGGGCAACATCGCTTGCATCTCCGTGAACGACGCCTTCGTGATGCGGGCGTGGAAGGAGAACCTGGGCATCGGCGACGACGTCATGCTGCTGTCGAACGGGAACGGGGACTTCACGAGGGCGATCGGGTGCGAGCTCGACCTGAGCGACCAGCCGGTGGGGCTCGGGGTGCGGTCGCGGCGGTACGCGCTGCTCGCGAAGGACGGCCTCGTGAAGGTGCTCAACCTGCATTTTCCCCCGGGGGCCGCTTCTTCTCTGGTTTGCCGTGTCGTTCTGGCGTCAGATCTCGCCCCCGCCCCTGTTCATTTTGGCGAGGGTTCTGTGGGTCCGTGCCTGCCCGTTAGGAACTGGAACTGGAACTGGAGCTGGGGGTTTGTCCATTTCGTTTTGGTTGTCCTTGAAGCGCATGAATTCGAGCTGTGTGTGGGGGAGATGGTGGGTGTTGAATGGGTCGTTGGGTGGTGCCTGTTGCTGGGATTGCAATTGGGGTCTCCCTGTTTGATGGGTTTTTTTTTTCTTTTTTTTTTAAAGAGGCTTGCCGTTCTGTTTTCGTGTCGGTGCAGATTGAAAGGAAGCGGATCAACATGCCGTGGATGTTCAGGAACTCCGTTCGCATGGTTGCCTTCTTCTTTATCCTATAGTTTCGTTCAGTTGGTAAGTCCTTTTGCTCTCCGAGTCCCCGCAATATGTTTTCGGTTTTGCTTTGTAAATTTGTGCTCGTTCACGAGAAGTTGATGGCGTTGAATGGGAGGGGTGGGAAAGCGTGGGGATTCTTGAGGGGAACTTCGTACTGCGATTGATGGTGTTCTGGCTGTGAAATTTTAAGTTGCTGAAGGTGTTCAGTTTATGTATGCTTTTACCTCACACCAAGAGTGATAAGGTAGTCATTTTAGCGATGATGAGATTGAAAAAATTATCAACAACTGTCAAGAGTTTTGAGTTTGGTCTTGTTAAATTCTTTCTCAACTACATGTTGGCGTCGTGGACAAGAGAGTGGCTATATTCTGCTTAGCTTCCTGGTTTTCACTTTGCATGTAGTTTTTCACAGTTCAGCAACACATTCATCTGGTTTGGCCATTTGGATTTCGTGGGAGAATTGAGAATGTACATTGCAGTTACCATTAAGAGATATCGAGCAGTGAAGGAAGTTGGCAAAATTAAATGGTTTTCACTTTGCAGGTAGTTTTTCACAGTTCAGCAACACATTCATCTGGTTTGGCCGTTTGGATTTCGTGGGACAATTGCCTTCTACCTTTTGATGTTACTATTTGCGCAAAAGCAAAAAAAAAAAAAAACGAAGCCTGGCCTTACCCGACCCGGCCCGGGCCTGGGGATGTACGATGAACAGGATCTTGGGTGGGTCTGGGCGGGTCAAGCATGACCCTGTAGGTTTCGGGTCGGGTCGGGTATCAAGAAAGCCCGACCCGACCTGACCCATTGACACCCCTAATTGAAACTATGAAAAAGTTTGCAGTAAAAAGAGGCATAATAAAGTTTCACAATATAAAATTATGAAAATTATCCTTTTCTTTTGCGATATAGCTGTGGTCACTCCACCTAGACCTGTCAAAATGATCATAGACTTATTTCTTAACACATATATGATTGGTTAAATTCTTATATTGATTTATTATATTCGCTAAATGAGTCATAAATGGGTTAAAGAATGATATGAGTGTTAAATGGATTGTAAATAGATTATAAATGAGTTAATAATTTACTTAGACCCAGTTTGCGTCTATGACGCTCTTCATTTTCTTTCGTCCTCACTCGATTTCGTTCTCAATTACTCTACACTCTCAGCTCAGTTTGGATTTGAATTTTCTTATATTGAGTTAGATATAAAAGTATTTTGGCAATATAAGTCGGATAGGATATGAGTTGGGTCAAGTATTGATTATTGTATTTGCATTGCATGGAGAAATGAGTTAAAACGAGTTAAATTGATCCATTTGGGTCAGATCATTTTCGACCTTATCCAAACCCAACCCATTTGATGAGTCTAACTCTACCTCAGATTTTGTTTGAGCTTTCCTCTTCAATTCCTTCTTCCATGAAGGCCCTAATCCTAAGCGAAGAAATAGCCCAAACGCCCCAAAATCTAGACTAGCTCAAATCAAATCGCCTCGAGTTTTGTGGCCCTTGCTAGGCTGGGATGGTCTTTTCACCTTAGTGAATTTTTAAAACGTATGGTCTAAAGTGCCGGATTTAAGAGGTCGCATTTTGAATTGATTCGGACCTATCGAATGATGTTTATTTATTTAAAATTAATTAAAATGAGAAGATATATTTTCTGTTAGTCAAAATATTAATAATTCCATATTTACATAAGAATTAAAGAGCAGGATCGAATTCGGAAAAATACCCCGAATTATATGGTTTCTTTTTTGCCAATGCCAACGCATGATCATACACAGCCAAAAAAGTTTAAGAACCACTTGCTTGCAAGTTGCACCCGCTGGCCTCCGATTTTCTCTTTAATTTTTAGCAAAAAAAACAAAATTTTCATATATACATTATATATTATATGTCGTATATTTTGGTTAAAATTTATAATCTCGCCTTCCTTTGCGCCCTTTGGCTTTAATTGATGCTGTCGTTAGCGACGACGCGCCGATCGAACCATTCGAGTCGCGCCACCGCGCGTGAACCGGTCTAATTAATGACACGGACAGTCTATCTAGAAGGAAGCCGAGCGAGAGAGAGGGAGAGAGAAGAGAACGAAGCTTCCGCTCTTCCTTATCCCTCGTTACCTCCACCAGCTCTTCCCTCCAGCTTACACCGTCGCGCGCCCGAGCGGAGCTCCGCCATGGCCGTCTCCCCCGAGCCACCGCACAAGCGCCGCCACCGCTCCAACCCTCTCTCCCGCCTGCTCGAGTCCAATCTCCTCTCTCTCATCCCCAACCACAAGGCCGCCCCCCCTCCCCTGGCCGCCTCGCCTCCTCCGCCGCCTTCCAAGCTGCTCCTCCCCGTCCACCTCCCGCCCGCCCTGTCGATAACCTCGCCCTCCGAGCCGCCGGCCCCGCCCCACCCGGCGCCGCTCAAATCGGCGCCGGCGGCCGAGGCCCCGGCCGGGTCGAGCTCCGGGGCGTTCCCGTCGACGGTGCGGATTTCGTCGATCAAATCGAACGGCAAGGGCGGCGGGCCGGCCTTCGTCGGGCAGGTGTTCAGCATGTGTGACCTGTCGGGGACTGGCCTCATGGCCGTGTCCACGCACTTTGATGTTCCCTTCCTTTCGAAGCGGTTTGTCTGCTGTGCAGTTGTGCTTTCCTTGTTCTGTTGATCGCTTCGGTGCGATGGTTGAAGGTCTTAGGGTTTTTGTTGCTACTTTAACTGGTGTGCAGAACGCCGGAGTGGCTGAAGAAGGTGTTCGCTTCGATTACCAAGAGCGAGAGGAATGGCCCTGTCTTCCGGTTCTTCATGGATTTAGGCGACGCAGGTATGATTTTGCTTTTATAATATGAGCATGCTTCTCACTCTTAACTGCTTTAGGATGAAGCTCTTCACTATATTCGAGGGCATTGCCAACCATTGCTATGTGGCTAAAGACATGTTCTTTTCTCTGTAGCCTTTGCTGATGTATGATCATAGTTGTGTCTTTAGAAATCATTCAATTCTCTCTGTGAAGCCTCCTATTCTCGGTCAAATTGATGGAAGATGTCTGCTCTTATTGGTGTACACGAATTGAATAATTACTTACTACTCAAGCTCAACGAATTGCGTGCTCCTTTCTGAACTGACACTCTCACTCTATATGCATGTACATGAATGCACAGATGATGACTCAAGTTGTGATCGGATGTGTATTTTGTAGTTACTTACGTTAAGCGGTTGAACATCCCAAGTGGCGTCGTGGGTGCTTGTCGACTGGATCTAGCATATGAGCATTTCAAGGTACTGTTTTTCCCAATTGAAAAGCCTTTCCATTTGCGAGCCCTTGATACATCCTTGGACCCTATCGCCGTGGAAGTTGCCTTTTCTTGCATAGTGCACATGATACCCATCGCAGTCGATTTCCTTTTCTGCTCCATTTGCCATCTTCTTTTAGTTCTGTTGTTTCTATGTTGCAATCCAAGGAGTGCTGAACATTCCTATCTATAGAATATGTACTGGTATATATAGCACGTATAGTGGATATATGTCACTACCTCGTTCCTGTTGTTCAATATGATTTGATGCTATGTTTCATTGAAAATTTGTGCTTAAGCTTCACAACTTCTGTGTTCATTACAATTTTAATATTGGGATGGATAGTTCATTAAAATGTGAGGGTTAGCCTTCAAGCAATTGTTAACCCATAGCTAAGAAATTGTTTCTTGGGATTGTAGAGAGGAATGTAAGCCGAGAGAGATGTGAAGTTTTTCAGAGAATCTGTAAGTCTGGGGTTTCAGTTGAAAATGGTCGACACTACTTGTACAACTTTTTTAGGGAACTCACATATTCCAGTTTGAGATATCCGCGATAAGTTTATACCTCCCACTAATATATAGTGACTCATCTTTTGATTTAATCTTTATGCAGGAGAAACCTCACATGTTCCAGTTTGTTCCTAACGAGAAACAGGTATCTGGCAAGACCATCTTATTCAATGTGCATGCAAATTTATGTATTTCTAAGCTTTTTCCTTTTTTCTTTGAAGGTCAAGGCAGCCAACAAACTTCTGAAGACAATATCTCAGGGTAATGGAAATGGACAAATTGATGGTGTTCCCGTATTTAGTGCCCAAAATTTAGACATTGCAATAGCAACCTCAGATGGTATTAAATGGTAAGGTCTTCTACGCATGTCTCTTTTCATTAATTTGAGACTCGAATCTGTTACGGCATCTCACTTTTACTTGGTCAATTTTTATATTTTATACTTCATATTTTTATTTTTTATTTGGTATTGAAAGGGGCGAAGCCCAAAAGTTATGCCAGAAATCACCTAAAAAAACTAGATCCGACCTGATCTCCTATCAATAAAGGAATCAAACCTTTCGGCAGCCTATCTAAAATTAAGGTGTCATTCACATCACAAGAGTGAATGACCCAATTTGCTAACCAGTCAGCACATGAGTTTCCTTCCCTAAAAATGTGCAGAATTCTGACATGCTGGAAATACATAAAAAGATTCTGAATCTGGAAATACTTGGTCAATTTTATTGATTAAGAACTTGACATTTCCTGTTAGCAGTTCTCTTACTTGGTTGGCACTTTGCACTTGATTATGTCCTTCATCAAATGTCATTAGCTCCTTTCTTCCTTCCTTTCTATGTATCCCCTGTACAAGCAGCTCTCTCTCTCTCTCTCTCTCTCTCTCTCTCTCTCTCTCAGTTCTCTTCAGATTCACTTGGCAGGAGCCTAGTCCTTATCTTTTATTTCTTTTCTAAATTGGTCTGTCTAATTTATATAGTCAGATATTTGATATTGGATTTGATTTTATGGATTAGTCACGCTTCTTTTCATTGTTAGATACCAACTTCTTCATTAAATTCTTACCCGCGAATATACATGCAGAAGTTGTTTCTCCATCTGCTCATACTAAATTTGATTAGTGTCTTTTGCGGTATCTAACAGCCACTTCCTCATCTTCTCTTTATCAGGTATACTCCTTATTTTTTTGATAAAAACATGCTTGACAACATTCTTGAAGAATCTGTTGAGCAGCACTTTTATTCTTTGATTCAAACTCGGCACATGCAGCGGCGTCGAGATGTGATTGACGATAACCTGACTGAAGTTGCTGATGATGTGGCAGATAGTCTATGGGAGCCTCCAGAGGTACAGCATCTAATTTACCTCTTAAACAATATTCAAATATAAATTATAATTCAAAAAAATAAAATGCCAAATCCCAAGTCAACAACTATACCCAAAGAGAAGGATGGAAAGGAAGAAAAACTATGAACCAACATTTTTTGCTGCACGATAACGAAGGTTTGATGTGTGGACTAACCATATTCCAATCTGCAGGCAGTTTGCTTTTGCTATCTAGTGACCGGGAAGCTAGTTGCTGAAGATTCAGTGTTTTATGTTGTGCTGATTCTCCATTTATCTTAGCTGCCTAGGGGGCAATAGAGTTCTGGAAATCGATTATGATCTACCTTTTGCATGATATAATATAATTGCAAATTTGCAAATTTAGTTGATGGCAGTTTATTTTGTCGGAAAGGTTCAAGAAGTTTTGGAAGAGATGGGGCATCCTGGCATACCTTTAAGTGTCATTTCAAAGGCTGCTGAGATGCAGCTACTCTATGCTGTTGACAAAGTGATCCTGGGAAATCGATGGTTGCGCAAAGCCACTGGGATTCAACCAAAATTTCCTTATATAATCGACTCATTTGAGCGAAGGTACATACTTCTAATAAAAGGAGAACACTGAAATTCCTGGACAAATACCTTGTTTTCCATATGCTCTGACCACTAGAAACTTAAGATAAATTAGGTAGACTAACACGACATTTTACGAGCCATTGATCTGGGATTACACTTATTCTGTGAGTTGGGAAATCTTGTAGTTTTCTGTCTTTAATTGGGAAAGTTTTCACAACATAATTAGGTGATGCAACTCATTGAACCAATTTGTTCTTTTCCTGATAATGGGCCTCTTTCTTTTTATGTATAACAGTATGAAATTTTACAACCTCTTTGTTTGTTGTCATTGCTTTCAGATTACTTAAGTACTTGTTTGCCTTCTCAGGACAGTTTAGCTCTGGATCCTTCCACTATATTTTCACCAAAGTTCCTTTTTCTTCAGGAGTGCAGCATCTTTAGTTAGAGCTTCTGATATAACCCACTATCTCGGCGATCGTGGAACAAAAACAGATGAATCTTCTCGAGAGTCAACAGACAAGCTTGCCTTAGAGGAAAACGACCATGTTGACCTGGGACAAAAGGCAGATTTCCGCTTCCCTTTTGGAGATTGGCTTAGACATCCTTGGTCGAAAGAACAACAGAAGCTGCAGAAAGAAGCTGGTGCTAGGTAGTCTCCTAGTAGCACATACGTTTGAATGTAATTTGATGAACTTTATGGCATCTTAGTGTGTTGTACTCATGTGTCATACACAGATTAGAAAGCTTGTCTGGTGAACCTATGAAGCAACAATTGCAACCTAATCCTTTTCTTCCAAAAATTACCATGGTTGGTATTTCAATGGGGGAGGCAGGACAGGCCAGCAAAGCTACTTTAAAGAAGACGATGGAAGATTTAACGAAAGAGTTAGAACAGACTGATCATGGAAATGCTGCTGGTAACATCATTGATGTTGGTGAGGACAGGGATCCGCTATTCGTGGCAAATGTTGGTGATTACTATTCAGGATTGGCTAAGTCAGGATCAGCTCGACTGATTCGAAGAAGTGAAGCTAAAAAGCAGCATTAACAAAGTTTTGGTGATGCCGACCGATCTTGTATATTTCATTCAACAGAGACAATAATGTACGTGCTGTTCCCTTTAGCTCATGATATTAGTAGGTTGAGTTTATAACATGCTGGAATGCTTGTAAGATTTATGTGCCAAATATCTCCTGATGTCCATGACAGACGATTACTCTCTCTCTCTCTCTCTCTCTCATGCAAATCGGAATTCTCCTGTGTATGCAAGAACATGCAGATACCCAGGTTCCATATGTGGGATAAATATAGAAGATGTTTGCTGCGGATGTGGTATGCCCAGATCGAAAAATAAGCTTCTTCCTCTTTTCTTTGTGGGTATAAAACTTGAGTTGTCGCTTGTTAGATATCTGACCAAATCAATGTTAGAGATCTCGCTTTTACTTTCTCCATCTTTTTCGAGGTGGAAGGTGGTAAATCCGGGTTGAAGATAGATAATATGCCTGTGTCAGGGCTTGTGTTGTCTCTGATTTTCTTCCACTCAAGTGATCCTGAAGTGTTTTTGCTCAGAGATCCCTCTCTCGTGGGAGATGAGTGGCAATCTTCCGTTTTCCAGACTTCAGCATGTTACTTGAGAAAAGGTTTTGCCCCACGGTTGTGTGACAACACCAGAGAGCATACACTCATCACTGGAACGCAATCCGTGATGGACTCCCATTACCATTTCCGGTCGTGAAGGCGCGTAGCATACGAATATAATGATGGCCAGAGGCACCAACAAAGGCCAAAATTGCTATGCGTTGTGGGGGTGGGGGGAGGGGGGCAAAATTCAATTCAAAAATTGCTCAGCAGCGGTCAAATAAGGCACGTGGCTCTCTCGCATCTCCATCTCCGTCTGTGTTTTGGCACAATCCTCTCTCTTGGCACCTATCTAGGTGTTGTGGGGGCATCCTTTACCATCTCCTAGCATTATGGGCACTTTTCTCACCCCCGCGTTGTCAAATAGTGGCCACTGGCCAGTCCCCTACCCCTCTCTCGGTACCTCCAAACGTAAAGTACCTAGAGAGTGGACCCATTCTGTACTAAACCAACGTGTCTGAAAAAGAGTTAGAATACACGACATCTCTTTCAAAGGTCACCCTTCTTTTTATTTCGGCTCGATAATTGCCCAAAGTGTGCGGGATTAGAGTCTCCACGACCATGAAAAGGACTAATTCGATGTCTCAACCGATCCAAAAACTCACAATACTACCCCGAGAAAGTTAAAGGAAATTTGAGAAGAAAAAACGAAGTGGGCTTGTCGAGAAAAAGAGCAAGGGAAGGGTAAAATATCAAAAGATGGGGAAATAGGGTTTTGAGTTAGCTTCAAGATTGCAATCTTTCCTTTTGTTGACAACATTGAAAAAGTTGCTCAGCTTTATGGCCATCCATTCCTAGAACACCAGGACCCTCCTCCCCCCGCCTTTCACTCTTTCATATGTGATTGTTGCCAAACCCAAAAGCCCCATCTCTCTCTCTGTCTTCGCACACATTCATGTGAGAACGACAGACATCAGTGTCATCCCATTCAGCTTTTCAAGGCCTCCTCCATAAAGAGCTTCGTGCCATCATACGTGCAGTGCATCCCATGTATGTCCCTCCTCTCCGATCCTTATCCATTGTGGGGAGAGGGCCAACCAAAAGCTTCGAACTCCCCAGTGACCACTGTCACCGATCAACCCTCCCCTCGATTTCCCCGACTTTTTTCTGTGCATTGACTTCACCAGAACGCCGTTTACTCCCCACTATCCTTGTGGACATATTAATGCGCGAGCGACTTTCTTATCATTCGTACAGAAGGAGAAGGCAAGATATTTTTTGATTCTCAGATCTTCAAAAAGCTCGTAAAGGTTGGACCTCAAACACGTGTCCTGAAACGGCAGACCCTTCAAATTTGGGAGTAGGAAGTTCTTCGAATGAGTGTGTCCAATTTGTTTTGCATTTATGAAAGTTACGATGATTGAAATGATATCCTAGTGAAGTATATGGTCAAATGAAGTTTGACCTTTTTGAAACAAAGTCTATGCACATGTTAGATGTACTTTATATAACCAAGCGTGGTGCCGCCATCAGCATAATTTGAAGAAGTAATTACACGCATTTGTTGATTTTGCCCACGTCAATTTTACTTAGAGTGCTAGAATAATGTGATATCCCCGACCATCTTCCACGCATCTGATTAAGTCCATCTCCTGCTCGGACCGTGTTTGGGTCACGTTCCTTTAGGCACACATCCTAATCGCTTGGTTAACTCGATTAATCCCTTGGCCATTGTCGGTGGAAAACATTAATTTCCGGTGGCTTCAGATGTGAGAAGTCTATGCCTAATTTTTGCAAATTAGTACCTGATGGCAAAAAGAACTGAAGTTTGTCAAATGAACTCTATAGCAGCAAAGATTTTTTAGAGGTCTAGAGTCAAGAAACAGTTGTCGAGTTAAAGCGAACGTGATAGTTAGCGAAGAAACATGTATTATTTTTGTGGTTTCGAGTGAATGTTACATGTGAAAATCCTCGTGTATAATCTTTTGTGTCCGTTTCAGCAACTCATGTTGACTCCAATTAATTCAAGAGAAAAAGTCACAAAAAATCTCAAATTATACTTGATGTGACATATTCACCGTAAACTTCATAAAAAATACCCCAAGCTTGTACCTATAACTTATAAGATGTATTTACCTTCTATCAAGATTTTGTTAGATAATTATTCAGCTAAAATAATGTTGTTTTTATTTCACTTAAATCATGTGGGCGCCATCTTAATATTGTTTGCGTCCATATAGGTAGATTTTTAACTATTTTCATTGATAGAATTTTGACGGAGGGTAAACATGTCACATAGATACAAGTTTGAGATTTTTGCGATCACATAAAAAACTTTATGGTAAATGTGTCACAATAGATATTATTTGAGATTTTCGATGTCTTTTGGTTTTAATTCAATGATGACACCGAACTTATCAAAATAGGACACTCCACAATATTTCGAGAATAAAATTAAACCATTCGGAAGTTTATTAATGATATTTCATATGTTGACGAAAATTTAGGGACCAATAGAATCTCTACACCACTCGTAGTCTCTCCTCGGCACCAATGGCGTAAGTATACCCTTGGAAATGGTAAGGCTTAGCACTTGCAAGATAACATGTTAGACTTAGAGCGATATCACTATAAATTGACCTAACAAATTAACCAAAGCATCATAAACTTAAATTGCCGAATTCAAAATGTCTCACGACCCATTTTCAGTCGATTCTGAACACCACTGGCACTGGCGGTAATCAAAGTGATTCCCAATTGAAACGGATTGATTCCCAAACCGAAGATCGAGAAGCCCCATTAATGGCAAAATCCAAAGGGGTTCGTAAATGCGAGTTGCTGTTTGCGGTGCTTTCGAGGAATCTGCAGATTTCGCGCATTAAAGTAATGCCCCCTTTCGACATGCATACGTCCATGTGAGAACCGTCCAACGTTGTCCGCTGTCCATGTCCAGAAAAAAAAAACGCTTGAGCTCTAGCAAGCTGGGGTTGGCGACAGATGGTCATCCTCTGAGGACACTCGTCTCTTTTGCCTCCTCTTCCGGCGAGAATCACATTGGGCCAAAACAGAAAAGGACCCTTTGAAGTTATTTTTCTGATTATACGAGAAATGAGAAGGAAAAGGGTTAAAGTTTCATAAGACTTACAGGGTGTTTTATGAGATTTTGTATAATCGGGGCTCTGTGCTCTTACTTCTAGGTTATCTTTTACCTCCTCCTCTGGCAGGAAACACATTGGGTCAAAATAGAAAAGAAACCTTTGAAGTTATTTGTCTGTTTTTATGGAAACTAAAGAGGAAAAGGGTTAAAGTTCAGGAGACTTGGAGGGTGTGTTATGAGATTTTGGATAATTGGATCTCTGTGCTCTTATCCCTAGGTTATCTTTTACCTCCTCCGATGAGAAACACATTAGGCCAAAACAGAACAGAACAATTTGAAGTTATTTGTACGTGTTTTGTGGGAAATGAAAGGAAAAATTTTAAAATTCATGAAACTTGCGGGGTGTTTCACGAGATTTCGAATAGTCGGGGCTCTGTGCTCTTTTCCCTAAGTTATAAAATACAGTGTGTCTTTAAGTACAAATGATAATTCTACTTTTGAATATAAACAGCACGAATATATGTATAGATACTAAGCTTTTGGCAAAGGAGGATTTTTTCTTTTTGTTTCAAATTCCTTTCTTTTCAAAATTCAAACCTGAAAACAATTGATTTGATCCTTCGTTTTGAAAAGAATAATATTGATATTCTTGCACGAAGGTACAAATCGTTGTCGCCATGCATGTAAAAGCCACCCGCATCTTTTTCCTCCCGAAAAGTACACTAGCCTTGGCAATTTGTATCTTCCCGTTACAATCACCGCGTGTCCAAGCGCGCGCATCGGTCGTGTCGTGTTTCTCGAAACACGGGCACGATGCGATCATCCGACGAGCCGGAGGATGCACGACACGACAACGAGCACCGAATACAAACATTTACAAAAATACTCAAACACATATCGACGTACCTGAAAGGCATGTAAACACGTCGTATCGCATCTTACCACACGAAAAGAGGGTCAAAATCAGAACCGACACTTTTCACCGTCCGTTTGAAAATGAGTCGAGCCGTTGATTGGAAAAGGATGGGAATTCGATCAAACGCACTCAAATTAGGCGTACGTATGTTGCCGAAACGCAAGCGTGACAAATTTGTCCCGCCCCGTGCGCATCTCGGCCACGCGCCCCCCAACCCAACCCCCTCCAAACCTCTCTGTAGCGTTGCCAAACGGGGAGCTGATCTGCGTTTTAATGAAGTTGGGGGCCCATCCTGGCTCTGCGTCTTTGCCGGCCACGCGCGCGCGTATCGGAGGCGAGCATGGCGGGGCCAAAGCAAAACTCTGCCTCCGCAGTGTATTGGAAAATTTTAAAAAAAAGCTTTCAAATGCCTTCATTTTCTTAAATAAATATTTAAAGTAAAAATTATTTTAAATAAAGTATCTGAAATGTTCTCATTTTTTCAAGTAAATTCATGAAATTAACCTTATTTCAAATAGGGATTTTGAAGTGGCCATACCAGTCTCAAAAAATGATCTAATCTCATCATCTGGTTAAGGTCATTTTCTCCTTTTTATTTTTATTTTTATTTTTTCTTTCCATGAGAAAACAAACTGAAAAAAAAAGGCTAAAGTTAAAATAAAATAAAAAAACTCCGTTTGTGGCCGCCACCCCATCGCTGGTGGGGTAGTGGCAATGGCTAGCAATCATTGCTAGAATCGGGAGAGGGCGGCGACCCTCTCCCAAATCTGTGTGAGGGTTGGCGGCCCTCGCCTTGGTCTGGGTTCGCCTAATTCTAGCGACCCTCTACCAAACTTGAAAGAGGGTCGCCGCCCTCTCCAATTCTGGCGAGGGTCTTGAGCGACCTCGTCCGCCATCACCGCCGTTCCAGCAGTGATGGGGCGGCGACTTGCTAGCCCTCTCACCTACATTTTTTCTTTCTTGTAATTTTTTTTATCCTTTTAATTTTTAATTTAATTTAACTTAAATTTATGATAAATTTGTTTTTGGATGAAAATGCCATTGACCAACTGGAATATTTGACCGGCCGGCAAGGTTAGGCCCTTATTCGAAACTGTCATAATCACTTCAGGCCCTTATTTGAAATAATGCCCGTTTCATGCTCTTATTTGAGAAAACAAGAACACTTCATGTATTTATTTGGAATTTCCCCCATATTTTGTTAGCCTCAGGACAAGCACAAGCGAGATCATCCCAGTCACGCCAGGGCGTGTCACGACCACTTCCCCCTCGTATCCCCTTCATATTATTTCCCACCATATAAGTGAAAATTCATCCGTCAATTTCGTAAGCAACCCGAGTAGCTTCTCTCGGCTTGGATCCAATACATTACCGAGTTCCGGTACGATGCGATCCCAACCGACATTTTCTCTTAAACTTTTGGGAAGAGAGGTACGTCGAGGTTTGTGATCGAGAGATTTTTAGTCGCGCTTTACCTAATGCATTAAGTTATGAGCTATTCGACAAACTTTCCGGGTACTGTAGAGGATCGTCTTAAAAACCGGAGAGTGCGCTCACGCGGTGGGACTGAGGATTCCCTTCGCTTTCACGAGCTCGGACAGAGAGAGAGAAGTGTTCCAATGACAGCTCGAGTACGGAATCGGGAGAGTCGCAACGGATTCTTCTTCCGCCAGGACCGAGACGAGAGCATCTTTTTCTCTCTGTTTCTTTTTCCTTTTCTTTTTTTTTCCTTTTTTTTATATTTTATAATGGGGATATTCGGAGGAGGGAAGCATCGGAGCCTTCCCGTTCCCCACGCTCAGCGATTTGCGAATGTGTCCCCATTTTGACATTTTCCCAAAGTCAATGTAAAAGCCACTTTTGGACACAACACAGACACCAAAACCAAAAAAAAACCCCCACCACCCCCCCGGTGGACCCCCACCACCCCCAAAAAAACAGTAAAAAATTAAAAAAAATTGAAGAAACACGAAAAGGCGAAAACACCCCTCTCTCTCCTCCTCCTTCCTCTCCCCACTCCCTCCTCTTTCCGGTGTCCTTTCACTGGTGTATAAATAAATTAGCAATTTTACCAAGTCAGTGCTCCACCACCATTTCTCCCCTTCCACGGCTCCACCCTCCTCCATCGCTCCTTCTCTCTCCAAGCCTTCCTTGTCTTTGTTTTCAATTTTATTTTCTCTCACCACCCAAAAGTCAGCGCCGTCCTCTCTGCCTCTGCCTGTCTCTCTCTCCTCGCCCAATTGCATGAACCGGAGACGACGAAGCATTGCACCCAGAAAGAGGAACACGAGTTCAGAGGTTGGCCTGTCTCGAGGTAGTCACTCGTTCTGCCCCTCAATGGCCGAAGACTGGGATCTGAGCGCCCTGGTCAGGAGCTGCTCCTCCGCCGCCGCCGCCGGCGCCGCCGCCGGCCCGGGGAGCGAGAGCCCGCTGGCTTGCTTGGCCTCGTTGACTTTCGGGGAGGAAGAGGACGGCCCGTTTGGGTTTCCGAATCTTGTCGAGCCCAGAATTGGAGCTCTCGACGAGCTGCAGGAATTGTACAGACCCTTTTACCCTGACGTCGACCGTTCCCTCTCGCTCGCTTCCGATTTCGCGGCCGCCAACGGCTTCCGCGCGCCGGCCTTGCCGAACGCCGCTGTCGGCCCTCGCTTCAACCGCGCTTCCTCGGCACCTGCCATTGGAGCCCTACAAGCTCCTCCGCCGCCGCCGCCGCCGCCGCCGCCGCAGCTGAAGATGAAACAGGCGGTGCACCACCAGGGCTTCGACCGGAAAGTGCTTCCCGCTCGGCCCGTTTCTTCTAGTTCTACGTTCCCTCTACCCGCCATGCAGGCTCAGACACCAAGATCCAGAAAAAGGTGAGAGCTTTCCCGTATCGCCAAACAGTTTCACCGAATCATCAGAAGAGATTTTGAATTTCCTTTTCTTTTGTTCTTTCGTTTTCTGTGGCAGGAAGAGCCAGCAGAAGAAGTCGGTTTGCCATGTGACGGCGGAGAATCTGTCGTCCGATCCGTGGGCTTGGCGTAAGTACGGCCAAAAACCCATCAAAGGCTCTCCATTCCCTAGGTCCACAGCGATTCCTCGAACTTTCACTCCTTTGATTGAGTTCACATAACTCATCAGTCGCAGTCTCATTCATTCTTTTTTTTAATTGTGAATGAAAAATGATGAGCAGGAACTATTACAGATGCAGTAGCTCCAAAGGTTGTTCGGCGAGGAAGCAAGTGGAGCGGAGCAACGCCGACCCGAACATCTTCATCATCACCTATACCGGCGACCACACCCACCCCCGTCCCACCCACCGCAACTCCCTCGCCGGCAGCACCCGCAACAAGTTCACCACCTCCTCCTCCTCCCTCCGGAAACCCGACCCGATCGGCCCGGCCCATTCCGCTCCCGCCGCCCCGTGCTCCTCCTCCACCGCCAGCCTCTCCCCGACGACCCCCCTGACGGCCCCGACCGACGAGGAGGTGGCCCATCACGGCGCTCTCCTGATAAGCGAGGACCTGGGCATGGACAAGGAGAGCGACGACTTGGTCGGAGACGACGAGGACAACGACTGCGAGGAGGAAGATGAGGACGACCTGCTGATACCCAACGTGGCGGCCATGAGCGAAGAGATCTTCATGGGGTTCCGAGAGCTCGGCCGGAGCCCGGCTTCCGGAGACAACTTCTCGTCGGGCCCGGGCGGGGCGAACTTTACCCGGTTCAGCTCCGCCGCTGCCGGCCCTTGAACCGCCGGGAAAAAGTCAAAAAGTCGAAGGCTTGACGTGGATATTTATATATACATACATAGAGTTGGATCGTTTCGTACATGAAAGCTTTCTCTTTTTTTCTTTTCTTTCTTGATAGATCTTCGTCCACCACCAACTAGGCATAGACAGGGATTAGATAGGAAGAATCTCTCTTCCGTCCGCCACCATCACCACGCTTTTCTCTCTTCCTTTCACTTTTCAGTTCTCTCTCTCTCTCTCTCTCTCTCTCTCTATCACTTTTCTTCACCCGTCTTCTTTCTTCTTTTTCAATTTTCTCGTCTTCGAGTCTTACCTTTCGGTTTTGTATGTACAGAAACAGTTGTAGGCGTCCATGATCTCCTGTGCGTGGAATATCGACGTGAACATGAGTTTTAGCAGCTTCAAACCCCTCTCTCTCTCTCTCTCTCTCTCTCTCTCTCTCTCTCTCTCATCTTTCTTCTACCGTCTGTTCATTTTTTCTCGACGTTTCGTTGGTGGGCTTATCGTGTTCTTCTTGTGCTCTCTTTCGTCACCAGCATTGCCCTGCCTTGACCCCTTTTTGCCGTGATGCCACCAGCTTCTTCTTCTTTTTGTGTTTTGGCTGATTCGATGCCTTCCCCTGCATAATACCAACGTCACGTATTTCTCATATGCATATCGAGTCACCGATCCGACGCGTGCTAAAGAATCAATTCATCCACGACATGTAAAACTACAAAGAAACTCACTTTGATAAGATCACCCACTTCTTTTACCAAGTGCACAAACTTACGTATGTTGATAAGATATCTCACAAAAAAGTTCTATTTATTTTAATCTTCCTTTTATTTGTACTGTATGTGTGTAAAGAAGCCACCGATGCGTAATCCTAATCCATCATCGCATGATTGCAAATGACCATTCTCGATTGCTTTTATTATTCTCGTCTCGATAAGTTTTCTAGTTTCGTGTTCATTAAATTGCGCAATTGCTCCATGTAAAACATAAGGGACACATAATCACCTAGAGAAAGGTCAACCGGAGCTGAAGGTGGAATTATTCGAGTAATAAAGAAAATGAAAGAAAATCAAATTCGTATTTCTTAAAAATATATATAGAGGGAAAGGCAAGTGGGTGCATGACAGTTGTCGGTTCCCTGTAAGGGAGGCTGAAGAGCGTGACCGGCTCCGCGCCCGTCGCCTTTATCACGAGACAAAACGCAAGATCCCTTTTTGTCCTTTCACACCCTCACGCTAATGGCCCCCATTTTTTTTTTTAAATTTCCATTTTATTTATTTATAAATCTCTGGTCAAATATATCTTATTCTCGGTTGTGATAGCCGGTCAAACCTATTTTATTCATCCAATTTCTTTATGCTTATCTCCTCATCAGGTCTGAGCAGATGAGCAATAATATATAAATAAATGCATTTTTTTTAATTTGCCATTAGAATAATCATTGTTAATAATGATGGCAATTATGATGGGCTTCTATAATCAATTGCGGAGCTGTTCATATCAAAGCGAGCATCCTCGAAACATGCATCGCCCATGAGGTTGTTGTGGAATCTCATGATGGAAACTGGCAGATACAAGTAGATGGGTTCGTCTTATCTTAGCAAATGCAAGTTGATTTATCTTATCTTCGTAAGGAATTGTTGCTACTAACAGAGAATTGATGACCCGCAAAATAAAATTAAAAATTAATTATGCATGACCCTTTTTTGTTTTTTTGTTTTTGGATAATTTCCATCTAAAATGACTTCAAAAGCTCTCGGCCCATATTTGGATTTATTCAGCGAACAAATCCAAAAAAATTATTTCCTCCTAGATGATGATAAATAATCTCCACACACACACACACATATATATCTTGTGCTTATTTAATGGGCTGTACGGCAACATGTGGATCTTTTTCTAATGACAGAGAAATGTATGGGCGGCATCGATGTTGCTTTCAAGTAATGTACTTAATACGCGACTATATACGAGAAGAAAAGAATAGGGAACGATCCATCACTGTCCATGGAAATTTATATCTAAATTGGCTTTGTTTAATATGATATGGGAGACAATCATGCACCAAAAGACGTTGTAAGGCTATGATGCCTTACAACACTGCGCGTACCTTTCTCGGAGGGCGGAGCCGGGTCAATCTTGGACCGATTTCGTGATCTCGCGTGTTGGGGGGCGAAGCATGGGGTTCGGCTCGGCCCATGAGCTCGATCGTGCGCGCTCCAAATTTGTCTGAATTGAGACGGGCAAGATTGGATTTAGCAAAAATGACATGGAGAAGAAAAGATCAACGACCATTTCTCTCGTGAATTTTTGCTAAGCATTTCCATGAAAGACCGAACTTCTTTGCACGCTTAAAAAAAACACGTACGACGTGATTTGATCAGGGAACCTTAAAAGTATAGCTCTGTCAATGGAAACTACTTGCCTCGACACCTTCTTGTAGCCCTTCCCATGACAATCTCATTCTCCGTCGGAGGCAAGCTTGCTGCTCTCTGATCTGACCATGGATTTCTTCGAGTGACTCCAAGCAGGTAGCTCGGACTCTCCTTTCGCCTCCTCCTCCGCCCCGAGGAAGCGAGACTCGTCCTCGAGCAGGGGTCTTATGCTCGACCGGGCAGAAGTTTCGAGGAAAAAGAGGAGTTCTGTCGAGCATCAGTCGGTGTCATTAAATCACGCCAGATTCGTGATTTATGCCCGAAAACCCGAGTCAGACATCGGTACTTGTAGATATTTTGCGGCGCACGGCAAGGATGTGGCTAAATATCTACAAGTACCGATGTCTGACTCGGGTTTTCGGGCGTAAAAGAAGATGCTTTTTCGTGCGGTGTACGCGGAATTATTTACCCTGCAAGAAAAAGCATCTTCTTTTTTAAGGAGATGATTTTTTACTTGAGCTAGATAATTCATACGCACTAAATACCATATAAAAAAGATAAACATATCAATCATTCAATAGGCAAGAAACTAGAAACAAAGGCCCATAAAAAAGCCCGCCCATTTGATCTGCGGCCCATCAAGATCGAACTTGGGCCCTACCAAACTGAGCCCAAGAATCCAATTCACGAGCGCAAGTTTCAGTGCGCTCCTCCATTTCTCCCGAAGCTCAAACCAACTGCTGACTGCTGAGAGAGAGTGATCGATCCAGTGCCTTGCGAAGCTGCCGGCGACAGAGATGTTTCTGCGAGCGATCGGGCGGCCGCTGATGGCCAAGGTGAAGCAAACGACGGGGATCGTGGGGCTGGACGTGGTCCCGAACGCGAGGGAGGTGCTGATCGAGCTCTACGGCAAAACCCTAAAGGAGGTCCAGGCGGTCCCCGAGGACGAGGGCTACCGGAAGGCGGTGGAGAGCTTCACGCGGCACCGGTTGAAGGTGTGCCAGGAGGAGGAGGACTGGGAGACGATCGAGAAGCGGCTGGGGTGCGGCCAGGTGGAGGAGCTCATCGAGGAGGCGCGCGACGAGCTCACCCTCATCTCCAAAATGATCGGTCCGTTAATTCGAAAACTACTGCCTTTGATTGCTCGTTGCATTGCGTTTTCTCGATAGGTTCTGGTGGTGCAGTGATATCTCGATGGATGGATGAGGGGTGAATTGGTTTGCTGTCGAAGAGGTCTTGTGTCAGTGATTTACATGTTCTTATATAAGCTCATTTTGATTGCGCATTATCTACTAAGATGAGCGATTTCGTTTGCGCATCCTTGGAATTGCGCCGTTAGGTTTCGCAATGATCGTTAGAGTGGTTTGTTATCGATTGATTTAGCTTTCGCAATACAAGGATGAAATCTTTCTGTTGAATCTGGAGCAAATGAGAATGACTGTAGTGGAAATTGCTGATTGAAAGCCTCCAATAAAGTGTCGGGCTTTAGGGACCTGAAGACTGTGATAGTTCCACCTCCCTCGAGATCCGCATTGCTTATTGTTCAGAGGGAGGTATGTGCCGTTGGTCGAGATCGTTATATCCGTCTGTGTCTGTTGTTTTAAGTCGTATTTTTGGCAAACCCCGTGCCAGTGAAACGCTTTAGTGTAGGCTTTTGCTTCCGATGAAAGAGGGTCATTGCACTAGGATTATTTCGCATAGGCTGCTTGTTGGATGAGCCTTGAAGGAAGTTCTCACTTTGCTCTTTCGACTTGATTAACATCCTGGTCGGGAATACTTTATTGTATAGTTGCAAGGCATATTGACTTTAGTTTCGCAGGAAGTAACAAGTCTAGAGATGGCGTATTGCAATGGATCTTAGCATGGAAGTTTACTGAAAAGAACTGCCATTATCTTGATTGAGTCTATCAAGTTAGGAGAGTTGAAATTTCGAAACTCTTGGGTTGTTAGTTACTGTTTAGTGCATGACCAAACTCATAATTCTGTTTGACATTCTGCCGATGTCGTTCCTGATGTCTAAGACAGAGAATGTTAGGAAGAGATTATTTGTGCTTATCGTGCACATTGTCATTTTGCAGAATGGGATCCATGGGGTGTCCCTGATGACTATGAGTGTGAGGTTATTGAGAATGATGCTCCTATTCCGAAGCATGTCCCCCAACACCGACCAGGGCCACTGCCGGAGGAGTTCTACAAGACGCTGGAGGCTATTAGCATAGGCCAGAAGGAAAGTAAGCCCGAAGTGACCTCTGGCGAATCTCAGTCGAAGGCATGACGCGCCGCTGGCACTTGATATTTGACTGAGTTGCAAAGGCTGAATGCGATTTCCATATTCTCTTTGATGTGTGATTCTGTAATAAGCCCTTCTTCTAGATGCACTAGTTCGCATTGTGGGACTCATTTTGAAGCATTCAGCATGTAATCTCAAGATTTTTTGATTTATATTCTGTGCCATGGGAGGGATCTAAGCTTTGTTTCATACTCAATGAAAAATGAGATTTTCGTAACGTGCTCCTCATTTTCTGGGAGAAAACTACATGTGTGACAGAAAGGAACTGTCTCTCCACAAGCAAGAATATATTTTGTTCTTTGATTGTGGTGAAAGTTGTCAATGAGCCTGTCATAGTCTTTCTATCCGATTGGCAAGAGAAGATAAACATGTCGGTAGTACTGAAATTTCACTTGGCCTTGATTAATGAGAAGGGAAAAAACTACACTGACAATATCTTCTCCCTGTGGAAGAAATTTTTTTTTCTTCCTTCATACCGAAAGTCTACATCTTTCCTTTGCCTGCTGATGAAGCATGGAAGAAGCCCGTCTCTGGGACAATCATACAAGCATATGCAAAATATTATGATGAAGAAGTATCGTAAAAGGAAATGGTGTTAGGGATATACGATATGTCGACCTCCTCAATCTGAGACTTCAAGGATATGGAATCATCGGTAAATACCATAAGTCATAATAATTTGAAATCAACAGTTTCGTGTTTGACACTACTACTGGAGTCCGTAGATCTCAGCTCCGATGATACGACGCTCCATGCTCGGCCCGGACACTTTCTGCATATGTAATGGCCCTGCACAGAATTATGTTTATGGTTGAATATAAGATGGTTGGGAGGCTTAGGAAAAAATTGCTCCGCCTCGCAACATTTGACTAGCCATGAAATGACCAAGTGATGAGTACTGTATGATTAGATTTTCTGACATGACAGAAGCTTGAGGTGATTAGAAATTTCTTCACCGCTTCTCATTGCCACAGATGAGGTTCTTGTGATGCACTCCATCTCTCAAGGACCTGAGGTCACATTACCCATATTCTCACTTGACTGATCAGTCAAACAATTGAGTCGCTAACAGAAATGAGATCTCTGAGCTGTGCAACAGGAGGTGGCTTAATCTCAGAAAAATCGCAATGATCCTTACAGATATATCATCCAGGCGGCAAGATCCAACATGATGAACTTCCATAAGTATTACACATGCCCATTGAACCTATCTCCAGCAAAAGAAACATGTCGATTCAGCCGAGGGATACTCCTCAAATCCAAATCTCTCATCATCTGGCGAGTCCCATCACCTAGATCAGATCTGCCGGACGCATCATACAGCTTTGCAAGTAAAAGATAGAATGTAGGATCAAATGGGTCAAGCTCCATTCCTTTTCTTGCCATCTCTTCACCCAGAGGTACATTCTTATGTAATGTACAGGCACTGAGCAACGTTTTGTAGATCATTGCATTTTGTTTTAAGGGCATGTTCTCTATCATGTCCCTGGCTTCGTCTAGACGTCCTGCTTGGCCAAGAAGATTGACCAGACTATTATAGTGATGCAATTCTGGTGCTATTTGATATATTTCTCTAACAGAATGAAAATACTCTAGACCAAGATCAACCAAACCCCCACGACTGCAAGCAGAAAGCACTAACAAGAGTGTCACCGAATCAGGTTTGACTCCTGACATCCTCATATCTTCAAACATGGAGAAAGCGGGAGATATATTCCTCGTCGATACCAATCCACAGATCAACCCATTCCAGGACACAGTATTTGGTTCAGGTATATCTTCAAAAGCTTTGTGTGCATCTTTCATACACTGACATTTTGCATATAAATCAATTAGGCCATTTGAGACTGAAATCCATCTGCCAAAGCCTGATTTTACAGAATAACAGTGAAGTTGCCTCCCAGAAATCATTTCATTCATCCCTGCTGATGCAGACAAGAAACAGGCCAGACTAAATTCATCCATCACGACATCTTCCTTTACCATATTTCTAATCACTTTCAATGCCATACCATGATGACCCACATGATTCATTCTTGTAGCCAAAGTTGTGTATGTGATGGTATCTCTGCGGTCCATCGTGCTTATAAAACCCCACGCATCATCAAACAATTCCAGTCCAGCATAAGCATCAACAAGTGCATTGCCAACAGTAATGTCATGGTCTGCCTTACTTTTGATTATAAACCCATGAAGCTGCATAGCATGAGTAGGATATTTTGTCGCACCACAGGCCCCGAGAATGCTAGAGAGAGTGAAGGAATTTGGCTCAACTCCAGCCTCTCGCATTTCTAGGAAGAACTGGAAAGATTCCCTTATATAGTTATGTGCAGCAAGACCGGCAATCAAGGAGGTCCAAGAGATGACATTTGGTGAGTATATGCATCTAAATACTTGAAAGGCATTTTCTACTGTGCATGAGCATTTCATATACATGTCTATAAGTGCGTTTCCGGCGGAAACATCTTCATCCAGGCCAACCAAGATTACCCTTGAGTGGAGCTGTTGTCCCAGTTCCAGCGACCGAATTGATGAGCAAGCAGACAAGAGGCTCGAGTATGTAAAATGATTTGCTGTAACCCCAGATATTTCCATCAGAAGAAATGCCTTGATGGCCTCTCTGACTTTTGAACTCTGCACAAATCCAGAAATGATTGTAGTCCATAAGAACACATCACAATCGGGCGTTAGAGAGAAGACCTTTGCGGCATCCTCCATCCTGTGAAATCTTGAGTACATGTCCACTATAGCTGTCTTCAATATCAAATTCAACTGAATTCCCCACATTATCAAATGGGCATGAATAAGCATTCCACACTTTAAACCAAGAAAGCTCGATGCAGCAAGAAGCTTAACAAACGTGAACTCATTTGGAGGAACCTTGGCCTCAACCATCTGGAGGTATAGATGTAATGCCAAGTTCCATTTCCGGTCTTCGAGGAATGTCGATATCATTGCTGTCCAAGCAATTGCATCACTATTTTCCATATGCGTAAGTATATTACAAGCTTCCTCTCTATAACCGCATTTGTAGTATAGATCAATCAAATTACTACCGAGGATTGGATTTGACTCCATCCCCATCTTTACGATATAAGTATGGATACTAGATCCACGGTTGAATTCTTCGAGTGCGGAACATGACCGCAAAACACTCGAAAGAGTAAACTCATTCGGAGTCTGCCCCGACATCAACATTGAAGAAAAAAACTGCAGGGCTTTCTCATGATTCCCACTTTTAACATGAGCAGACAGAAGCCCCGTCCAAGACACTACATCCCTGTGTGGCATTTCATCAAAAAACTGGCGTGCTTGCTCAAGACCACGGCATTTCGAGTAAAGGCACAAGAGGTTGTTGTTCAAGTACAGATCATCCTCGAAACCCAACTTGATAACTGCGCTGTGAACGCATATACCGTCTCTAAGAGACCGTGAGTTGCAAAAAACCAATATCCGCGAGCAAATATCTCTGAAACGTGATGATGGGTTTTCACTGAAGACTGCACTTAGGGTCCGGCGTGACATGTTTCTTTCTCTAGCTATACGAACTATGAATGTTGGAGAGCCGAGGGCGATGATTTTACAAGTGCGACATAGCCACGAGATTGATGTTCTTCGAGATCAAGATACGATGTGTAAGGCGCTTCGATCATTGCATGGAAGATCTCCGACGATAGATACCGTGAAGCAACTCAAGAATGAGCCATCCATCTTCTGCAGGACGAAAAGAATTCGAACACCTTCTCGTGGATCGACTCGTGTGTAATTCATGCATCGCTCTGGCTCTGTAAAGTGGAGCCCCTCAACTAGAGTCAAGACGGACCATGCGCCGTTGCCGAAGCAGGGGATGGTATCGTGCTGCAGGAAAAATAATCATACGAGGGTATTGCACTTTAATTTTCTTTTTCTTTTTTTTGTCTTTCTTGTTTCTTATTCCTCTAGCATGTCACAGGTGGATGAGGTCGGCCTCGTCTATCGGCAAGAGAAAAAAGAAAGGGAAGAAAAAAATAATTAAAATATTACTAAAAAATTATCCATAGCCGCCCAGTAAAAATTTGGTGGATAGACCGAATTATTATAAATATAAAATATTTATGACTCAATTATAATGAAAAAGTATTTAAGATAAAATTGACACAATTATAATAAGTTTAAAATTTTTTTGGCAATTCTCCCAAAAACATATTAAAGGAGAAAAACACAGAACAAAAGAGGACAATAGGGCGCTTATCTTGAATCGTCGGTGTGTTTAAGGTGAACCTCACCAAAATAAGGGAGCTTTCGCTCCTGTGAGGGCTTTGGCGACCTATCTCCTCGGATGCAGATCTTATTTTAACATGTCGGAGCTCACACGCCTCACATCTCCATAATTCTATTCATATCTTTTTATTTACAGGAAAGAGGGAATACCCTCTAGTTATTTTATATTCGGAGGACTCCGAGGTCCGAGCGAGACTCGGGATGAAATCTTTTAACGTCATGCTCGGGACGAAATGAATATTTCTTTTTGGCTAAACAAGAATGATCTCAAATTGTTAGGAAGAGGAAATCAAGAAAGGAGGATGGTTCTTTTACAAAAAGATTTTTAGCGAGAGTTTATTTGAAGCGATTTCTATTTTTAATTATTTTTCCTACTTCAGATCGGTGATTTGACAAGGGGAAATTACCAATTCAGCCCACGATTTAGCTCGACTTGCGTCGTCGTATGGGAGGCTCTGGAAATAAACGCATTATATTTGAGCGGATTTTCATTAAAATCAAAACCCATTGAAGTCAATCCTCGTGCGGTTCCTTTTTCACCATCTCCGTTGCGCGGCCTCTCTCCTCTCTCGCTTCTGCTTCGATTCTAGAGTCTTCTGCTCCTCAGATCCTCCGGCCATGGCGTCCGATCTCGAAATCAAAGCGAAGGAAGCGTTCATCGACGACCACTTCGAGCTCGCCGTCGACCTCTACACTCAGGCGATCTCCCTCAGCCCTAATAACGCCGAGCTCTTCGCCGACCGCGCTCAGGCCAACCTCAAGCTCTGCAGCTTCACCGGTACACTTGCTCCCTCTCTGTTGTTCTTTTGCCGAGCCTCTGGTTCAATCTGTTTTCGTGTTTGAGGAATTCCGAAATCAGTTGATGTTGGATTGCTTTGGGGCTTTATAGGCAATTTTTTTTTATCAGGATGTGAAATTCATGAACGTGGGATTCGTATACGGCTAGTGCATCGGTCTGAGTTTCCGCTTCATTGGATGTTTTGTTTTGTTTTCTCGATACTGAAGTGTGTTAAGTCATCGCAACTAGCCTGGGTAGAGAATGGAAGACGATGGAGAGCCAGTGATCTTTCTATCTGCATAATTTTTTTCCCAAGTTTACTTGTTTAGGAGAAAACAGGCGCAAGATAAAGAAAGGGCGGAGAAAAAGAGAGACGCTAATTTATCCTTTCACTTTTCGAGATTTCGCGGTTGATTGAGCTGGAGGATTAAGATGTACTTTCGAATTTCGCATTCTAAATCGTTGATTATATACTGTGGCTGACCTTGCTCTTATCATAATCTATTTGTCTTGTTTAGAACGCTGCATATCCTCTAGTTATGTCAATCTGTTTTTAATTTTTTTTTAATGTTTTTCTTTATGCTCGCTCTGTAGAGGCTGTTGCGGATGCAAGTAGAGCAATCGAGTTAGATCCTTCAATGTCCAAAGCATACTTTCGCAAGGGGTTAGTACCAATGCTCTCTCTAACCTATTCTACATCTGGATTGACCGTGCATCAGCTAATTGTGTTGAAACATTGTTTTTTGGTATCATAGTAGTGAGATTGTGGTAATGTCATAGTGACTAGGGGTGTAAATGGTTCGGTTCGGTTTTCTTGAAAAACCGAACCGAACTGTTAGGGGTGTACTTTTGAACCGAACCAAATCTCGCTTGAACCGAATATAAACCGAACCAAAAAATCGGTTTGGTTCGGTTCGGTTTTCGATTTTTTTTTCTTTTTTCCTTTTTTTTTCTTTTTTTCACAGCTTGGTTTTCGGTTTTGGGGTCCCTCATCTTCCTCCTCCTCGTCTCCTTCGTCCTCTTCTCCTTCTTCTTCATCCATGGCCAATCTCTCTCACTCCTCCACCTTCTTCCTCATCGAAGAATAGTCATCTTCATCCATGGCCAATTTCTCTCACTCCTCCACCTTCTTCCTCATCCTCCTGTTCTTCATCTTTCCATCTCTCTCAACCCCACGAGAGCAATCACCCCACAGCCCCCAGCAGACCTTCATCATCCATGCCTCATCCTCCCACAAGCCCTCCCTCTTCTCCACCCACCACCACTGGTACTTCTCCCTCCTCCATTCCCTCCCACCCTCAGACCATCCTTCCTAGATCCTCTACACTTACCGAGCCGCCGGCTGCAGCTTCTCCGCCCGCCTCACAGCCCCCCAGGCCGAGGCCCTCCGCCGTGCCCCCGGGGACCCCTCACTTCCTCGGCCTCACCGAGAGCACCGGCCTCTGGCCGAATTTCGATTATGTGGACAAGATCATAATTGGGGTTCTCGATACCTGGATTTGGCCCGAGCGGCGAAGCTTCTCCGATTCGGGCCTCCGTCCGGTCCCCGGTGCGTGGAGAGGCACTTGTGAGGTCAGGAAGAGAGAGAATAAAGCAGAAAGCAAGAGAGAGAGGGGGATAGAGGAGAGAGCAAAGTGAGTGAGGGAAGAGTTGCGAAGATAGAGGAAGAGAGAGAAAAGGGAGAGCGAAAGAGAAAAGTGGGTGAGAGGACGGCTCCTGACAGTGAGACAGGAGAGTGAGGAGAGAGAGTGTACGCGAAAAGAAAAAGAAATACAAAGGAACCGAAATCCGATCCGATCCGAACCAAACCTAACCGAATTATCAACTAACCAAATATTTTTACTTATTATCCGAACCGAAACCGAAACCGAACCGAAAATGCACGAATTTTTGGTTCGGTTCGGTTTTCGGTTCGGTTTTTGACACCCCTAATAGTGACAATCTTTCACACTGTGGTAAATGGTCTCTTTTAAAAATATAGGTATATCTTATTTCACCTATGCTGGATGTAATATAGTGCTATGTTCTTCCCTACAAAATAATACATGTAAAGTTGCTTTAGATTTGCAGTTGAATTATATTTGTTCATTTATATAAAGCTATCTGTTGAGGGCATCCTGAGCTGATATTCACTCACGCACTCTTTCAGCAATGCTTGTTATGAGCTTGAAGAGTATCAGACTGCCAAAGCAGCATTTGAATTAGGTTCTTCTCTGGCTCCTGGGGATGCGAGATTCACCAATTTAATCAAAAAGTGTGACGAGCGTATTGCAGGTACCAGACCAGCTAAATCACTTTGGTGATGAATAAATTTGCATAAATGGGTAATTGAGACAAGTGGATCCAACAACGTATAATTGGAACTTGACTCTACTTGAGAAATTAAAGTTCAATACTTGAACTGAGTTAAATGAAGCTTATTTGTTATCATGAAGTTCATTCTGTAAGATACCTGATATACTTGAGCTCAACTTGTGTCTAGTCAATCAATATGAGCTTGAATTGAGCTCAAACTTGGGTTCTCGATTTGTTATACTAATGAGCAGCAGTTATAGTGCTTCATACAGAAATTTTTACAAATCTATTTAAAATAGATCATAAAACAATTATTTGATTAGGTGCTCAAGCTGCTGGAGTTTTTCTTGTTTGAGGATTGAAATTAATTTGATTTAGTTTTGGAGCTACTTGGACTTGATGAGAATCTAGTTCAGTTGCATGAGTAAGCTGGGCTCGTTGTTATTTTCTTAGAACAGGCCAACCTTCTTACATGATCTAGGCACCTTTTATGTATGAGTGTGCATGTTTGTACTGATCTTTTTGGATGAATTGTTTCACATTGTGGAAATCAAATGACATCTTAATGATCAACTGCCATGTGGAATTATGTTTTAGAGGAATCTGGTGATTTACTTGACCAGCCACTTGAAAAGGCCTCAACCCAGGTGTTACCTGCTGAAGGTGATCAGGAAAGTGATCAGATTGTGAATGAAGTTCCCAACCAGGCGACTTCACAGTCGATTGTCAAACCGAAATACAGGTCATATGCTTTATGCTCGATACTGAAGAATTTGTTTCGGATCAATTGTATATGAGCTGCACTTTTGTACTGTTAGTTTCAAAATCATGACAGCTCTAAGGAGTCTGGACTTTGGAAGTTTGCAGCTTATCATTATTTTTCGCAGTTCTTATGCTTCTACCAGTCAAAAGCCTATGTAGCATCCATTGGAAAAAGATCTTAGAATGCATGCCCCTTTCCATAGTTAAGCAGGCTTATCAGTAATCTGACAGCTACTCTTTTGCAAGTGCAGGCATGAATTCTACCAGAAGCCTGAGGAAGTGGTTATAACTATATTTGCAAAGGGCATACCAGCTCAAACTGTCGCAGTTGATTTTGGCGAACAAATTGTGAGGCTTTGCTCATCGATGTTGGGCTTATTGCTCTTTTTCTGCTTGAAAAATAGGATGGACATTGACTTAATTGATGTCCTTTGCAGCTTAGCGTTATCATTGATGTCCCTGGTGAGGATGCATATCATTTTCAACCCCGCCTATTCGGAAAGGTGTGTACCCCAGCGATTTGTAGCAGAGTAGCTTCTATAATAGGTTTGTTTGTAGTGACTTATACAGTAGACTGTTAACTTTTAAATCAAATCTTGCGTCTTTTGCAAGTTGACATATGTTTAAGAAACCTTTCAAAAATATATTAACCTTGACATATTGATTCATACATAATTTTTACTTAATTTTTTAAACTAGAGTTTTAAAAAATTACTTGTTTCAAATGTAGCCAAAGAGGCCAATATATTTAACATGTGTGAGTTGGTCATTGTTGCGATAGGTCTTATTACATATATGAAAAGGCACTAACTATGCATTAATCAGTTGATTTTCTTGGGTTCAATTTCTTGAGACGGGATTCTTGTTCGGATCTTCAAATAGAATTATTAGGGCTTTTTAGTTTTCCTTGAGTACCAAGTTGTGTCCTGCCAATGTACTTTCTACTGGTCTTTTTATCCGGTTTTCTTTTCTGCTCTGCTTCATTCCGATTCCTTTTTTAACAGATTGCACCGGAGAAATGCAGATATGAAGTCTTGCCAAGCAAAATCGAAGTCCGCCTTGCTAAAGCGGAGCCATTAAACTGGACTTCTCTTGAATTTAGCAAGGACAGCACAGTTCCTCAAAAACTTACTGTAGTTTCAGGTACATGTTCCGCTTTTCTTTCGTCCCTATAGTGAAAGTGCTCCACATTTTAATTCTTGCTTGTATTTAGCTTGTCAAACCTTCTAAAATATTTTTCCCCCACCAAAAATAAAATAAAAAATAGACGCCACCCTCTTGAATATGTGGACTCATACCTGATGTCTTGCAACATTACCTTAGATTTGCTAACTTCTATGAAATTTCTGAAGGTACACACGGTTACTCAACTCATTCTGAAGGTACACATTGTTACTTAACCCATTCTGAAAGTGTTATTCGTTATTAGATTGAGATGGATAAATTGCTGCTAATTTGTCTCACTTAAATGATGCCTTGGACTCCAGGAAGTTGGAATTGTTAAGGGGGAATTCCCTATATATCTCTGGTTCTTGGTATAAGATATACCAATTTCGAAGTATATTACAAACAAACAAGTTCATTTAAACAAGAAGCTTATGCATCTCTGGAACATGGCAACCTATGGAGTCTTGCAACAATTTTATTGAATGCACTAACAGACTGCTTTTGGTCATTGGACCATTGATGGGTTGTACATGATTTATCCACCATGTTTCAGCATGGCTGTCCGGAAGAAAGATTACCTCTTGTTATACTGTTGAATAATCTGGGGGATTTAACTATTGATGAGCATGCCCAATGAAATTCACAGGCACTGGATCTCAGAGGCCCTCGTATCCATCATCAAAACCAAAAAGGGTAGACTGGGATAAGCTCGAAGCTCAAGTAAAGAAGGAGGTTTTTCGTCAACCTGATCTCTCGTTTCTCTTTCTCAAGCTAGGGTGTAGAGCTTGTTTTACAACCGTATGTCGTGGAGAATTGGATTTTGACCTGAGGTGTCATTTTGTTGCATTTCAGGAGAAAGAAGAAAAGTTGGATGGGGATGCAGCTTTGAACAGATTTTTCCAAGATATCTACAAGGATGCCGATGAAGACACAAGGAGAGCAATGAGAAAATCATTTGTAAGGCTGAAGGCTTTTGGATTATCTTCCATAGCTGTAGCTTATGCATGACATGATTTTGTGTGTTACATTGGGTTCTTTCATGATGGGCGTGCAAAGGTTATCTTTTCTTCATGTTTGATAGTGCATCTTTTCCTCACTGGGTAGGCTTTCAGCAAAGGTTTGGCACTGCCTTGAATACAATTGCATTAACTAGATTTTACTCATACTTGTAATGATGCATTGAACAGGTGGAGTCAAATGGAACAGTCCTGTCCACAAACTGGAAAGAAGTGGGATCGAAGAAGGTAGAGGGAAGTCCTCCTGAAGGTATGGAGGTGAAGAAATGGGAGTATTAGGCTCGTGGTCCTTTCTAACTCTGCGAGAAAGGTCTTGTCCGTCTACATTTTGGTTGCTTCTGTCCTAGTTTCATGAATCGTGCTTTATGGATTGCGTCTGAATCCTGTAGAAATACCTTCCCATAGAAATACCCTAGTTGTTGGTAATCCATGTACTATTATTTATGACGTTGCTGGTTGTGAATTTCAAATTGAGAAGCAATAGAGCTCTGGCTTCTGGTCTTGCTCTTTACCCTTTTGTGTCTGCTGTTGTTTGCGCGCACTGACTGACATAACAATGCTGCCGCACATTGTGATGGTGACCAAGTTCTTCAAAGATCTACGGAAAATTTTTGCAGAAATTTAGTGAAGTTGGTGATATATGTAATTTTCTTGTTCTTTCTAATTTTTGCGAATCCAATGACAGTTCATGGTTTTATTTGTGTAGAAGGTGTATTATTAGATGTAATTTTGTGGAATATATGAAACTCTTATTGACGAGGTCATCATGTTGGACTAGCAGATGCACCTCAAGATGATCTGAAAGGGGGTCCAGTTCAGTAAACGCCGTTCTGACTTTTGAGCAAAGTCTATGTTATATTGATAGTCACCTCCACAATCGCTACGCTTCTTGTGACGTAATGTGAAAGCTATCCTTCACGAACCATACCCTGATGAACAGTGTTTATTCTGATTTCTGAAGCTCTATCTTGTGACGCTGGGTGCTTCGTCTTCTTCCTTTTCTTCAGCAGCTCTGAACGTTAGTTGATCTGTCTTTCCATGAAACAGAAAAATGTGGATAAGCAGCTCTGAAAGTTTGTTGATCTGTCTTTCCATGAGACAGAAAAGTGGGTTGATCCAGGGAAAAGGCCCCCTTTCCCTTAATTTTCCCACTCTCTCGCATATTCCTTAGATACTGACCCAGGGAAAGGCCAAGGTGTTGGTCTAGCTGTGATGAAAATTGTGTCAAGTAGACCGTCTTTTCTTCTTTTTGGTGATGTGATGAATAGTGCATGAGAACTTGATCATTTGGTCAATTGAGTCATGCTCTATCGTGGTTCTTCTATAAGATCCAAACAAATGAGCCTCGTGTATGAACACATTTGATGAACCCGGTTCCCTCACACTTTATCAATTCGACATAGTTGATCGAATGAGTTTTTCATAAATCAAATGTCCATAATCGTTGTATACCCAGATAGCAGCAGCCATGGCCGCTTGAGCACGATGTTGCGCCCATGGTTGCCTTATCTCGAGCTTACAGCCATGCCACTTGAGCTTTGACATCTTGCGGCCATGGGGTCACTTGAGCTCAAGCTCGCGGTGATAGTGAATTACAGATAGTGAAATTGTAATTCAATTATGCGGAAATTTAGGGACCGCAATTCTGAGTAGTCACTCCGTTGCTCTCATCCGTGTCGCCATAAAGCAACTGCGGAACCACCACACAAGTCCATGTGCAACAACGATACACAGAAGCATCAAACCCATGATGGAGGAAGCACACAAATGTCACATAGTGATGTACCCATCACCGGGAAGAGGCCACCTCATGTCCCTGGTGGAGCTCGCCCAGTCCCTCCTCCGCCACCACTCTTGCCTCTCCGTCACGGTCCTCATCTCCTCCCCTCCCCACCTCCTCCCTTCCATCACCCCTTACATCTCCTCCGTCTCCTCCGCCACCCCTTCCATCGCCTTCCGCCACCTCCCCTCCGTCTCACTCCCCCCCTCTCCCTCCCCCGCCCCCACCGCCTTCTCTGACGACCCGGCCATGTACTTTGAGCACGCCCGCCTCAACAACCCCAACCTCCACCAAGCCTTGTCTGAGCTGCTCTCCGCCTCCAAGCCGTCACAGAAGCCCAAAGCCCTCGTCGTCGACTTCTTCTACGGTTCCGGCGCCGAGGTTGCTGCCGCCTTATGCCTCCCTGCGTACTATTACTTCCCTACGGGCATGAACCCTCTCGCGGCGTTTCTCTACCTCCCCACCCTACACAAGCTCACCAACACCAGCTTCAAAGACCTGGACGGCAACGTCGACATCCCGGGCGTACCGCCCATTCCGGCGAAGCACATGCCGTCGAGAATGCTGGACCGGAGCAGCAGAATCTACGGCCACTTCTTGGAAACGTCCATGCGGCTGGCAGAATCCGCTGGGCTCATAAGCAACACGTTCGAGGCGCTCGAGCCGAGGGCTGTCAAAGTGATATCGGAGGGACTGTGCGTGCCGGACGGCCAAACTCCGCCGGTTTACTGCGTTGGGCCGCTCGTGGCGGCCGACGATCACATCAGTAAGCACGATTGCCTGAGCTGGCTCGACTCGCAGCCTAGCCGAAGTGTCTTGTTTATGACCTTCGGGAGCATGGGGGTGTTCTCGTCGAAGCAGCTGAGAGATATCGCTCACGCGCTCGAGAGGAGTGGGGTCAGGTTCTTGTGGGTAGTGCGTAACCCACCACCGGACGATGAAGTCTGGCGCAACTTAGCTATTAAACCAGAGGATGATCCAGGTATGTTTCCGTCTCTTGTCTACATCAAGCCGCATAAGAATAATTCGTGGGACTTCGAATCACGGTCAGAAGTCATATAATTCAGTTCATGAGCTCTCAATGACGAGTTTTGTTAAGATTTCTTAGTACACCCAACAATTTCCTTTCTCTCTTCAGGCATGGATGCGATCCTTCCGCGTGGGTTCACGGAGAGAACCAAGGACAGAGGGCTGGTGCTGAAGTCATGGGCCCCGCAGGTGGCAGTGCTGAGCCACGACTCGGTAGGCGGGTTCGTGAGCCACTGCGGGTGGAACTCGGTGATGGAGGCGGTGTGCGCCGGAGTGCCCATGGTAGTCTGGCCGCTCTACGCAGAGCACAAGCTGATCCGGGCGTACCTAGCCGGGGAGATGAAGCTGGTACTGTCGGTGGCCGAGACGGAAGGGGGGTTCGTGACAACGGACGAGTTGGCAGGGCGAATCACCGCGTTGATGTGCTCGGAGAAAGGGAGTCGGGTGAGGGAGCAAGTGGCGAAGATGAGGAGTGCGGCGAGGGAGGCGCTGGGCGAGGGAGGGTCGTCGCGGGTGGCGATGGCCAAGTTGGTGGACTCGTTTAAAAGCGGAATGATGTGAGAAGAAAAGTAATTATGTATCTTCGATTTGACGAAGTGGCCACTTATAATCCTCAAAATAAGCATAGATAAGATCGCCTGTGAAATTTTCTGGACTCCTTACATAATCTACTTTTCTAGAAACATTCCATGTGTCCATAGGGTTGCAGTTACTACGCATCCACGTGAGTATCCTTCTCTCTATCCCCTTGTTGGAGAAATATTACAACAATTGGTGATGTGTGATGCTAGTTAGGATATTGATATGCTACCTGATTTATGTTTACATCATCCCTAACTTGATTGTTTTAGTACGCTCAATTACTTCATCCCCAACTTTCTTGTGATTGCAATTAAAAAGGTAGTTTTTAATACACTAATCACATTATGTCAATTGTCAAGTCCTCTAATTTTTTTAATTGTGCCATTGAGTCTTCTTACTCCTGTTGAACATGCAATCGAATTTTTCTTTTGGTAATTTCAATGATTGAACCAATATGACATTGTTATTACTTTAAATGTAATACCATGTCATGGAGCAAGCCATATCATCAATATGAAAAAAAAAAATAGAACGTAGGAGGATGAGGATGGGGCCGTCCTTCTTAACAGCGAGGTCCAACAGAACTCATTCGTCTCTGGTGAGGGGTTGTGAGCCCCTTCCCAGTGGCACCGCCCAGAACTTGAACTTGGCAAGGTCGGCTTTGCTTGGATCTATCTAAGAGGATCAACAACATTCTCTTCCGTTTCTTTCTCTTTCATATCTATCAAAAAGAAATGAATGGGTCATGTAAAGTATAGCTTCATATGCCATTTAATACCACATTATAAGCAATATTATGGGCATCTAAAGAAAAGACCCGATGTTAGATGCGCACCATGCCATTAAGGGACTCTATGGCAAAAAAAAAAAAACAATCAACGACTTGTTCACAAGAAAATAGAGAGTAAAAAACGAGAAAGAGAATTTGAGACGCAAGATTTTATCCTGACTCATCCTTAAACTAGAGCTACGTTCAGTAGGGGATTCCACTAATTAGCACATCGCACATCTCTGTTACATCTCTTAATTGTAAGAGAAAGAGAATATATATAGGTAATAATTTGATTCAAAATAAGAAACCTCTTTCTAGAAAATCCACTCCAATTAGGAAGCCATTTAATTTTGAAAACCTATTCAAAATGGGAAATCTAATTAAATTAGAAAACTTTTCTTTTTCGAGTTCAAACTATAAAAGCCCTCTAGCAGCTTGAGGGCACTGCCCCCCTAGACCCCCAGTGCTGTCCAGTCACTGGGGATATGAACCATATCCCAATATTCTCCCACTTAGTGAATACTCTATATGCTTCTTTAGACCCAACACAGTTGTACACCAGTCAAACTTTTTTGTACTCTCTGCCTTGGTAAAAAAATCTATACTATTCACCTGTATGTCAACATTCTCCAGCACCACAACCTTCCGTTCTACTTTCTCTCGAATGAAGCGATATGGTATGCTGATGTGCTTTCTTCTTGCGTGAAATCTAGGATTCTTAGCCAATAATATATCACTCCGGTTATCACACCCAACACTTACTCCTCCATGTGTAAAACCAAGTTCTTTATACAACTTTGCATCCAGATTACTTCCTTAGCAGCATAAGTAAGGCCATGTATTCTGCCTCAGCAGTGGATAAAGCAATCGTGCTTTGCCTTTTGCTCATGCAACTCATAACTCCATCGAATAAGGAAATAACATATCTGCTGGTTGACCTTTTGCTATCAATGTCACCTGCCCAATCAACATCCACGAAACATTTTAGCTCTAACGCTTGTTGTTCCTTTGAGCTTTTCATGCCTTCATAAAATAGCTCAAGGTCAGATGTACCACGAAGATAACGAAGCACCCGCTTTGCTGCCATCCATTACTCTTTCCCCGAATTGGACATATATATGCTCAATACTCCCACTACTTGAGTAATATCTGGACGAGTACATACCATGACATACATCAAGCTCCCAATAGTGCTTGCATATGGGACTATTGCCATATCTTTGGCTTCCACTTCAGTCTTGGGATATTGGAGCGTTGATAACTTGGAACTTGTGAACATGGGGGTCTTCATGGGTTTATAGTCAACTATATTGAACTTTTTCAACACATTTCTTTTGACTTAGCCACAACTTGTCATTCTCACGCTCCCTTTTAATTTGCATGCCCAAGATGAAGTTTGCTGGGCCTTGATCTTTTATCTCAAATTGTTTTGCCAACAATCCTTTCACAATTCTAATCATTCTCAAACTATTTCCAACCAGCAGCACATCATCAACATATAAGATTAAGATAATGAAGTCATCATCTAACCTTTTCATATAAACACATTGATCGGCATCACAATGAACAAAGTCAAGCTTTAAGACATATGAGTCGAACCTCTGGTACTACATTTTTAGAGATTGCTTCAGGCCATACAAAAACTTGTTAAGTTTGCAAACAAGATCTTTTCTTTGACCACAAACCTTTCTGATTGCTTAATGTAAATATCCTCCTCCAAATCACCATGGAGGATTGTTGTTTTCACATCAAGCTGCTTTACCTCCTGATTGTATGCAGCTGTTACAAATAAGACAAGTCTTATGGAATTTGATTTAGTAATAGGAGAAAAAATCTCACCATAGTCGACTCTCTTTATATGCGAGTATCCCTTTGCAATCAAACGACTTTATGTCGTTTTATCTCTCCATCTGTGGATATCTTCTTCTTGAACACCCACTTGCAACCAATTTCCTTTTGATCATCAGGTAATTTTACCAGACTTCATGTTCTGTTTTTATCTAGTGAGTCCATCTCATCTTTCATGGTTTTCTCCCACTCTTTGGCATCCTCTGCGCTTCTTGGTTCTGGATCATCATTTGTAACAGTCGGCACAATTCTCATTATTGGCAAACAAGGTATACCTCTTAGGTGGTTTTTTCAGTTGTGTGGACCTTCTTAAGACCAGTTTAGGTGGTGCTTCAACTTCAAATTCAGTTTCAGAATCTACTACATTATTCACCTTGTCAGGTTCATCAGCTTCAGAATTTGAATTTTCTGTTCTAGCTAATGTAGCCTTTGTCTTTTCCTGTAAACTAACATCTAACTCAACTGTTTATGGTTTTCTAGGAGCTTGGCCAACAATCTAATTTGTCTTAGATTCTTTTAACATCACATCCCTGCTATAAATGATACGTTTAGAATCAGGACTTTGACACTATCTTTGTACCCATGCACTTCTCTGACTTACTCTCAAGTTTGTTCTTCTTTTCCTTTGGCATATGTACATATGCTTCACAACCAAACACTGTAGCATGAGATATGTTTGGCTTATTTTCAAACAGTGCCTCAAATAGTATTCAATCCTTCAAAGCTAATGTGGGAGACCTATTTTTCAGATAACACGTGGTAGCCACTGCTCCTGCAAAAAAATTCAGCTTTTAAGCCTGTACCACTTAGCATACTCCTTGCCCTTTTCATGAGAGACTGATTAAGTCTCTCTGCCACCCCATTCTACTGAGATGTATAGGGCATTGTCTTATGCCTTGCAATGCCACTAGATGCACAAAATTGATCAAATTTCGCTGAACAAAATTTTCCTCCGTTATTGGTCCGCTAAACTTTGATTTTTCTATCAAACTGATTTTCCACCAAAGCTTTGAACTCGTGAAATTTTTCAAGCACATCATCTTTCCTTTGCAGAAAATATATCCACACGTATCTAGAAAAAGGGAAAATTGCCAAAAAAGTCCTAAACATTTTGCAATTATGCCAATTCAGTCCATCCAACTAGTTTTGGCCGGCTGGCGCTGACATGGACGCCGGTTGGCTAACGTGGCAATATTTTAATAATTTTTTATTTTTATTTTATTTTTTTCTCTTTCTTTTTTTTCCCCTATCTTCTTCCCTGGTCCCTGGCTAAGGCTGGCGAGTTCCACCTCGCCGGCCATGGGCGAGGTCGATCTCGCCATGGCTGGGCGAGGCTGCCCAGATCTGGCGAGACCTCGCTATCGTTGGGCGAGGTCGAGCTTACCCGGCGACGGCGCAGTCTCGCCGCCAGATCTGGGCAAGGCCTCACCCAGCCATGGCGAGGCTTGACCTCACCTAGCGACGGCGAGGTCTCACCAGATCTGGGCGACGGTGAGGCCGACCTCGCCATGACCGGGCGAGGCCTTGCCTAGATCTGGCGGGGTCAACCTCGCCCGTTGACGGTGAGGTCTCGCCAGATCTAGGCGAGGCCTCGCCAGGCGATGGTGAGGTTGCCTAGATCTAGTGAGACCTTGCCCGTCGTCGGGTGAGCTCGACCTTGCCCGGCCATGGCGAGGCTCGACCTCCCTCGGCGAGGTCTCGCCAGATTTGGGCAGCCTCAGCCTCAGCCTCAGCCTCTCGTCAGTCATCAGTCGCCGGACCAGCCACCGGGGAAAAAAAAAGAAAGAGAAAAAATAAAAAAAATTCGAAAAATAATAAAAAATTATTAAAATTTTGTCACGTCAGTTGCCCGGCGTCCACGCTAATGCCGGTCAGCCAAAAGTGGCCGGATGGATTGAATTGACACAATTGCAAAAGGTTTAGGATTGAATTGACAAAAAAAGTTTAGGATTGAATTGGCACAATTACAAAAAGTTTAGGACTTTTTTGGTAATTTTCTCCTGGAAAAATCATTAGTCAAAGAAACACAATAACTTATCAGCCCTATCAGTACTACATTGCTTCTTCGAAGACATTCTTATCCAATTCCAATATGAGACAACGACTTACACGGATCCTATGTTGAAATAGTAGAATTCATAGAATAAGGAGAAAGAGAGAAAGCTTTTGGTCGCGAAGAGGTAGAGAGAGAGAGAGAGAGAGAGAGAGAGAGAGAGAGAGAGAGAGAGAGAGAGAGAGAGAGAGTAGAGGACGGAGAAGTAATGGAGAGAGGGAAAATATGGAGAGAGAGTAGAGGACGGAGAAGTAACGGAGAGAGGGAAAAGATGGAGTTTCAAAAATCTCTAATAAGTGGGATCCGATAGACATGTGTCATGCTTTGAGCGGAGTGTCTTTATTGCTGAGTTGGCAAGACCATACCACCAAATATATTCTCATTTGTGCATCATAGTCCCTGTAACGCTGTTAACACGTAATGATTATAATTGCAAGAGCTTGCATTCAACCGCATGGTGAATCTCTAATAAGAAGAAAGAGATTTTGATGAACCCTATGCAGCTAACTTCAGAATTAAACCACTAATCTCCGACGCTTCCATCAACCAGTCTTTGTCGAGTTACTCCACTGATTGCGTCCGAAAAGAGGACATAAAGCCACCGCGGAAGAGGCCACCTCAGAAGTGCAAGAGCAACAACAATACACAGAAGCATCAAACCCATGATGCTGAAGGCAGACAAATGTCATACAGTGATGTACCCATCACCGGGAAGAGCCCAACTTATGTCCCTGGTGGAGCTCGCCCAGTCCCTCCTCCGCCACCACTCTTGCATCTCCGTCACCGTCCTCATCTCCTCCCCTCCCCACCTCCTTCCTGTCATCACCCCTTACATCTCCTCCGTCTCCTCTGCCAACCCTTCCATCGCCTTCCTCCACCTCCCATCCGTCTCCCTCCCCCCTTCTCTCTCATCCGCCCCCGTTGGCTACTCTGATAACCTGGTCATGTACTTTGAGTACGCCCGCCTAAACAACCCCAACCTCCACCAAGCCTTGTCTGAGCTGCTCTCCGCCTCCGAGCTGTTGCAGAGCCCTAGTCGCCGACTTCTACTACAGCTCCGCTGCCGAGGTCACTACTGCGCTCGGCCTCCCCACATACTATTACCACCCTGCTGGCACAAACTCTCTCGCAGCGTTTCTTTACCTCCCCACCCTACACAGTCTCACCCCACCAGCTTGAAAGACCTCAATGGCAACGTCGACATCCCTGGCGTATTGCTCATTCTGGCAAAGCACATGCCGTCGAGAATGCTGGACTGCAGCAGCAGAATCTACGGCCACTTCTTGGAAACGTCGACGCGGCTGGGAGAATCTGCGGGCTCATAAGCAACATGTTCGAGGTGATTGAGCTGAGGGCCACCAAAGCGATATCGGAGGGACTGTCTGTGCCAGATGGCTGAACTCCGCCGGCGTACTGTGTCTTGTGGTGGCCGACGATCACATCAGCAACCGCGATTGCCTGAACTGGCTTGACTTGCAGCCAAGCCGAAGCGTCTTGTTTATTAGCTTCGGGAGCATGGGATTGTTCTCGTCGAAGCAGCTGATAGAGATCGCTCACGCGCTCGAGAGGAGTGGAGTCAGGTTCTTGTGGGTGGTGCGTAACCCACCACCGGACGATGAAATCTGGCGCTACTTAGCTATTAAACCAGAAGATGATCCAGGTATGTTTCTGTGTATTGTCTACATCAAGCCGCATAAGAGTAATTCGTAGGACTTCTTTTTTTTCGATCGAAAATTCGTGGGACTTCGAATCACGGATAGAAGTTTAATAATATTCATGAGCTCTCCACCCGACTTTTGTTGAGATTTCTTTGTACGTCCCCCACTTTCCTTTCTCGTCAGGCATAGATGCGATCCTTCCGCCTGGGTTCGCGGAGAGAACCAAGGACAGAGGGCTGGTGTTGAAGTCGTGGGCCCCGCAGGTGGCAGTGCTGAGCCACGACTCGGTGTGTGGGTTCATGAGTCACTGCAGGTGGAACTCGTTGATGGAGGCGCTGCTCGCCGCCGTGCCCGTAATAGTCTGGCTGCTCTTCGCGGAGCAGAAGCTGATCAGGGCGTACCTGGCCTGGGAGATGAAGCTGGTACCGTCGGTGGCCGAGTCGGAAGGAGGGTTTGTGACGTAGGACGAGTTGGCGGGGCGAGTGACCGAGTTGATGTGCTCCGAGAAAGGGAGAGAATGAGGGAGCAGACGGCGGAGATGAGGAATGCGGCGAGGGAGGCGTGGAGCGAGGGAGGGTCGTCGCGGGTGGTGATGGCGATGTTGGTGGACTCATTTAGAAGCGGAACGATGTGAGAAGGTGAGAAATTACAGCATAATTTACCCACTACGTCGAAGATCAATGAAAGCATCGTTTATATTCATGTTCAAATATGATATGGCCAGAAAAGGGTGTAATGAATCGTGCAAGTGTTTCTGTGGTTTTGCTATCTTGAAGCAACGACAACCCCGCAATCTTCTACATAGACATCTCTATCTGCGCATGTACGATTCAAGAATAAATCGACGGTTGACATTCATTGCAACCCTTAGAAAATCTTTACTCCGTATAAAGAAGTTATTGTATGCACTCGATACATCAAACTAGACTAAATAGCCATTAATGTTGAACGCGAAAATATTAGGTGGTCCGGGATCTCCACGTCAGTGTGGTCCTGGACCAATCATGAAATGCCACGTTCGGTAGTGAGGTGGAGTTTTTGCACAAAAATTAATTTATTTCTCTCTCCTTAGGCTTGCGCGCTAGCCCCGCTCCTCTACTCTCTCCTCTCTCCTCTCTTTCGTTCTTTCCTTCTCATCATCATAAGAAAACCAGCGCATCTCTTCTCTCCAGGCTTTCAAATTATTTTGAATCTCGCTCTCAAATTTTGCTCTCGGCTTCGGCTTTCCTCTTGATCGCTCTGGCGCTCGCTCCGTGGCGTTGTTGCTGCTTCGGCATTCCTTGGACCTTGCCGTCGCCGACGAAGCGCGTTAAGCCGCCCCTGCTCCGACGGTCGCTCGCTCTCTGCTCCAGGAGCCGCTCACTCCATCTCTCTCACTCCCAAGAGCCCCCGCCAGTCGCATGCCGAGCTCAGATTTGCCTCCACCGTGGCATTTTGGGTTTAGCACATAATTGAGTTGAGCGTTCTCCTTGTCGTGTATTCATTCTTTCCTCGGCGGAAGACGAGAGAGAGGGAGGGAGTGGCTCCTTGAGGCGACGGCAGATGAGGAGGCGGACGCGACGTGCCAGAGGCGTCGGGTCTGGGCTCCGCCGTCGGATTTGAGCACGGGATGCGATCGACGAGGGCTCTTGGGAGCAACAGAGAGGGAGTGGCTGCGGAGGCGGAGGCGATGTGCCGGAGGCGCTGGGTCTGGGCTCGGGATGCAACCTCAGGCTATTGGGAGCGAGAGAGGGGGAGAGTATTTTGGAAAAAATAAGAGGGCGGCCGGTGCTTCGTCGGCAACGGCGGGGAGCAACGAGCACCTGAAACAACACTAACGCGATGCGACGGAGCGAGCGCTGGAGCAACCAGTAACTTCGATGAGAGCGGAATTTGAGAGGGAAATCACTATTTCAAAATAATTCGAAAGCTTTCTCTTTGCTGGAGAGAGAAAATGTCTTCTGAGAGGAGAGAGGAGATAGGAGAGAGGAAAGGGGCTCAGCCGTGCAAGGCTATGCTAAAATTCCACCTGGGATGAGTTGGGCCACAGCGCGACGTGCATGATAGGTCTGGGACCATGCCGACGTGAAAGTCTCGGACCATCTAATATTTTCTCGATATACGTTTGGATCTCATAAAAATGATAGGTTTTTGCGCATCTTGTAGATTCATAGTGTCTACTAATTTTCAATGAAATGATTTTATTAATTACTTTTAATTTATGTATAAATAGTGGCATATGAAACTTCGACGAGAGTGAATGCTTTATTTAAATGTCTTATTTAAATTGTTTTATTTTACTGACGTGGATGCCACGTGGACGTGGCACGGCCTGCGTCTTCAGGCAAAAATTGGCCGGAATGACTCAATTGACCAATTGTGAAAGGCTTAGGATTGAATTAGTACAAGTACAATAGGATTGAAACTTTTTTTTTTTGTACTTTTCCCTATATTTGGGCTGTCAAAAATACTCAAACCGTCAGGTCAAGAATTTTGCCAATTCAAGTAATAGCTAAAAAATTGGGCATTGCGGTGGTTCGGTTCGGGTCATAAACCCGAACCAAATTGAAACATATTAAAACGCCAAATACTCACTCAAAGAGAGTTCTGGATTTTTCTTTTACCCTCAATCAACCTCGCCATCGACTTCTCCTCTTCTCGCACATCTCTCTCCTAGATATCATCGCTGCCGACTAAGATGAACGGTGTCGATATGACGAAGCAGATTTAGCAGATGGTCAGATTCATTAGCCGGGAGGCGAAGGAAAAGGCCCAACAGGATGTCCGCCTCTTCTGAATAGGTACTCTTCTCTTTCCAGTCGATTCAAGCCAATTGAAAAGGGTGTACCTTTTTTTTTCACGCGTGAGGCGAAAATGAGAACCAGTTTGCTGAGCTCGACAATACCATCACAAGAATCGCTGCTGTTAACGTCTCGGATGACCAGGTTGACACCTTTGTGTATGTGAATTCTGAGAAGACCCATCAGTTCTTCCAATGCTGAAGAGGCAGAAGAAGATGACGAGGACGCTCACTGATGACAAAAGCAGGTGAATCTGTAGCTCTCTTGTGGCGAAGTTACTAATGAGTGGGGTTGGAGAAAAATGCTTCTTTTGTTTCCACGACGAGAAGGGAAAAACTGAGGTTTGCATCTAAGTGATTTTGAGAGGTTGCTTGCTTCAACTTCTACGAGATCTCCATCTCCTGCTAATCATTCGATTAAAATAAAAATAAGAGAGAAAAGAATAGAAAATCGAAATTTCGTTCCGCAATATAATATTTGAACTGCTTCAACTTTGCCAAAGTGAGCCTGAGCTGCATAACGAAGAGAAGTCCACCCTTTGTCATCTTCTTCACGATCTTTCTCGAGCAATCATGTCCTTTAAACAGATCATAATCAAGAGAACCATCAAAATCTATTAAGACAGATTTCCTATGCCTCTAGAACAGCTTTCATGTTCAACATGCAGCTTGATAAGTTTTTTTCTTGAAACAAGTGCACTGAATTTCTAAAACTTGTGTCATGCCCGAACCCCGCGGACGCGCAACACCCCTCTTCAATCGTTATGATGCGATGACCAGGACTCGTCACCGACCCTTTTCTTTTTATCTTTGAATTATGCAAGCGAAAACGATAACAACAATCCCCGGACACCAACAATGAACAGGGATAGCAGAGGAAAACCATTTTTTTTATTAACCTTGGGAAAAATACTTACAAGCCCTCATCGAGCGTTTCCACAAAAAGCCAGCAAAAAGGCAAAAGCTAAGGTTAATCTACTCTACCAAAACATCAGCTTCTAGGCCTAACCCTCAAGGACCAACCAAAAACTGCGGTACTCCAAACCACAAACCACATAGGAAACAACGATGTGCTAACAAATGAGATAAAATCTCAATAAGTTAACCGCCTAAGTCCCGCTTAGGAGGCCAACTTGCACGGGGTCCCTAAACCGGTAAAACAACATCAATAGCAACATTATTACACAACCACAGGTATCCTTACCTCGGCTTGGTACACTCGCTGATGAAATGAACATGTCACATACTCAAAGCATTTAAATAAACTTTCCACGCATCAATACATCACAGGTGCACGTGTCTCGATTATAAGATAGAATCCACTTGGGCACGTCCCATACCTTGCCTAGCAGTTTCTACTCCATAATCAAGCACTATACATCACACGTATTCCAATTATTACGTCCCCTCGGAGCCACTACACACCAAGCGATCTGCAGCAAGATGACAATCTATCGATATAACCGGGCTCCGTCCCACCCCGTCGAGCACGGCTACGTCAAATGATCCATAGTAAGACGACATTCCAATATGGCAACATTAAACGATCTACAGTAATATGGTATCCTGTATGGAGCATCGAGTCCGGCCTCGGGCCACGACAAGGCATCCGGAGTATCGGCAATCCAGATAATTTCCAGGCATCCGATAAATCGAGTATTGTCAAGCGATCTACAGCAAGACCCTGATAAACCAGACATCGTCAAGCAATCTACAGCAAGACAGCTCCGACGTGTGACCACACGAGCACACAAGCATTCCGGCCAATTATTATCTTTTTAATTAACCCATGTGTACATGAATCGTGCTCTCATCGATGCCATACAATAATACCAAGTGGTCACACATGCAAACAGTCAATCAATTCTTGCAAGCTTTGCTGCCAAACAAGTTTATTAACCATAAAGCATCACAATCATTTTATGGCATAACCATAAAAATAAATTAATTCCAAAAACCTCATAAATTTTCCTTAAAAACTTTCGTTCAAAATCATTTGTCAAATAATCAATTTAATACGACGATTCACGACATAATCGTCACCATTCAAGCTAGAAATCATAATTTGAGATTCAAGATTTTCTGAAATAATAATAAATAAATTCGGAAATTAATTATTTAATAATATCTAAAAATAATTTATTTTCAAAATTCAAAATATTTTCTCGAATCATAATTATTCAAATCATTTGATAAAAATGCCAACTTATACGGCAAAATTCAATATTGGCGTCAAACGTTAGAAATTTTTCGAAAATAATAATATTTAATTTTCGAAAATTAATTATTTAATAATAAAATATTAATATTTAATTCGGAATTAATTTATTAAATAATAAAATAATATTTAAATTCAGAAAATAATTGATTTAATATAATAATCAATAACAATAAAATAATTGATAACTTATTCCCTAATCACACTTAACTAATCACCAATCCATAATTAATCTAATCTAACATAAATTAAACTATCTTAAGCAAGTTTAATCCTAAACACGGAATTAGGGTTAACTTATTCAGTTAACGACGTCGTTTATACGAGAACGACGGCGGCGACGAGAGCGGTTAGCGGTGGTCACCGGCTCGGGCTCGGCGGCGGACGGACGATGGCGAACGGCGAAGAAACGGCCGCTGTGGGCTGCTCTGGCGCGGCCTAGGGCTGCCGGACAGCGGCGGAGACGAGCGGCGGAGGTGGACGGCGGAGCTGGTTGGCGGCGAGCTCGGCCGGACGAGCGGCGGTGGCGGCGGTGGCGGCGGCGGGCTGCTGTTCGCACGGGAAGCAGTCGGCCAGGAGGAAAGGGAGCGGCTGTCGGGATGGCGGTGGCTCACGGCGGGGAGGACGACGGGCGGCGGAGCCGAGGTGGCACGGCGGCGGGACGACGAGCGGCTGGGCCGGCGGGGCTGGACCGGCGGAGAGCGCTGCTCGCGTGGCACTAGAGCAAGCCGGCGACAGGCGGTCGCGGGCAGCGGCTGGCGGACGGCGCGGCTGGGCGAGGCGGGCGGCGGCGGCACGCGGTCGGGCGCGGCGTGCGGCTGGTCGGGCAGAACCGAAGCGGAGCAAAACCAGTCGGGGAAAGAGGTGAAGAAGGAAGAAAAGAAAAGAAAAAGAAAAGAAAAGAAAGGGAAGAGAGAGAGAGAGAGAGAGAAGTTGGTGGGGGTAGGTGAGAGCAGGGTGGTGACAGACGCGTAGGGGGGGACAGCGCGGCAAAGGGGAGGAGAGAGAGAAAGAGAGAGAGATAAGTTGCTCAAATCGCCGTAATCGCGATTCAACGGTTACGATTTAAATCCGAAAACGATCCAACGGTTCCCGAAAGATCCTAATTAATAATTTTAGAATTTGGCCCACGGACCCTAGATAAAACACACTACGAATGATAGGGGTGCCCACAAAATCCGCGTCGACCCGGCCTGACCTGCGCCGGCCCGGCCCGGCCATAAAACTTGAGGTATTTTGGGGTCGGGCCCAAATCTTCTTTGAATATGACCTTAAAATTTGGGATATCAACGGGTAAGGATAGGGTCCGGCCGACCCATTAACACTCTGGGCCGACTCATTTCTCTCTCTCCGTCTCCCTCCCTTTCTCTCCCCTCTCTGCGTGCGGACTGCAGGATGCAAAAACCCTAGATCGAAGTGTCTGCTCACGGTGATCTCGTTCCTATCTTGGTGGATTATTCTCGACGGCGATCTCGTTCCCGTCTTGGTGGATTTGGTCGCCGGAGGCAAGAGCAAGAAGATCAAGCGCACGGCGCCGAAGTCCAACGATTTCGTCAAGTTCTGTCGGTGACTCGACAGTGCGGTTTCGTCTTCCTTTGCAAGTGGTTCATTTCATGTGCAATAGCGTCCTACAGGTGCGGGGTTTCTTCCTCTCTCTCTCTCTCTCTCTCTCTCTCTCTCTCTCTCTCTCTCTCTCTCTCTCTCTCTCTCTATTTTCGATGGTGGTCGCTTCGGGTGGGTGATGTTCGTAATCGGGGTCGTTTTTGTTTCGAGCAAGGTCGGTTGTGGGATGGGGGTTTTGATTTTTTTGTCAATTGGAATGCGTTTATAATATCTTTCTTGCCTCGCCCCTCTCACTCTCTTGCCGAGGCTGAGTGCCCTTCTTCTTCTTCTTTGTTATGGCCGCCTAAGCGCTCCCTCCCTGTCTTTCTCACTACCCTTTTTGGCCTCTCAATCATCGCCGCTTCCTCCAAAGGTAAATTCCTGTGTCCACGATTGATTTCGAGTAGGCTTCCGGAGATCCGATGAAATTTGTGTCCAATTCGTGTTCCTCCGTTCGTTGCATGGGTCAACTGCTTTTTATCGAGTGTTTGTCTTTCTGGGTTAGCTCGTCGGGCTTTCGAATTGTTGTCCTTCTGGCGATTTTCTTTTAGCTGGTGATTATCTTCTCGCTTTTGTGTTTATTGTATTTTTTAGTCAGTTCGAAATGGTTACCTTGACACGCGATTCTGTACTAGTATAGCTGTAGAAGTTTTACTAGATACCAATAAATTCTTTTCTGTGAATATATCACCTATTCATCTTTTCTTTTGATAAATTCCTTGCTTTTTGTGTTATGCATGATACTGGCATCACTCGAATAACAAGTTAACGAGTGCCTTTTTCCTATAAATGTTAGAAGTTTGGTTAAATTATATTACAGGGATTGATCATCCAATTCCACACTTGTATGATGTCAATACATTCCAATGCTATCTTTCTACAAGTGTCCCGGAATTTGCAGTTAATGCGGCGATTAACCAGGTAGATACTCTGCTTTGTCTTTTCTTTTCTTATAGTTTCTTATTGTACTGTGGGCTAAATGGTAGACAATTGAGAATGTCGAGTTTATGTTCATGTAGGTATGATATTCTTCTAGTGGTGGCATGTATGTTACAGCCTCTAAGAATGTCCTCATTTTTTCAATTTACCAAATGAACAGTACCTGTGCACATAAAATTTTACTAGTTGTCTTTATAAGCCACTGTTTGGGAGGCAGCAACTAGAGCTCAGCTTGCTTTAGATATTTATATGTTGATGAAGTGAACTTTGGGCTTCAGTTTGTCCATCTACTTGCACAAGTGGTAATATAATTAAATACATTACTAGATTTCCTCCAATGCTCTTCCTGTTTGCATTGCCGTGTTCGTTCTATTTTTCTTTTCGAGGAAATTTTGGATTCTGGAATGTGTTGGGTGTTGTTTGTAATCCGGCCCTATCTTCCAATCAAAGAAATTAAATTTGTGATGCTGCTTTTGAAATTTTCCATATTATGTGTTATTTTCATGTGGTGCCTTCAATTCCTGATGATATTTGTTTTGAATTGTCTAAGTTGATTGATAGGGACTAAAGCAAAATTATCACTACCATGAGAGGAACTCCTGGTTATTGTGCCCCATAATGGCTGAGTGCTGTAATTACTGAAAAGGTGGATGTGTACAGGCTGAAGAAGAAAGATGGTTGGACATTTTTTACCAGTGTAGTGAGGATATGTAATTAGATGGACAACAGGCTGCCAACATGGTAGAAATTGCCGAATGGCGTTTGAAAAGTGATTTCACAAAGAGGCCTTCAGTGTCAGCAGTCATCAAGGTATTGGATGGTGCTATGGAAATCCAATCTGATCTGGCTTACAACTTCGGGGCTCTGCCGTAAGTCAAAGAAACTCAAAGTGTATACGTGATTGATTTATAGAAGAATTTTCACTGAAAAGTTTTTGAAAGTTGTAGATAACGAATTTGGGCTCCGTAGTCTGATTTATGTTTACTTACTTCAGTAAAAGCTCACATGCAACATACCAATGACGTGATTGAGTAAAGAATCACCTCGATTCATTTTCTATATCGAAGTTAAATTGCTTACTTGTAGTTTCGTGCTCAGCTATGTCTAGTTAGCATTGTAAGAATCATGCAGCTTGATGCGTATGCTTAGCTAGCAGAGCACATGGATTGTTCTCGAGAAAGTTTTCCGTCAACCTCTTCAATGAGTCTGCTGGGTTAACTCACGTATTTTATGTTCTGCCAGGCAAAGAGGAAAAAAGAGCGACATAATTTGTTGCTGTGCAATTAGACAAGATTTTGTAATCTAATTAACAATTCCAAAACGAATATAATATGGAAAATTTGCGGTGGGCTTACAATTCCATATTATCTGTATTTGCGGTGGGTTCAGAATTCCAACCTATCCCAAAAAAAAAAACCCAAGACCCGGCCCGACTCGACCCGGGCCTTGGCGTGTATGTTGAACAGGGTCTTGGGTTGGGTCTGGGCGGGTCTAGTGTGACCCTATTGGTTTCGGGTCGGGTCGGGTATCATGAAAGCCCGACTCGATCCTACCCATTGACACCCTAACGAATGAGGTCTACCAGTCTAAATCCGCATCAGGACAAAATTTCACTTTTCTCATATCCCAGGCAATATTGAGGTGGGACACAATAATATCCACACCGTTCAATTAAATTCGTCACGAAACTCCGAAAAATTCGACACCAAAGTTCGAGTTCTAAATAACAACCAAATTCGATCGAATGTGATTCTAGCGAAATCTCAATTTTAAAAATAATAATCGGGAGTGATCAGTTCCCGGGCGAGATTTTACTATAAGTACACTGATGAATTACACGTTTTATAAATCTCAAAAATTGATCGAAATTCTGAATGTCACAACTTGTCACGAAAGTGTAATCGAATTCAAAAAGTGTATGCACTTTTTGAAAATTTTAGGACTCGATTGCACTTTTATGACAAGTTTTAGTACTTGATTGCACTTTTTGAAAGTTTTAGGATTTAATTACATTCTCGTGACAAATTTAAGACTTCTAATGCACTTATCCCGATTAAGTACATATTTAGGTCTTTTAAGTTTCCACGTTTGTGCGGTTTGATCCTCCAATTTTAGTTTGTTCAACTAAATTCCGTAACTTTTTTAATATGTGCAATTTGATCTGTTAAGTTTCATTTTTTTGCAATCAAGTCCTCTAATTCTTTGGATTTTTATTTTTGCAATCAAATCCTTTGGTCAACCACTCTAACTAAATCGTCACATTAGTTAACGACGTGGCATTGCTCATGTGACAGAAATGACATGTGATGTTAATTTGCTTTCGAATGAGCTGAAAACAAACGGAAAAAAAAATCATAATTTGACAGTATTAGTTACCTTTGGTAAACAAAACACTTGATTGCATAACTCAAGTAAGTTAAAAGATTTGACCGCACAAAACAAAACTTAAAAGGACCAAATTACACAAATTAATAAAATTGAAGGCCGCATTAATTTATTTGCACATGGCATTGCTAATATATCTAATGCTTTCAGACTTAGCATTAGGCAATGCGAAAATAAAACCACCCAACTTTCCGTCTTGCTGTCGTCCGACCTCTTTTTTTTCGGCAGGTCAGCACGGGAAGTGATGTGATCTGCCAAGGCCAGAGCCAGTGGCCGAGGCATACTTGATGCGTGTCAGCACTTCCCTGATGGACACAGCTGGCAATTTTCTACATGAATTAACATATTTCAGCACAATTATCCCACAAACCCGATAGGAATGCGTTTCTAACATATGTATCTTCTATAACATAATTAACAAAAGTATAGTGTTTTTTCAATGATGCAACTTAACACAATTACAAAACATGATCATGCCATGCGAACACGAATTATCGGCTCTATTAGTATTACCTCGCTTCTTCGAAGACTCTCTTATCGAATTCCAATAGGTGACAATGACTTGCATGGATACTGTTTGAAGTAGTGGAGTTCACACAAGAGGAAGAGAGAGAGAGCTTTTGGTCGTTAAGAGGCAAGGAGAGAGACAGCAGAGGTCGTGAAGTGAAGAAGGAGGGAGATTGAGAGAGAGCAGAGATACTATGAAGGGGACGGCTAACGGAGAAGTAACGGAGAGAGAGAAAAGATGGAGTTTCAAAAAAATTTAACAGGATTCGATAAAAAAAAATTTAACAGGTGAAACCCAATGAACACGTAACGTGCTTTGAATAGAGTATCTTATTACTAAGTTAGCAAGATCGTATCACATGATATTTTTTCATATACGCATCATATCCTGTTAACATATGATAATTATAATTGCAAGAACGTTCATTCAACAATACGTTGAATCTCTCTAATCAGAAGAAAGAAATTTTGGTGTTTGGTGAATCTATTTCAACTAACATCAATATTAAACCATAAATCTCTGACTCTTCCATCAGCCGGTCTTTCTCAGGTCACTCCATTGCTCGCGTCCCGAAAGAGGCCATAAAGCCACCGCTGAAGAAGTCACCTTACAAGTGCATGTACAACAACAATACACAGAAGCATCAAGCCCATGACGGAGAAGGCAGACAAATGTCACCTACTGATGTACCCATCGCCGGGAAGAGGCCACCTCATGTCCCTGGTGGAGCTCGCCCAGTCCCTCCTCCGTCACCACTCTTGCCTCTCCGTCACGGTCCTCATCTCCTCCCCTCCCCACCTCCTCCCTTTCATCACCCCTTACATCTCCTCTGTCTCCTCCGCCACCCCTTCCATCGCCTTCCGCCACCTCCCCTCCGTCTCCCTCCCTCCCTCTCTCTCCCCCGCCCCCACCGCCTTCTCTGACGACCCGGCCATGTACTTTGAGCACGCCCGCCTCAACAACCCCAACCTCCACCAAGCCTTGTCTGAGCTGCTCTCCGCCGCCAAGCCGTCGCAGAAGCCCAAAGCCCTCGTCGTTGACTTCTTCTACGGTTCCGGCGCCAAGGTCGCCGCCGCGCTCTGCCTCCCTGCGTACTATTACTTCCCCGCCGGCGCGAACCCACTCGCGGCGTTTCTCTACCTCCCCACCCTACACAAGCTCACCAACACCAGCTTCAAAGACCTGGACGGAAACGTCGACATCCCGGGCGTACCGCCCATTCCGGCGAAGCATATGCCGTCGAGAATGCTGGACCGGAGCAGCAGAATCTACGGCCACTTCTTGGAAACGTCGACACGGCTGGCAGAATCCGCTGGGCTCATAAGCAACACGTTCGAGGCGCTCGAGCCGAGGGCCGTCAAAGCGATATCGGAGGGACGGTGCGTGCCTGATGGCCGAACTCCACCGGTTTACTGCATTGGGCCGCTCGTGGCGGCCGACGATCACATCAGCAAGCACGATTGCCTGAGCTGGCTCGACTCGCAGCCGAGCCGAAGCGTCTTGTTTATCAGCTTCGGGAGCATGGGGGTGTTCTCGTCGAAGCAGCTGAGAGAGATCGCTCACGCGCTCGAGAGCAGTGGGGTCAGGTTCTTGTGGGTGGTGCGTAACCCACCACCGCACGACGAAATCTGGTGCAACTTAGCTATTAAACCAGAAGATGATCCAGGTCTGTTTCTGTGTATTGTCTACATCAAGCCGCATAAGAATAATTCGTGGGACTTCGAATCACGGTCAAAAGTCAAATAATTTTCTTGAGCTCTTAACCCGACTTTTATTGAGGTTTCTTTGTACGCCCCCCACTTTCCTTTCTCTTCAGGCATAGATGCGATCCTTCCGCGTGGGTTCACGGAGAGAACCAAGGACAGAGGGCTGGTGCTGAAGTCGTGGGCCCCGCAGGTGGCAGTGCTGAGCCACGACTCGGTGGGCGGGTTCGTGAGCCACTGCGGGTGGAACTCGGTGATGGAGGCGGTGTTTGCCGGCGTGCCCATGATAGTCTGGCCGCTCTACGCGGAGCAGAAGCTGAACAGGGCGTACCTGGCCTGGGAGATGAAGCTGGTACTGTCGGTGGCCGAGTCGGAAGGAGGGTTCGTGACGTCGGACGAGTTGGCGGGGCGAGTGACCGAGTTGATGTGCTCGGAGAAAGGGACAGAAGCGAGGGAGCGAGCGGCGGAGATGAGGAATGCGGCGAGGGAGGCCCTGAGCGAGGGAGGGTCGTCCCGGGTGGCGATGGCTAAGTTGGTGGACTCGTTTAAAGAAGCGGAATGATGTGAGAAGAAGAGTAATTATATATGGTCGATTTGACAAATTGGCCAATTATAGTTCTCAAAATAAGCATAGAGAAGATCGCTTGTGAAATTTTCTGCATTCCTTATGAATGATCTATTTTGCTAAAGTATGTATGGAATAAAAAGCTATCATCGCGATCATCGTAAATCTCGGTCCTCTAGGTGGATGATAAACAAATGCATCGTTTTCAAACAACGACAACCGCGTAATCTTCTGCCGATTCAGAAGTAGTTTTTGGCTTAGTTTGTACAGGCGAGAGTTGTGAGCCTCCAACGTTTAGGTGATATTATAATGACCAACGGATCAAGCTTATGTAGGTCACGAATGATGCAAGCTATAGTTGCGGTCAAAGCCGCGTGTCATCAATGCCTATAATTATTTTCAATCGAACCCCAGGGCCTAGGGGTGTCAAAATCAAACACAATACTCGAACCGAAATACGAACCGACCCGACCCGACCCGAACACGAAATTTTCTTATTAGGTCGGGTTGGATCTCAACTTATTTGGGTAACAATAAAAAGAATTGGGTATTATTTGGATCTATTGGGCTTGGGTACCCAAGCCCAACCCAAACAATAAGCCAACCCAAACAATAACCAAAACCCTTAAGATCGCTCTTTCTCCCAGGATCCTGTCGCCGACTTTTTCTTTCTCGGGTTCTGCCGCGCCGCTGCCGCCGGCAACATCACCCTCAGCGGCGTTGCCGAGATCGACGGCCGTGGCGTCCTCAAGCTCACCAACGAGACGCGGTAAAACCCAGATTGAACCGATGACCATTTGAGCAGCCCAACGAGACATCATCGGCAAGAAGAAGATTTTCAGAGGCTTTGGACAGAAAGATGGCCGATGGATTCTAACAACGCATGCAACACCAATCTAATGCACTTGAATTCCGTTTGTCTATTTTCATCCTAGAGCTGACGACTAATTTGCAGTGGACGCTGGCATCTGTTCCATTGATCAAGGCTCTGCAACTCATGCCCTCCTTCCTTTTCTGGTAAGCTGAATTTTTTTTTTGCGCTAGGAGGTTAGGTATTATTAAAAGTTTTATCTGTGGAAGATGGAGCAGAGCAGAGGTGATTGGCATTTTGATGAGTTGACTACCAAAATGGACCTTCTTTCTCTTTTTTGTTCTCCCCTGTTTCCTCTTTGGGACATCGTGATCTGTTCTGACTCTACAAACGCTGCATTATCATTACAACGTCGTGCTTTTTCACTTCAAATTATACGACCCAAGATTAGTCTTTCGAACAATGGAATTGTAGGTAATTACGTACATGTCCGAACAAGGATCGCTTGTTTGAATTAAGTTATTGATTAAGAAGTACATGCATTTATTGTTTCCCACATTAATTGCTATGGGGTAGTAACATAGACTGGAAAAGTTTTATACCTTTCTAGAGCAGTTGATGATACATTTACTTACAATGCCAAGAATCGTATTGGAAAGTCATGTTAAATTCTGTAGTAGCACTAACTGCTGTTTCAGGCCGTGGCGAAAGATTACATAATGTAGATGCTCATTCTTCTTGTAAACACTACTTACCAACCGTCTCTTTTGGTGAAAAGTTGATCCAGCAAATATGGTGCCTTTTGCAGGTATTCGTGCTTTTATCTTCAAAGGTGTTCTTTGTGGATGTCTTTTGGGGTCTATGTAACTGGAGTACTCTTTCAGACAGCTTCTTTCATATCCTTCTTGCTTAGTTTTCATGGATACTGAACTTTTAAATGATTAGTAAACCTCTAAACATAAACCCGACCAGACCCGACCACGACCCGATTGTGTGGCTATATAATGTTCGGGTCTTGTTTCGAGTCGGGCCAAGTACATATATTCATTGTTTCGGGTTGGGTCGGGTATCATGAAAACTCGACCCGACCCGATCCATTGACACCCCTACCAGGGCCCATATTTCTTCGAGAGTCATAATTATTTTCCCCTCCTCATTGCAGGAAATTTCCCTGAACTTCTTTAATTGGTAGTTTACAAATTGTGGATATCATCTAGTTTCAAATTTCGCTATAGGTCAAAATAATGCTAGCTAAAAAGCACGGACATTCTTTGTGTCTATAGGGTGAGTATGGTCCAGGTGGGCGGTTCTCACCCTAGAATTAGGAACCGCCCACTAAGGATCGGTTTCGAAAAATTGGAATTAAGAACCGTCTATTGATTCCATGGATCCACCCGGGAACCGGTCCCACTAGCTAAGGATGAAGACGGAAAGATGGAGACGGAGACGGAGATGGAGATGGAGAGTTGGAAACGGTGAGGTGAGTATCGACCGAGAAGAGTGAGAGAGGTGTTTCTCGACTCAATGTGAGGCTGTGAACGTCGAGCGAGATAGGTTTAATTTAGGGATTTAATATTTTTCTTTTTATAAATAAAAATTAAATAAATATATTATATTTATTATTATATTACCGGTCCTATTTAGGTAGGTGGGCGGGCGGGCGTTTCCACACCTAGAATCGAAAATCGGACCGGTACCTATCGGTTCCCAAAAATTGGAACCGGGAACTGGACCGGTTCCCTTAGGAACCATTGGTTCTGGGTGTTCCCGAGCTATCTGGATGGTTCTCGATTCTTTTGTACATCCCTACCCCATATTTCTTCGAGAGTCATAATTATTCTCCACTCCTAGTTACAGGAAATTTCCCCGAACTTCTTTAATTGGTAGCTTACAAACTGTGAATATTATCTAGTTTCGAATTTCGCTATAGGTCGAAATAATGCCAGCTAAAAAGCACGAACATTCCACGTGTCTATACGATTACTGTTACAGTGCATCTACTTGGATGGTGTGCCGCTTTTAAAAAATCAAAAAAAGCGGCGCAAAATATCCTTGAATTTCCTCAACGGATATTCTTCGAGTATGGAGGGAGAGGGTCACAATAGCCGCTTCTTGAACCATTATTAGGGGAAGACATATTTCTAGGGGACCGTTGAGCGGGGGATAATCGTTATCCTCTTCCCTATCACTTTTCGTTCTAGAAATATTACAACAATTGATGATTTGTGATGCTAGTTATGATATTGATATGCTACATGATTTTTGTTTCATGCCAAAGACTCTCGAGAACCGTGACGTTTAACTAACACTTGAGCATTTACTCTCTCTCTCTCTCTCTAGGCTCTTGACCTCGATTTGAGAGCTCTTGACAATAACAGGGCTTTTTTTTCCAAACGAATTTCCCCAAAACGCAAGAAACTTTAACATGAATTGGATCCATATGAATCCAATATATTAGTCGTTGAATTTTGTGGGACTCACATCAAACCCACATTATCAATAGATGGTATTTGAGTAACGTCGGTGTTGCCCTTAAACTTTGATCACACTGGAGAAAGACAGTAGCGGAGTATTAGATTGTGGTCTTTTGCTCAATTTGGAGTGAACCTAATGAAATTGTCAATTAACATTTTGCAATTGCGTGATAATGCAAATCTCGAAATCCTAATTTTTATAATATTTAAATAATAAATCACGTCTTCATATAACAATTTAAACTCTTAAAACTACTTGATAGCTGTCTCATAAAATTTTACATGGTATCAGAGCGAAGGTCACGGGTATAATTTTTTCCAGAACCTTATTTTTCTCATCAATTGCATATTTCACGCTTTAGACTTAGGCCAAAGTATAGCTTAGCATGAGGAGGAGTGTCGATGATTGATGAATCTGTGGACGGAAGGGTGAATGTTAGGTGATCCACTAGTCGCGTTGGACATGGACGCTTAATTGAGTAATTCCCTTTTTCTTGAGGACTACAGTAGCCCATGCTCGGTGGAAATTGGATATTTTAAGGAACTTTTGCTTTTGACAAAGGCCCGGTGTTTCAGTACACTCAATTACAACATCCCCTCTGACCAAAAAAAAAAAATTACATCATCCCTAACTTTCTTAATTAATAGGGATTAAAAGGATAGGTTTAAGTAAACTAGTCAAATTATATAAATCCTCTAATTTTCTTGATTACGCTCAATTACATCATCCCTATCTTTCTTGATTGGGATTAAAAGCATAGGTTTAAGCAAACTAGTCAAATTATATATATCCTCTAATTTTCTTGATGACCCTCAATTACATCATCCCTAACTTGATTGTTTAGTACACTCAATTACTTCATCCCCAACTTTCTTGTGATTGCAATTACAAAGGTAGGTTTTAGTACACTAATCACATTATGTAAGTCCTCTAATTTTTTTTATTGTGCCATTGAGTCTTCTTACTCTTGTTAAACGTGCAATCAAATTTATCGGCTGGTAATTTCAATAATTTAATCAATATGACATCATTATTGCTTTTAATATAATACCATGTCATGGAGCAAGTCATATCATCAATATGAAAAAAAAAAAAGAATGTAGGAGGAGGAGAATGGGGGCTGTCCTTCTTAACGGCGAGGGTCAACATACCTCATTCGTCTTTGGCGAGGGCTTGCTAGCCCCTCCCCGGTGGCACCAGCCAGTACCTGAACTTGGCGAGGTTGCCTTTGCTTAGATCTTTTGAAGAGATCGAGTTGACCTTGCGCTAATCCAAAGATGGCCAATTGGTCCTCTTCAATGTCCGAGGAGGATTATGCAGCCTTTGGTGTAGGCTACTCGAACGTTAGGATCGGGAGAGAGACTTGCACACGTGGAACAGGACGAACAGTAATTACAGTCCTGCGCAAGCTCGGGAAAATGGATGTAACTTCGTCGATACAGGTCGGAATGGCCTGATTCCAAAGCCAAATGAACAAAGACTTCTGGATTAACAATTTCTCTGTTTTGAGTTTTCTCAAATAAGTACTATAGGAAGGACGAAATCGGGATGGAAGTAGACAGATGTAAATGGACAGAATAGAGGAAAAGATAGAACTTCCTTGGTTGCTCTTCTAGGCCTCCAAGGAAGTAGATAGGCACCAATTCTTCTAGATCGATGACTGCAACTCTTCAAGGATGCAGATTTGAAAACCTCCGACTCTTCAAGGACGGAGTGAAAACTCTTCTAGGTTTTCAGGGATATGAACTCTTCAAGGTTCAAGATAATTGCTTGATGCAAAATTTTCATTAATCAAATTTTTCTGCCGAATACATAAAGTTGATGGTCTTTTATAACCAAAGAAAACAAATGAAAAGACTTAAGCAAATGAAGAGACTAAAGAGCATTAAAGACCCTAGAAGGCATAAAACATTAAAGAACTTAGAAACTAGAAACTAGATAAATGTCCAACGTCTTTTTGATCATTCCCAAAGTATCTTTTAGGCTTCCAATGTATAGGGAAAGACAAGGACTTTATTGTGGCATGGATTCATGAATGTGACTCTTGGTCTTCGAATTGCGTCCCTTCGATATCTCCAAGACTGGTTGAGCGACTTGTCGAGCTCGGATGCGGGCTGATCTCCTTGGTCGAGTGAGCTCGTCTTCGATGCGAAAGGTATTATCAAGCTGGCCTGCATCAGATCTCTTCAATGTCCGAGGAGGATCGACAACATTCTCTTCCCTTTCTTTCTCTTGCATATCTATAAAAAAAAAAAGAATGGGTCATGCCAAGCATGGCTTCATATGCCATTTAATACCACATTACTATTGTCATATGAGCAATATTACGAGCAGCTAACAAAAGGACTCAATATTAGATGCGCACCATGCCGTCAAGGGACTCTATTGCAAAAAAAAAAAAAAAATCAAAATCAATGACCCGTTCACATATTTGATTACAGTTAAGGAATAAAAAGATAATGTCATTAATCAAATGACAAAATGTGCTATCAAGTCGTTTAATGATATACATTATTATAAACAGTTGGTATATGTGCACCACTTCCATTAATTTTAGGACCTATCTAGTCTACACAAGCTGTATAAAGTTATGTTCCCATTTTCACGGGCAAGTTCTCTGACATTGGACATGCGCAACTATAGAAAGACGAATATGCACCGCAATCTATAGTGAAAAAAATAATTATGCTAGATATACGAGTACAATGACTCACTCGTGATATCGATTCACCGATGAATATGATAAATTTTTATTGGATCGTTGATAAATTTTTATTGGATGATTTTTTTTTCGACCAAACAAAAGGTTCAGTTATCATGAGCCCTAGCCGAACTATTTTTCTTAGAGGATTAATACCACGAAAAACCCTAAATTGATACACCTGTGACAAATTTACTCCAAACTAATTTTTTGACTACAAAAAACCCCAAACCGGTACATCTGTGACAAATTTATCATTTTTTAGTTTTTGTTAAATTTTAATATCGAATTGCCGAGTTAAATGACATGTGGCAGTTGACGAAAGTGCTAGTTTGGGATTTTGCCCTTCGTTTATCACATGTGTACTAGTTTATCATTTTTTGTATTAATTTAATTTAACAGAGAGTAAATTTGTCATAAATGTACTGGTTTAGGATTTTTGGTAGTTAAAAAATTAGTTTGGGGTAAATTTATATCGAATGTATCAATTTGCGACAAAACGACCCGCATACATTCAATACACACATACTAGTCCATTTGATCGACCCTCAGGCCCGATTTGACAAGAAATACTAACTTGGACTCAGTCCATGACCAGACACTATCACTAAGAAGCTTCGTAACGTTAGGCTCACCAACTGTCAAGGCTGACCCAGTATATGGTGACAACCTCACAAGATCTCAATCTAACCCGATATATCTTTGAGAGCCAAAATTTTCTCCATCACTAATCGGAGGAAGTTTCCTCAAACTCTTTAATTTGGCAGGTTACAAGCTATGGACGTCATCAACATGCAAACCTAATTAAATACAACCAAAATGATGTCATTTTCAAAAGTTTGGTTGGGGGAATATTAGCTTTAACCCGAGGACAAAGGAAAACTTGGTCTTTTCTTTTATTCCACAAATCAAGGAGAGCAATACTTGCATGCTCTTGATGCGCGTGAACCCAGCACGCATTAAAGGTTTCACCCTACAATGTAAGGATTTTTCTGATGTGGGTTACATTAATTGTGATTGTAATTTACCGTTTTATGGGTTCGATTAAATAAAGTAAAACATAAAAATTCTTAATTAATCTAATATGGGGCTACCTTGTGTGGACCGAGTAGAGCTTGGCCTGTGATGAGAGGGCCTCTAGCTACTCACTCTATAAATAATGCTCAATTCTGTCATCTAACCCGGATGTGCAAATAACTTCACATAAGAAGCAATTACATAATGTAATTCGTGAGGGGCAATCTCATTGAGCCAATAACATAGAGGGTATAAAGAAGAAGCACTTGAACCCAGAATTATCGTTATTCCGTATCAAGAATGATGGATTCCAATTTAGGTACGCAAATTCCTTTTTTCAATTACTGTGTTCTAATTTTCTTACTATGGATCTTGGGTGCCGTTTTCGCGGCTTTTGTACAAATCTCTAGAGTTTAGCAGCTGACATCACGATGGTTGTTACCATACATCAGGTGCACGCGACCAAATGTCCTATTCCGCGGGAGAGAAGTGGAAGTAAGTGGGTTGCATTACTGGCTTGGAAGTGGTAGCTTTTACTTCAGATAATGGCCTTTTTATCTGTGGTTGCAGCTCTTATGATCTCATCAAAGCAAGAAGAAGGGAAACTCTTACATGTGATGTATATACTATGTAGTATGTATAGTATAGGTATTGGCTTGGTAGTCGCTCTTCTCTCTTGAGGAGATGCTCCTTCTTCAAGGGGCTGGAATTCAAGATGGGTCGATATGATGCTGACTAAAAAGCATATGCATTATGCCAAACGTTCCTTATTCGTGGCTCTGATGTCGACTCTCTTATCACATGCTACGATGTTCATCATGTCGTAATCTCGGTGAAGAGCAGCCGAATGGAGAGCGGTGTTCCCATCTTTATCTCGTGCATTTATAAGATCCTCCAGGTTCGGCATCTCCAACATGTTGTGCTTGACGACCGTTGTCTGTCCGCCAACTGCAGAGTGAAGAGCGGTTCGTCCTCTGCCGTTTATTGAATCACAAGCATCAGAACAGAACGTAATCAGCTCGTCCAGTACATCAATATGGCCAAGAAGCGCTGCAATATGAAGAGCGGATACGCGGTCCTTGGCCAACAGGTAAGCAGCGGAAACCTCATCCCGCACTAATATTTGAACTGCTTCAACTTTGCCAAAGTGAGCAGCATAATGAAGAGAAGTCCACCCAATGTCATCTTCTTCACGATCGTTTTTAAGCAATCATGTCGTTCACACAGATCATAATCAAGAGAACCATCAAAATCTATTAAGACAGATTTCCTGTGCCTCTAGGACAGCTTTCATGTTCAACATGCAGCCTGATAAGTTTTTTTTTCTTTGGGTTAAGTACATATTTAGGCCTTTTAAGTTTCAACGTTTTTGCGGTATGATCCTCCAATTTTACTTTGTTCAACTAAGCTCTGTAACATTTAAGCTCTGTAACATTTTTGATATGACCAATTTGATCTTTTAAGTTTCATTTTTTCTACAATCAAGTCCTCTAATTTTTTGGATTTGTGCAATTAAATCCTTTGGTCAACCACTTTAACTAAATAGTCAAATTAGTTAACGATATGACATGTGACAGATATGACATGTGATGTTAATTTGCTATCGAATGAGTTGAAAACAAATGGAAAAAAACAAAAAAAATTCATAATTTGACGGTATTAGTTACCGTCGGTAAACAAAACACTTGATTACATAACTCAAGAAATTAAGTTAAAAGATTTGATCGCAAAAAACAAAACTTAGAGGACCAAATTACACGAATTAATAAATTTTAAGGCCACATTAATTTATTTGCACGTGGCATTACTAATATATCTAATGCTTTCGGATTTAGCATTCGTCAATGCGAAAATCAAACCACCCAACTTGCTGTCGTCCGACCTATGCGGACTATCCAGAAGTCAAATGAGCAGAAGTTTCCTCTTTTTATTCAGCAGGGGAAGTGATGTGATCTGCCAAGGCCAGCCAGTGGCCGAGGCATACTTGATGCATGTCAGCACTTCCCTGATGGCCACAGCTAGCAATTTTTAACATGAATTAACACATTTTAACATGATTATCCGACAAATCCGATTGCGATGCGTATCTAACGTATGTATCTTTCATAATATACTTAACAAAAGTATAGTGTTTTTCCAATGATATGACTTGACGCAATTACAAAACCTGAACATGACATGCGAACACGAATTATCAGTTTTATCGGTATTACCTCGCTTCTTCGAATACTCTCTTATCCAATTCCTATATGAGACAATGACTTACACGGATACTATTTGAAGTAGTAGAGTTCAGAGAAGAGGGAGAGAGAGAGAGAGCTTTTGATAGTGAAGAGGTAGGGAAAGAGACAGCAGAGGTCGTGAAGTGAAGATGGAGCGAGATTGAGAGAGAGTAGAGATAATATGAAGAGGGACGGCAAACGGAGAAGTAACGGAGAGAGAAATGATGGAGTTTCAAAAAAATTTAACAAGTGAGACCGATGGACACGTGTTGCGCTCTAAGTAAAGTGTTTTATTGCTGAGTTGACAAAACTGTACTATATAATATTTTCACGTCTGTGCATCATATAATTATAATTGCAAGAACATGCATTCAACATGTTGAATCTCTAATCACTAAAAAAAACTAGATTTTTATCACGAAAATTTACGACGAAAAAATTTTCGTTGCAAATTTGCGATAAATTTTCCAACGAAAAGCAAAATTCGTTGGAAATTTCCAACGAAAAAATTTTCGTCGCAAAATTCGTTGGAAATTTCCAACGAAAAAAATTTGTTGGAAATTTCCAACGAATTTCAATTTTCCGGGAAATTTCTTCAGTGTGTACAATTTTCGTTGAAAAATTCGTTGGAAATCATATTCGTTGGAAAACTCGTTGGAAATTTCCAACGAATTTTCCAACGAATTTCAATTTTTCGGGAAATTAATTCAGTGTGTACAATTTTCGTTGGAAAATTCGTTGGAAATTTCCAACGAATTTTCCAACGAATTACAAAAAAATCCGATAATGTTCGGCATTTTTTATATTCGTTGGAAAATTCGTTGGAAATTTCCAACGAATTTCAATTTTCCGGGAAATTAATTCAGTGTGTACAATTTTCGTTGGAAAATTCGTTGGAAATTTCCAACGAATTTTCCAACGAATTTCAATTTTCCGGGCAATTACTTCAGTGCGTACAATTTTCGTTGGAAAATTCGTTGGAAATTCCCAATTCCGAACAATTATTTTAGTGTGTACAATTTTCGTTGCAAAATTCGTGAGAAATTTCCCACGAATTTTGTAACGAAAACCCTACTTGTTCCTTATTCAATATTTTCGCGTTTATTATCCCCACAATTCTCAATTTCAACATTCATTCTCTCTCTCTCTCTCTCTCTCTCTCTCTCTCTCTCTCTCTCCTTCGCCTTCACCTTCTCCCTCCGTTTCCCCCTCCGCCTCCCCCTCCGCCTCCTCCCCCGCCGGCCCCCCTCCTCCTCCGGCTCCGGCTTCGGCTCCGGCTCCGGCTCCGGCGCCACGGACACCAAGCCTCCGACGCCCCCGACGCCACCAAGCCTCGTCGCCGGTGAGGCTAGGAGACGACGACGGACTTGACGGGCGGCGACCCCGCCTGCTCCCGCCCCTGCTGCTGCTACTGCTTCTTCTTCATCTTCTTGTTCTTTGCGCAACAGCCTCGCCGGCCATGAGGGCAAGCCTCGTCGTCGGCGAGGGCCGAGCTCGCCGGCAAGGGCCGAGCTCGCCGGCCATGGCGAGGGCCGAGCTCGCCATGGCCGGCGAGCTCGGCCCTTGCCCAGATCTGGGCGAGCTCGGCCCTCGCCGACGACGAGGCTTGCCCTCGCCGGCGACGAGGCTGGCCCTCGTCGGCCATGCCGAGGGCTATTTTTCGACCAAAAAAAAATTTCGACCAAAAAAAATTTTTTTCGATGGAAAAAAAATTTCCATAATTTTTCAACAAAAAAAAATTGTAGTTTCCAACGAAAAAATATTCGTCGGAAAAAAAAGTTCGTTTCCAACGAATTTAGCCACGAGTTTTCCAATAAATTTTCCAACGAAAAAAAATTCGTCGCAAATTTCCAACGAAAATTGAAATTTTTCGTTGGAAAAATTTGCGACGACTTATTACCAACGAATTTTTTTTCGTTGGAAATTCATTTTCCAACGAATTTTTTCGAATTTTTCGTTGGAAATTTTATTGGAAAAAACATGTTTTTTTGTAGTGAATCAGAAGAAAGAGATTTTGGTGAATCCTATTTCAACCAACATCAAAATATTAAACCAAACCATAAATATCTTACTCTTCCATCAACCGATCTTTCTCTGGTTACCCCATTGCTTGCGTCCCGAAAGAGGCCATAAAGCCACCGCGGAGGAGGCCACCTCACAAGTGCGTGAGCAACAACTTCCAACGAGAATACACAGAAGCATCAAACCCGTGATGGAGAAGGCAGACAAATGTCATATAGTGATGTAACCATTATTGTCGGCTAAGTTTGTATACCAGAAATTGAGATAAAATGTCAGGAAAACTAACCTGAAAGCAGTACAAATAATAAACAGAATATTGATCCGAGCCCAACGAAGTAACGTCGCATCCTTAAGATAAATTTGGCCTCTCAATCAGTACCCGAGGATATTGGACAATCGTCTTCCAGGATAAAACGGATTTCGTTCCTCTGAAGTGGTACGTATTCAGAGGATCCCTTAGAACGCAATTTTGCAGAATAATTGCACAAAATGACAATGATGATGTGAATATGTCTAGAGTGCGTTGGGAAAGAAAATGTAATGCCACGAAAGAATGTCACTTTTTCGAACTAAACTGTTCGGTCATATTGAAGTGGCGAAAAATGAAGAGTTGCGAGTAACGAAGACTCGCTTTTCGTGAACAGTAGCGAACGTTCACTTGAAACCTCACGAATGGACATGTTTGTTTGTCCAAAAAAAATAAATGATTAATTAATTAATTTCTAACAAAACGTGTCTGTTCGGAAAAAATAAAAAACCGATAGAGAGTGGACCTGGAATCGAGCCGAGCTGGCTGGAGGGACGGCGGCGGCAGCGCGCACGTGGGGGGCGAACTAACCTAGCTTGGCGTAGGTCCTCTCCCTTTTACAAAAGTGGGATACCCCTTGGGGCCCAAACCCGTTTGAGAGGCTCCTCAAAATAAACTATCTCCCATCACCTCTTCTATTTTATGTGGGACACTTTCATCCATATACTTTTCATTCAATTCTATGGGATTTGGATGCCAAAATCCCAACACCCATCACCGGGAAGAGCCCACCTCATGTCCCTGGTGGAGCTCGCCCAGTCCCTCCTCCGCCACCACTCTTGCCTCTCCGTCACCGTCCTCATCTCCTCCCCTCCCCACCTCCTCCCTTTCATCACCCCTTACATCTCCTCTGTCTCCTCCGCCACCCCTTCCATCGCCTTCCGCCACCTCCCCTCCGTCTCCCTCCCTCCCTCTCTCTCTCTCTCTCCTCCGGCGCCACCACCTTCTCTGACAACCTGGTCATGTACTTTGAGTATGCCTGCCTCAACAGCGCCAACCTCCACCAAGCCTTGTCTGAGCTGCTCTCCGCCTCCAAGCCGTCGTAGAAGCCCAAAGCCCTCATTGCTGACTTCCACTACAGCTCCACCGCCGAGGTCACTGCTGTGCTCTGCCTCCCCACATACTATTACCACCTTGCCGGCACATACCCTCTCGCGGCGTTTCTCTACCTCCCCACCCTACACAAGCTATCCACCACCGGCTTGAAAGACCTCGACGGCAATGTCGACATCCCTGGCGTACCGCCGATTCAGACGAAGCACATGCCATCAAGAATGCTGGACCGGAGCAGCAGAATCTACTGCCACTTCTTGGAAATGTCGACGCGGCTGGCAGAATCCGCCGGGCTCATAAGCAACACGTTCGAGGCGATCGAGCCCAGGGCCACCAAAGCGATATCGGAGGTATTGTGCTTGCCAGACGGCTGAACTCTACCGGTGTACTGCATCGGGCCACTCGTGGTGGCCGACGATCACATTAGCAACCGCGATTGCCTGAACTGGCTTGACTTGCAGCCGAGCCGAAGTGTCTTGTTTATGAGCTTCGGGAGCATGGGGTTGTTCTCGTCGAAGCAGCCGATAGAGATCGCTAACGCGCTCGAGAGGAGTGGGGTCAGGTTCTTGTGGGTGGTGCAGAACCCACCACCGGACGATGAAATCTGGCGCAACTTAGCTCTTAAACCAGAAGATGATCCAGGTATGTTTCTGTGTATTGTCTACATCAAGCCACATAAGAATAATCCGCGGGATTTCTTGTTTTTGGTCGAAAATTCGCGAGACTTCGAATCATGGTTAGAAGTCTAACAATTTTCATGAGCTCTCAACCTATTGGTAGTATTGACGGGATTTGCGTTCCTTGGTCACGAGCTGTAACAGTTGCTCTGGGGGTAGATCGAAGCTTGGTCACATCAACCGGAAGATTAAAGCCCCTCCCGTGACAGATCCCAAATGTGATGAATGGCAAGTGAATGACCACAATGTGATGTCTTGGATATTCAATTTCGTGGAACTGGAGATCTACGAGATATTTGCATGTTCAGAGTCAGCCAAGGCATTGTGGGATTCGATATACTAGATGTATGGTCAAGCTAGAAATGCATCTCGGATCTTTGAGCTGCAGCAAGGACTTGCTTGTTCTAAGCAAGGCGCAATATAATTTTTCACCGAACACCTCGAAAAAATGAAGAAGCAATGGGATGAGCTTCGTCAGTATAGACTTGCGATCCAGAATGTGATGGATTATGTCAATCGAGAAGAACAAGATAAAATCTTTCAGCTGTTCGCAAACATCAAGCTTGAATTTGAGGACACCAAATATCAAATTCTTATGAGTCCTCAATTGCCTACTTTCAATGAAGTTTGTGCCATAATCCAAAATGAGGAAACAAGGAGACGTGTTGTACCTTTAGCTCCAATTACATCAGGAGAGCTTGGTGAACACACGGCCCATAGTGCTATCAACACGAAGCAAGGAGACTCCACTGCTCGGTTTGCCAAAGGAAAATTTAAGAAACCAGCACGATTCCATTGTGAGCATTGCAATCGCGATGGCCATTCCAAAGAGAGGTGCTGGGTCCTTCATCCGCATCTGTGTCTTTCCAAAGGCTGGGGTTTGGAAGCTAAGGTGGCAGTCCAAGACAATCCGAATGATTTTTAATCCAAGTTGGAGGCTTTGTCTCAACAAGTTCAGCAATTACTTCATATACATGGCAATGGAACGAACGCTTCTGGCACTGAAACTGGAAATTTGGCTATGACATCTGGTAATGTTCAAGCTTACTTAGCTTTATCCAAAACTCAGTTTATTGTTGACTCTGGGGTTACAAACCACAAGTGTAGTTCTCCAAACTTGCTATCCAACATTACTTCAGGTGTGTCATATCCACCTATTACTAGTGCTAATGGTGGGCAGGTTCCAACTAGTGGTGTTAGACAAATTAAATTTTTCTCAAATAATTTTGAAGCGTTATTGGTACCTGAATTATCCTCAAATTTAATGTTAGTTAGCAAATATACTAATTAGTGGAATTGTAATGTTAGTTTTACTCCTCAAAAGGTGTTTTGTCAAGATCAAACGACCAGGAGGATGGTTGGTGAAGGGCAGTTGCAAAATGGGCTATATATGGTGGACCTTAACAATGAAGTGTTGATGGCACAGAGGAAGACTGTTGATACTTCCCAATTGTGGCATTGGCGTCTGGGTCATCCCTCTGATCGGGTGTTACATGCTTTTGACATGACTTTAAGTTATGATTCTAATTGTTGTGATCCTTGTCATCATGCTAAGCAGTAGAGGTTACCATTTCCACATTGCACACATAAATCAGAACAGTTTTTTGATTTAGTTCACTCGGATGTTTGGGGGGCTTCTCATATTGACTCTAAGGAGGGCTTCAAGTATTTTGTTACATTTATTGATGATAAATCCCGAGCTACGTGGCTTTATTTTCTTAAATCCAAAAGTGAAGTTATGATTGTGTTTCAAGATTTTTGCAATATGGTGAAAAATCAATTTAACACCATAGTGAAGATTCTTTGTACAAACAATGGAACTGAATATACCAATTAGGCTTTTCAAGTGTTCCTACGTGGTTTGGGAGTCATTCATCAGACCTCTTGCGTGGGAACTTTACAGCAGAATGGAGTTGCAGAAAGAAAAAATAGGTATATGCTTGAGGTTACTTGAGCATTGTTATTCTCAGGAAATTTACCCAAGACATATTGGGCAGATGTAGTCCTTACGAGCTACTACTTAATCAACCATTTGCTTAGTAAGGTGTTGGGGTATAAAGTTTCAATTGAAAGTCTATATGGCCGAAAATTTGGTATCTCTCACCTAAGAATTTTCCGATGTGTCTTTTATGTGCATTCTCAATCTGGTGACAAACTGGATCCATGGGCTCGGAAGTGTGTGTTTGTTGGATAATCTAATGTCAAGAAGGGATACAAATGCTATAAACCAAGTACTATATGTGTTTATATTTCTTGTGATGTTGTCTTTGATGAGGCTCACATGTTTTTTGCTAAGAATCAAATTCAGGGGGAGCAAGATGACTATTCTGAATTTTTGTTTCCTATCCTACCTGTCGGGAATTCAATGTTGGATCAAGAGGAAATTCCAACAGCGGCTGCTCAAGGGAGTCAGCCTATGAATATAGAAAATGCCAATGCTACCCCTAATGTCACTACCATTCCTAATACAGTTACCATTACAACAGATGCAGCTGATTTGGAAGTTGGGGCTGAAAATGCAACAGAGGTAGCTCCAGCAGATGTGGCACCCATTATCTCAGCCCCAATTCGCAGGTCATCCCGCATTCCAAGGCCTTTAACGCGGCTCCGTGATTTTTCAACATATCATATTGCTCAGCATCCCATTCAAGATTTTATTGGGTATGATAGAATTTCCCATAATTATTTAAGTTTCTTATCTACCATTGAAAATCAACAGGAACCCAATACCTTCTTGGAAGCATGTAAAAGCAGCGTGTGGGTGAATGCCATGAAAGATGAGCTTCAGGTATTGGATCATAACCATACTTGAGAACTTGTTAAATTGCCAAATAGGAAGAAGACAATTGGATGTCAGTGGATTTACAAGATCAAATACAATAGTGATGGTTCAGTTGAGAGGTGCAAAGCTCGGCTTGTCGCAAAAGGGTATACTCAAGCCTATGGGATATACTACAAAGAAACAATTGCTCTTGTAGTAAAAATGAATACTGTTCGTGTCCTTCTATCTGTAGCAGTTAACTGTAACTGGCCATTGTTTCAAATGGATGTGAAGAATGCCTTCCTTCAAGGAGACTTGGAGGAGGAGGTCTATAAGGATCTCCCTTTAGGACATCCTTTAGAGAATAATAAGGGAATGGTTTGCAAATTAAAGAAGGCAATATATGGTTTCAAACAGTCGCCTAGAGCATGGTATGGCAAACTAAGTTCCGCACTCATTAGATTTGGTTTCAAAAGGAGCGCAGCTAATTCTTCAATGTTTACTAAAGCAGTTAGTGAAGGTATTGTTGTTATTCTCATTTATGTTGATGATCTTATTATTACTAGCAGTAACTTAACGGGTATTGCAGAACTTAAGCAGTTGTTGAGCAAGGAGTTTGACATTAAAGATCTTGGAAAATTGAGGTATATTTTGGGCATAGAGGTAGCAAGTTCTAACAAAGGTCTATTCTTAACTCAAAGGAAATATGTCCTAGATCTACTGAAGGAGACTGGTAAGTTGGGCGTTAAACCTACTAGCACACCTATGATTTACAAAAGAAAGACCGTGTCTAAGGAAACACCATTACAGGATATTGGGCAATTTCAGCATTTGGTAGGGAGATTGATTTACTTAACCATTACTAGACTTGATATTGCTTATTATATCAACTATGTGAGCCAATTTATGCAGAAACCTACACAAGGGCATATGGAGTTGCTAAACTAGCTCCTTCGATATCTGAAAGCTTCTCCGGGAAGAGGAATACTGTTGAAGAATAATGGTGATACAGAGATTGTGGGGTTTACTAATGCTGATTGGGCTGGGAACCCAATGGATAGAAAATCTACCATAGATTTTTGTACCTTTGTTGGTGGAAACATTGTTACTTGGAAGAGTAAGAAGCAAACAGTTGTGGCCAGATCTAGCGCAGAGGCTGAGTACTGAGCCATGGCTACCCCCACTAGTGAGATCATATGGCTCTGTCTATTACTTCAAGAATTGGGTTGTGATGTCATGTCTAAACCTACGAAGCTATTCTGTGATAATCAGGCGGCAACACACATTGCTTCAAATCAAGTCTTTCGTGAGAGGACCAAATACATAGAGGTCGATTGTCACTTTGTGAGGGAAAATGTTCAAGACAAGACGATAGAGACACTATGGGTCCGTTTGATAACGTGCCAAACAGTGAAAATTTTTATTCTTTTGTTCCCAGAAATAGATCGGGAACAGAAATGCGTTTAGTAAACTTTTTGTTCCCGGACACATTTTTGCAAAAATTTGTGCCCAGAAACAGTTTTGGAAGAGAAACAAAAAGTAACAAAAAGTTGCTTCTTGTTTCTCGGCACAATTTTGAGAATCAGTTTTTTTTCTTTTTCTTTTTTTTGTTTTCTTCTTTTTGTGTTGCTCTTCTTGGGTTGTGGCTAGTCGCCAGCGGCCGGCGACCGGCCACAGCCCAGGGCCGGCAAGGGCGTCACGGCCCTCGCCGGCCGCCGGTGGAGGCGAGGGTCCCTCTTGCCGGCGAGGGCGAAGGCTGGACCCTCGCCGTCTGGGCGAGGCGATGGGTAGAAAGAAAAAAAATATTAAACAATTCAAAATATTATTAAAATATTATTAATAAAAAGAAATTTTGTGTAGTTATCAAACGCATTTATGTTCTTTTCTATTATAGGAATAGAAATTTTGGACAATTACTAAACGCCTTCAAATGCTTAGAAATTATTTTCGGGCACAGAATCAAAAAGAATCATTTCTGAGTAAAAATAGTTCCCGGGCACAGAATGGTTGTCATGCGCACCCTATATATTCATAATAAGGATCAACTTGTTGATGTCTTCACCAAAGCTTTATCCAAGGGAATACTTCAGGATATGGTGAACAAGTTGACCCCTAATGATGTCTTCACTCCAACTTGAGGGGGAGTATTGGCGGTATTGGTGGGGTTTGTGTTCCTATTCAAGGAAAGGAGAGATTGTAAGCAAACCTGCATATTGATAATTTACCTATTTTTTGGAGTTTCCTGTTTTTCGGGTTTGCTTGTTTCCTTTGTTGTGGCAACCCTTGTGTACAAATTGCAGAATAATGATTGCTTAACTCTCACGACAAAAAATTAGAGAGTTGAGAGTTTTGACCGGGGACGTAGGCACATTGCCTAACCTCGTAATTCTTGTGTTCTTTTTGTGATTGCTTTACTAAAATTCAACTCAACCCGACTTTTATTGAGATTTCTTTGTAGGCCCCCCCACTTTCCTTTCTCGTCAGGCATAGACGCGATCCTTCCGCGTGGGTTCACGGAGAGAACCAAGGACAGAGGGCTGGTGCTGAAGTCATGGGCCCCGCAAGTGGCAGTGCTGAGTCACGACTCGGTGGGTGGGTTCATGAGCCACTGCGGGTGGAACTCATTGATGGAGGCGCTTCTCGCCGCTGTGTCCATGATAGTCCGGCCGCTCTTCGCAGAGCAGAAGCGGGTCAGGGCGTACCTGGCCTGGGAGATGAAGCTGGTGCTGTCGGTGGCCGAGTCGGAAGGAGGGTTTGTGACGTCGGATGAGTTGGTGGGGCGAGTGACCGAGTTGATGTGCTCGGAGAAAGGGAGAGAAGCGAGCGAGCTAGCGGCGGAGATGAGGAATGCGGCGAGGCAGGCGTTGAGCAAGGGAGGGTTGTCCCGGGTGGCGATGTTGAAGTTGGTGGACTCATTTAGAAGCGGAACGATGTGAGAAGGTGAGTAATTACAGCATAATTTACCCACTACGTCGAAGATCAATGAAAGCATCGTTTATATTCTTGTTCAAATATAATATGGCCGGAAAGGGTGTAATGAATGGTGCAAGTGTTTCTGTGGTTTTGCTATCTTGAAGCAACGACAACCCCACAATCTTCTGCATAGACATCTCTATCTACGCATGTACGATTCAGGAATAAATCGATGGTTGACATTCGTTGCAACCCTTAGAAAATCTTTACTCCATATAAAGAAGTTATTGCACGCAATCGATACATCTAACTAGACTAAATAGCCATTAATGTTGAATACGTTTGGGTCTCATAAAAATTATAGGTTTTGCACATCTTGTAGATTCATAGTGTCTACTAATTTTCAATGAAATGATTTTATTAATTACTTTTAATTTATGTATAAATAGTGGCATATGAAACTTCAACAAGAGCAAATGCTTTATTTAAATTGTTTTATTTTGCTAACGTGGACGTGGCACGGCTAGTGTCTGCGTCAGCGATTTCAGAACAAAATTGGTTGGAATAACTCAATTGGTCAATTGTGAAATGTTTAGAATTGAATTAGTACTAATGCAACATGATTGAGACTTTTTTTTTGTACTTTTCCCTATATCTGGGCTGTCAAAAATGCTCAACCCATCAGGTCATGCATTTTGCCAATTCGGGTAATAGCTAAAAAACTGGGCATTATGGCGGTTCGGTTCGGGTCGTAAACCCGAACCAAATCGAAACATATTAAAACACCAAATACTCACTCAAAGAGAGTTCTGGATTTTTCTTTTACCCTCAATCAACCTCACCATTGACTTCTCCTCTTCTCGCATGATCTCTCTCTTAGATATGACCGCTGCTGGCTAAGATGAACGGTGTCGATGTGACCAAGCAGATTTAGCAGATGGTCAGATTCATTAGTCGGGAGGCGGAGGAAAAGGCCCAACTAGATGTCCGCCTCTGCTGAATAGGTACTCTTCTCTTTCCTGTCGATTCAAGCCAATTGAAAAGGGTGTACCTTTTTTTTTCACCCGTGAGGCGAAAATGAGAACCAGTTTGCTGAGTTCGACAATACCATCATAAGGATCGCTGCTGTTAACGTCTCGGATGACCAGGTTGACACCTTTGTGTATGTGAATTCTGAGAAGACCCATCAGTTGTTCCAATGCTGAAGAAGCAGAAGAAGATGACGAGGACGCTCACTGATGACAAAAGCAGGTGAATCTGTAGCTCTCTTGTGGTGAAGTTACTAATGAGTGGGGTTGGAGAAAAATGCTTCTTTTGTTTCCACGACGAGAAGGGAAAAACTGAGGTTTGCATCTAAGTGATTTTGAGAGGTTGCTTGGTTCAACTTCTACGAGATCTCCATCTCCTGCTAATCATTCGATTAAAATAAAAATAAGAGAGAAAAGAATAGAAAATCGAAATTTCGTTCCGCAATATAATATTTGAACTGCTTCAACTTTGCCAAAGTGAGCCTGAGCTGCATAATGAAGAGAAGTCCACCCTTTGTCATCTCCTTCACGATCTTTCTCGAGCAATCATGTCCTTTAAACAGATCATAATCAAGAGAACCATCAAAATCTATTAAGACAGATTTCCTATGCCTCTAGAACAGCTTTCATGTTCAACATGCAGCTTGATAAGTTTTTTTCTTGGAACAAGTGCACTGAATTTCTAAAACTTGTGTCACGCCCGAACCCCGCGGACGCGCAACACCCCTCTTCGGTCGTTATGATGCGATGACCAGGACTCGGTCACCGACCCTTTTCTTTTTATCTTTGAATTACGCAAGCGGAAACGATAACAACAATCCCCGGACAACAACAATGAACAGGGATAGCAGAGGAAAACCATTTTTTTTATTAACCCTGGGAAAAATACTTACAAGCCCTCATTGAGCGTTTCCACAAAAAGCCAGCAAAAAGGCAAAAGCTAAGGTTAATCTACTCTACCAAAACATCAGCTTCTAGGCCTAACCTCATGGACCAACCAAAAACTGCGGTACTCCAAACTACAAACCACATAGGAAACAACGACGTGCTAAGGTCCTGAAAAAGGTTTAACAACAACAAATGAGATAAAATCTCAATAAGTTAACGGCCTAAGTCCCGCTTAGGAGGCCAACTTGCACGGGGTCCCTAAACAGGCAAAACAACATCAATAGCAACATTATTACACAACCTCAGGTATCCTTACCTCGCCTTGGTACACTCGCTGATGAAATGAACATGTCACATACTCAAAGCATTTAAATAAACTTTCCACGCATCAATACATCACAGGAGCGCGTGTCTCGATTATAAGATAGAATCCACTTGGGCACGTCCCATACCATGCCTAGCAGTTTCTACCCCATAATCAAGCACTATGCATCACACGTATTTCAATTATTACGCCCCCTCGAAGCCACTACACACTAAGCGATCTACAGCAAGATGACAATCTATCGGTATAACCGGGCTCCGTCCCGCCCCGTCGAGCACGGCTACGTCAAATGATCTACAGTAAGACAACATTCCAATACGGCAACATTAAATGATCTATAGTAAGATGGTATCCCGTATGGAGCATCGAGTCCGGCCTCGGGCCACGACAAGGCATCCGGAGTATCAGCAATCCAGATAATCTTCAGGCATCCGATAAAACGAGTATTGTCAAGCGATCTACAGCAAGACCCCGATAAACCAGACATCGTCTAGCGATCTATAGCAAGACGGCTCCGACGTGTGACCACACGAGCACACAAGCATTCCGGCCAATTATTATCTTTTTAATTAGCCCATGCGTACATGAATCGCGCTCTCATCGATGCCATACAATAATACCAAGTGATCACACATGCAAACAGTCAATCAATTCTTGCAAGTTTTGCTGCCAAACACGTTTATCAACCATAAAGCATCACAATCATTTTATGGCATAACCATAAAAATAAATTAATTCCAAAAACCTCATAAATTTTCCTTAGAAACTTTCGTTCAAAACCATTTGTCAAATAATCAATTTAATATGACGATTCACGACATAATCGTCACCATTCAAGCTAGAAATCATAATTTGAGATTCAAGATTTTTCGAAATAATAATAAATAAATTCGGAAATTAATTATTGAATAATATCTGAAAATAATTTATTTTCAAAATTCAAAATATTTTCTCGAATCATAATTATTCAAATCATTTGATAAAAATGCCAACTTATACGGTAAAATCCAATATTGGCGTCAAACGTTAGAAATTTTCCGAAAATAATAATATTTAATTTTCGAAAATTAATTATTTAATAATAAAATATTAATATTTATTTCGGAATTAATTTATTAAATAATAAAATAATATTTAAATTCCGAAAATAATTGATTTAATATAATAATCAATAACAATAAAATAATTGATAACTTATTCCCTAATCACACTTAACTAATCACCAATCCATAATTAATCTAATCTAACATAAATTAAACTATCTTAAGTAAGTTTAACCCTAAACACGAGATTAGGGGTTAACTTACTCGGTTAATGACGTCGTTTATACGAGAACGACGGCGGCGATGAGAGCGGTTGGCGGTGGTTACCGGCTCGGGCTCGGCGGCGGACGGACGATGGCGAACGGCGAAGAAACGGCCCTGTGGGCTGCTCCGGCGCTGCCTAGGGCTGCCGGACAGCGGCAGAGACGAGCGGCAGAGGTGGACGGCGGAGCTGGTTGGCAGCGAGCTCGGCCGGACGAGCGGCGGTCGCGGCGGCGGGTTGCTGTTCGCACGGGAAGCAGTCGGCCAGGGGGAAAGGGAGCGGCTGTCGGGGTGGCGGTGGCTCACCGCGGGGAGGACGACGGGCGGCGGAGCCGAGGTGGCACGGCGGCGAGATGACGAGCGGCTGGGCCGGCGGGGCTGGACCGGCGGAGAGCGCTGCTCGCGTGGCACTAGAGCAAGCCGGCGACAGGCGGTCGTGGGCAGCGGCTGGCGGACGGCGCGGCTGGGCTAGGCGGGCGGCGACGGCACGCGGTTGGGCGCGGCGTGCGGCTGGTCGGGCAGAACCGAAGCGGAACAAAACCAGTCGGGGAAAGAGGTGAAGAAGGAAGAAAAGAAAAGAAAAAGAAAAGAAAAGAAAGGGAAGAGAGAGAGAGAGAAAGAGAGAGAAGTTGGTGGGGATAGGTGAGAGGAGGCCTAATTCCAAAAAAAATCCCAAACTTTACACTTTGTCCCAATTATACCCTGAACTTTTTTTTGTCTCAAGAAAAACCTCAAACTTTTATCCGAGTCCTAAATCTACCCTACTGTTATAACTCCGTCCAATTAACGTCAGAAAAAAAAAAAAAAAAAAACAGAACCAGCAGCTGCGGCGAGGCCAAGCCTTCGCCGATGGCCAGGCCGCAGTCGCCGGGAAGGAGCGGCGGCCCTCACCTGGGCCTACCCGAAGGCCGGCTACCCTCGCCGGCCCCGGGCGAGTCGCCGGCGAGGGCCTGCAGCCCCCGATCTGGGGCGAGGGTCGCGCCCTCCCCCAGATCGGGGGCTGCAGGCCCTCGCCGGCGACTCGCCCGGGGCCGGCGTGTCACGCCCCGCACTTCTCGGCGCGCCACATCCCTCGTTGAGGTCGATTCGCATGCGACGTCCCAGGACGCGTCGCCGACCCAATACCCAACACAGAGATTTAAAGCACATGCGGAAGTAATTAAAATCACCCGTACATTAAAATACACATAACCAAGGATAGCTACATAGCCAACAACATGAATGACATACTCTTGCATTACTACTGGGAAGCATTTGCAATATTCATATACAGCCCACGCTCAAAAATCAAAAACAGGTACGTGACTAGGCGGTCAAGCACTATATCTAGCCGGGGCTCCTCCCAAAAAGCATCGGTACGCCTGCCGTCCTCAAGGCTGGGGGTCTGAAAAATTGGGTTTCAACAACAGTGAGAATAAATCTTAGCGAGTAATTCCCTAAACCTAAATTAGGCTAAAGTGCACCTCCTGACGAGTACTAAATAACACACAAATCAAATCATAAACCGACTCAGGCCCGCGGGCCTAAATCTAATTCGTACTCGACCCTGCAGGTTAGGCATTCTATAAATATAATCACAACAGCATCATAGAATTAGATTGCGGCACATATACACATATCACCTTGTCTCGGCTCATGTAATGCTTATGCTCGTGCTCGCACTCATGTTCATGTCTCAACAATGCATTAACGCACACTTGCATGCTAGCACTCTGCCATTTATCAATTTCTCCTCCGACCTGCGTTAAACGCATCAGGTCCGACCCGCGTAAAACGCATAAGGTCTATCACTTCGAGATCGATCTCTAGCCCGCGTAACACGCATCAGGCTTATGGCACAACACCCGCGTAAAACGCATCAGGTTTGGCCATCTTCCGGTAAACCGGGCATCGTCCCACGTAACACGCCTCAGGACGGATTCACTACCCCGCGTAAAACGCATCAGGGCTTATTGTGATCACACATTCACAAACACCAATTTTTATCTGAACCCCGCGTAAAACGCATCAGGGCATTTTAGGTGATCACAATGCACATGTCACTTGGCACACTTGTAGATGCACATGTCGTGCCAATGCTTGAGATGCACACTCATGGCTATAACGATCACACTTGTGCATTCACACATTTCACAATGAGCATTTAATATCGCTACACCACTTGTTCGATTCGTCACGCAATATGCTCATACCACAATTCATTACACCCAACCACATATTAGTACAACCATGGAATCAATTCAAGCACCTGTGCACGGTGCACAATTCACAAGCATAATCACACAGCCAGTTCAATAAGAATTCACGCATTCAAGGCCCACCAAGCTAATCCATTCCTAGTCCCGCCAGACATACGATATGACATCATCAAATTAATCACAAACAAGGCTCAATTAGCTAGTCAATTGATCAATGCGATCATTCCCGGTAATTGCACAATTAAACCTCAATTGATCGCGCCTTGCCCAAATTAAATCCCGTCGCGGGCAGCCACTATACCGCGGGTTCTAGGCCAATAATTATCTCCAAAATGCTCCATTAAACTCCCCAAAACATCCTTTAAATCAGCCACGATAAAGACCAATGAGGCGTGCACTAGCATTCACATTCAAGGCCCGAACCTTTGGGCCATTCCGATCCAATTCTGTCTAGCCAATGCACAGCGCCTCTCGGGCCACTAAACCTCCATTAATTTATCGCACTAAGCCCGTAGAACAACCACCAAAAATAGCCACCACCCGGTTTATAAATTTCATTCCCCAAGTCCACCATTTTGTCCAAATCCCGACACCTACTCTTCGCCACATCACAGCACTATACCAGCCACTAAACCTCGACCAAATAATCATCCTTGGTCACCAAAAACACCACAAAATCAGCCCCTAACAGTAGCCACCATTTAGCCCCTAATTATCCTAATTAACCCCTAAAACCCGTCTAGAAATGCAAATTGTCCTAATTAGGGCTTAGGGTCAAACTCACCGGATGTCCTAAGCTTGAAACGGGTCGTACACGCGACGAAAAGGGGCTGGGTAGCGACAGTCCCTCGCCGGAACAGTAACGGCGGTGGCGGCTCCGGCAAACGGCGCGAGCGGCGGCGACGGTCTAAGCTAATCCACGACGGTTTGGAGAGGAGAAGGGCTGCCGGCTGAGGTGAGAGGGACGGCGGCTCACGGCGGCGGCACCGGAGACGGCGATGGCGCTCCGGCGAAGGCGCACGGCGTTGAGGGATGGGGGCCGAACCGGTGGTGATGGGGTAGCACGGCTTCGGCTGGGACGACGGCGGCGACGTCCAAGTGCCGGGGCGGTGTTGGGGAGTAGGCTGGACGGCGGTTGGGACTCGCCGGACACGGCGACGAGCCGAGCTCGGGCGCTCGGGAGGAGAGGAAGGTAGCGCCGGCAGAGCTGCCGCGCGGCGTGGCGACGGCGCGAGGAGGACGGCGGCGTCGGCGGCTGGTAGGGTGGCGTCGAGCGGAGGCGGAAGGCGGTCGAGCGGCGGTCGGGCGGACTGGGCAAAAACGAAGCAGAACCAGTCGGGCTGGGGGAAGGAAGAAGGAAGAGGAGAGAGAAGAGAGAGGGAAAGAAGGAAAGAAGGAAAAGAAGGAGAGAGAGAGTGGCAGAGGGCAGGTCTGCATCGCGTGGGCGGAGGGGACGTCCGCATGGGGAAGGCGCACGCGCAGAGGAGAGAGGAGAGAGAGGGAGAGAGAGAAAAAAGAGAGGAAAGATAAAAAGAGAGAAAAAAAAAGGGGGAGAGGGGAACGTGCGGGCAGGGGTGTTCGGCGCGGTAGATGGAGAGAGAGAGGGAGGGGGATAAATTCAAATGTTCAATCAAATAAATAATGCAATTCAACGGCCTATAATTAAAACCGACAACGATCTACTAGTCCAAATGAAACCTCGAATATAAAAAGGGACAAACGCCAAATCAATTAAGTCAAACTATCACGAGGGAGGTCTACTAGTCCAAATTCGCACCTGGTCAAAAACTCCCATTTTTCCGTCATTCCTGACAATCTCAACGCTGGCTACGATAATATTGACACCGTTCAATTTATTTCGTCCTGAAACTCCCGAAAATCGACTGCCAAGTTCGGGATCTAAATAACGGCCAAATTTGATCGAGTGCGATTCTAGCGAAATCTCTAATTTAAAATGGTAACCGGGAGTGATCAGTTCCCGGGCGAGATTTTACTATAAGCACACTGACAAATTATGCGTTTTATAAATCTCAAAAATGGGCCGAAATTCGGGATGTCACACGTGTCGCGACCTAAAAAAAATCGGGTTTCGATCTTAGGCTAATGGATTACTAGATCAATTAAATTAACTAACCTAGCTCGAGTTCTCCCAAACTCTACCAAATCGCAACTTAGGTCCAATTGTGAGCATGCAAATATTTTCAACGGGAGTCGCCACTAATCATTTAGGGTAGGTTGATTAGAAACCTAAATAAAATAGCGGGAGTACTATTTTATTTCTACGAACCAGAAATCATAAATTCGGGACTTGGTTACGCTAGATTCCCTAACGCCCTTTCGGTACCAATTTCGAGAAAAATACTCAATTTGATAATTTTGATAAATCCTAACTTAGAGTTCAAAGGTGCAGAAATTTCTTTTTTGATTTTTACTTGTTTAAATGAAAGCTAACTTATATGCAATGACGTGCAAAAATTGACATGCGATTAATGCAATCTAACATGCAAACTATATGTCATGCGACAACGTGACCTATTTCTAATGACGGGCACATTATTTTTTTGTATTTTTTTAAATGAAATTCGGAATTAAAGATGCCAATTATCTAAACATGCGATTTTAAACTAAAGAAATTGACCTAATCTAAAGCAATCTTTTTGGTATTTTTTTTTATCGAAATTCGAAATTAAAATCAAGTAAAAAAAATAACCGCGAAATCTTTCGAATTAACTTTCGATCTGAAGCCTGATAGATCGACCCTAAAATTCGAAATACCCGCTATGGAAATAATTCTATCTAAAGCCTGATAGATAGATTTATTTCCACGTGTGCGGTTGCGGATTAGGAAATTTTCCTAATCGATCACATCTTAAAAAATTTAGATATCTCAAATATTTTGGATATATTCAAAAGATTTTGAAAATTCTAACTGATATCCAAATTTAAGGAATAATAGATATCTAAGATTTAAAAAAAAAAAATCCTAATTGAGATAATGCTTATTATTCAAATATACAAAATTAGATATCAATAAGCACAAATTAGGCAATAAAATGTTCAAACCAAATCAGGATAAGATATTTACCTAAATGCGTAAATAACTTCCCAAATTTGAATCGCGCGGATCGGGATTGCGGATCGGCGCGTCGGGAACGGCGGCGCGACGTCGGGAACGGCGGCGCGACGTCGGGAACGGCGGTACGGCGTCGGGAGCGGCAACGGCGTCGGGATGACCAACGGCGGATGGACCGGCGGCGATGGTGGCTATGCTCGATGATGGGACTACTCACGATGTGGGGTGTTCGACCTCTCGATCACAAGCAACTCATCAACATTGCGGCTAAAGATACTCCCAGTGGATGACTTACGGCCGATGGAGGCGTGATGGTTCACAAACAGTAGCGTGATATTCTATTGTCCGTTCTTCATCCCAACGTCCAAAACCTTCACAATCTCCTTGCCAACTATCCTTATGCTTGCATGAAATACAATCACAAAGCCCACGATAATATTATTAAATCTGGACAGCACTCAGAAGGAGACAAATCCAACCTTCTGATGTGCTTGTTCGTAGCACAAGTGAAACAGCAAATCGTGGATCGTTGGTGATGCAGGCGCTGCTCACGTGATTGATGCAAGAGGAAATCACGGTCTGTCGGAACAGCAGCCCGTCAGCGTCTCGGTTGAGTGGGGGGCTCGTCTGGGCTTGGTCACACGGCAGTAAGCCTCAATTGGGACGAACAGCGTCTGTCGTGGGGGTCAGCACAGCGAAGCAGCGTTGGCGTCAAGGCTAGGCAAGGCGAAGCTAAGAGGAGCTCGGCTGCGGGCACTTCTCCTCTCTTTTCTCTCTTCTCTCTTTTTTTCTGAAAATTCTCTCGTGTCTCTCTAAAAATCAGCTCTGAAAATTCTGAGAACCCCCTGATTATGATGCATAACCCTATATTTATATCGCAAACCTAGGTCAACTAGCCGGGCTTTCTAGTCCTAATGGGCTTAGGTTTAGGCTTTACCCTTTAATTTAATTTAATTCTAAGTGGGCTGAATTAATTCGGGCTTTTCTTTAATTAAGCTTGATGGGCTAATTTAAGCTCAAATTAAGACAACCAAGCCCTTTTGACGTGTGATTTTCGGCCCCCGTCTTCCGAATGAGTCGAGTCTCGTTCGATTCCCGAGTCTGATTCACGTGATGAATTTTAAGCTCGCTCACCACCGCCGATCTGATGCGGAATGCAATTAATCTATATGAACCTAAACTATATGCTATGCAATTTTAATATTTTTGTTTAGGGGTTAAAAATTTAATCCCTAATTTTCTATGCAATTAACACTAAATGATGCGCCAAAATTTAGGTGTCAACAGCTGCCCCTCTTTGAGTGGAGGCTCGCAGAGGTTTCGCTCAAAGACTGAGACCTAAATTTAAACTATGAAAAATGATGAATTTTTTTTTTAAAATGATGCATGATATGCAAACAATAAGGAACGTATGTTAAGGCTTCTCACTTCATGTGGAGCGGTGAAAGAGTCTTACATACGGATCGCACAAAAAGCGTCCAAGTGGGGGAAAGCTTTATAATGCTTTAAATTCCCTCGATCTCCAAACTTCTAGTCCACTGGAAGTAAGGTTCTCAAGGTACATGATTGCCTATCTGTTACCTGTAGTTTCCTACATATGCGAAATAGCGCATGATATGAAGAAAGAATGGGATGTGTTGTCTATACCACTGGACAATCACGAAAAGGATCATGTCACCTCTTTCATTCGGGTGAGCATGAAATGGCGTGCTTCGTACTCCACTTAGCAACACCAAGAGAGAAATTATGTCGCCTGTCCTACTGGGCGAACATGAAATGGGGTGTGCTTCGTACTTCACTTAGCAACACCAAGAGAGAAATTATGTCGCCTGTCCTACTGGGCGAACATGAAATGGGGTGTGCTTCGTACTCCACTTAGCAACACCAAATGTGAAATTATGTCACCTGTCCTACTGGGCGAACATAAGAATACGGTGTGCCGCGTACTCCACTTAGCAACACCAAAAGAGAAATTATGTCGCCTATCCTACTGAGCGAACATAAAATGGGGTGCGCCGCGTACTCCACTTAGCAACACCGAAAGAGAAATTATGTCACCTATCCTACTGGGCGAACATAAAATGGGGTGTGCTTCGTACTCCACTTAGCAACACCAAATGAGAAATTATGTCGCCTGTCCTACTGGGCGAACATGAAATGGGGTGTGCTTCGTACTCCACTTAGCAACACCAAATGTGAAATTATGTCGCCTATCCTACTGGGCGAACATGAGATGGGGTGTGCTTCGTACTCCACTTAGCAACACCAAATGTCACCTGTTTCACTTGGTGAACATATGAGAGAGATAATTTCTCATATTCCGAAGAGAAAAACAATGAAGAATAATTAGCAGACGTACCTGAATTCTTCTTATGACAGAGTCAATGGCATCGCTCCTGTTTTTACTTGAGAAAAGGTTAAAATAACACATGCGCAGAAGCAGAGAAAACATAATTCATGAATCTGCTTGCATTACCAAGCTTTATTAGGGAATTTATTAATAAGAACAACCATTTCGTCCTTTTGACATTTTGATCATATTAAATGAGAGACCTTTAATCAGAAAGGACTTTCCACTCACTCTCAATGAAAGGCTTTTGACCCGACCTTTGATACGGGTATAAGAATCACTTGAACTCTCTTCATCGTGCTTGACAAGGGTTCGGATATTCTCAAAATCAGTATGACTTGGCCAATCTGAGAGGTCTTTATAAGGACTAAAACGTGAGCTTGGTCAATGGCTTAGCAAAAGGGACTCTTCGAATCGAGGCTATTGAAAGAATTGATATCACCAGCTATTCCGGGTTTACAAGTCAGGAATGCTGCAAAAATGAGATAGAAAAATCTTGCTCGCACTTCTTCGAGCAACATTTATAAGCATTTGAAACTCTACGTTAACTCAAGTGCCCTATTCTGAAGAGACTTCGGTAATGGTTGTAACGTAGGTTCAGGTAGGCTTGAAAGGAATGGCCTATTTTCATCAAAAGGGGTATTATGAACATGAAGATTGGTGATCATCCCATCTAGCAATTGCTCTTCAAATGGTCTTTTCCTTGAAGAATGATCTTGCATATCGACTCAGTTCTTATTGAAGCTTTTCTCTCTCCCTTTTTCTCTTTTTTTTTTGAAGAGAGATTTTCTTTTCTTCTCTCTCTCTCTCTTTTTTTTTTGAGAGAGAGATTTTCTCTTCTTCTCTCTCTCTTTTTTTTTTCGAGAGATTTTTCCGAGAGAGAACTTCGATTTGATGGAGTCCTTTTGCATCCTTTCTGATGAATTTTCTTTTGAGCTTCTATTTGCCCCGAGTCAACTTGAACTTGTCTTGAGATGATTTCATTTGTTTATCACAAGAATGATCACCAATTGGGTTGAAATGAATTCACTGCTCAAATTGGGTATGCAAAGAGTATACTGTGTAGGGATTTAGAAAGAAATGCTCTTCGTCATATCTAAGGCACTCGAGCTAACACAGAACTTGTATGCAATAAATATACTTGAAGATTGATGCAAGTGAAAGCAAGAAAATTCTAACCATTTTGAACTTTCTAAGAAATTGCCCCGGTATGGGATTGTTCCTGACAGGGGTAAGAAATGAAACTCCGTTCAACGGGGTTAAGCAAATGATAACCTGTAGTGTTTAGATAGAGGAAATGAATGCCTCTCATCATTTTGATCGTCATACTTTTCGTGAGATAATCCTTTACCTTGTCAGCACGGAACTTTCACTCAACTCGCGCTAGGGATTATTATTCAGGACGTGTATAGAAATGTCTTGCCTTTCGTCATCTTAAAGTCTCTCATGCAATATGATCGCTTCATTTAGGACAGAAATAGATTGCCAAATTAAAAGCCTTCCTCAAATAAAGCTTAGTAACATCAATTGATTCATAAAATTCAACTTGACACTTGATAGAAATAAAGTTAGAATGAGTACAAGTCAAGTGTAATACTTCTTCACAGAATCAGAATTAACTGGACTGGAAAAAACACGACCATCCATCTCGGCCAAAATCAAAGCACCTCCTGGAAGGACTTTCTTCACGATGTACGGGCCGCCATAATTTGGGGCGAATTTTCCTTCTGCAAGAGGAACTATCGGCAATAACTTTCGCAGAATAAGGTCACCTACCTGAAAATGTCGAGGCTTGACTTTCTTGTTGAAAGATTTAGCAACTCGTTGTTGGTAGCACTGGCCATGACATAGAGCTCTAAGCCTTCTCTCATCAATCATGTTCAACTGGTCCAATCTCTGTTGGATCCAATCTGCTTCTGACAATTGTACCCTCGCGGGCCAGTGCCCATTTCAACCAATGATCCTTCCTCGATAGCTTCAATGAGCATGTTATTGAACATAGCAGTGATTCCCTCCATCGCATCATCAGGATCTTCTGTCACTGGAGGTGTTAAATCATCCATACCTCCCCATCCATCGGACACGATATCACGCGGGTCAATATAGAAGCTCGGGGGAGCCGAATATTTCACGTAGTAGTCGAACTTGCCGCTCGGTTGCCCCAGGGTGTCGATCACCTCTTTCTCTTCATGTATCATTCTTGTAGGACTCAGGGATGTGGTCTGGATGTTTGGAACTATGAGAGGATCATCTCGGCCTTGGCAGAGACACGAAGCACGAAATGTTGATGCCCCAGTATCTAAGAGGTCCTGAACCTTGTGCTTTAGATCAACATCGTACGACCATGGAACCATCTTGTCACTCTCATAAGCGCAGGGCTGAGATGATGCCAGGACCAATACTTCCGAAGCATCGAGTATAATGATCCTGTGGTCATTGTTAGAGGCGTCCTTGAGAGGGGGTATGTCAGGATCCAACTTAACTTGTTCATCGGTCATCCTTGCAAGTTCTTCATTCCAGTCAATGATGACTTGAGATATAGTGGTCACTACCCCGAATTTATCCGTTGTCCCAATCATTCCCTTTCTCATCAACTCATCAACTTTCTTTTCTATCTCACCGAGTGACACCACCTCACAAGTCGAAACGTAACCAGCTCGGACTAAAGCATCGAACATATCTTCGAGAGGGACCCTGAAGCCCTGAACCTGCTTGACTCCCGGACCAAGGACAACATTTGCACTGCTTGAATGATCAGGGAGTGGATTGTTCTGCACATTGGGGTTACCGGCTGGCTGTAGAGCAAACGCTCCTGTCTCGAGTAGATCCTGCACTCGATGTTTGAGTACTTGGCAATCATCTGTCGAATGCCCAACTTCACCTCTATGGTAATCGCATTTCTTCGACGGATCATACCTTGCATAGCCAGCAGCATTAGATCTTTGTGGCTCTGAATTCAGCAGGTTCTTCTTCCTTAGCACCGCCAGTACCTGAGATAATGTCCCAGGAAGTGGAGTAAACTGACGAGTTTTGCGCTGCTAGCGTGAGTTCTGCTGGCTTTGCCGCCCATAAGAGGTTGTTTGCTGGGTGCTAAATTGTAGCTTCGGGGCCTGAGCTGGCGTCTTCTGTACATAGGTCATGTTGACTTCGGGGACATGTTCTTTATCCTTATTACTAGTAAATCTCTTGCCTGATGAACCTGACTCACTGTACCATCCCTTCTTGAGCCCGGTCTCAATCTCCTCACCCATGGCTATCAGTTGGCCAAAAGATTGGGCGGCCGTCACTAACATTCGTGAACGAACCGGCTGCGGTAGGGTGGACATGAACAACTTCATTAAGTCACGTTCTGAGGGTTCAGGCATGATCTGTCCCGCCATGTTCCTCCAGCGAGTGGCATACTCCTTTAGAGTCTCGCACTTTTTCTGCTCGGCTCTCTCTAGGTCTTCCCTTGTAATGGTGACATCGAGATTGAACTTGAAGTGCTTGACGAAAAGGTTTGCCACCTCTTCCCATGAGTCTTTCCGGTTGATCTGGTGGTTGGTATACCACCTCATTGCGGCATCCTTCAAGCTTGCTTGGAAGGTTTGGATCATTAGAGGTCCATTAGAAACATATCTATTCATGAGCCCCTGGTACATATCGATGTGCTGAATCGGGTTTGAGGTGCCGTCATACTTCTCGAAGGCTGGCATTTTGAATTTATCGGGCACTTGGATCCGGGTAAAAATAGACAGATCAACAGGTGGAACACATTGAGTTCCCTCCACTTCACGTAACCTCTGGTCGAGCTTAGCCAACAACTTGGCGTTCTCATCATTCGGGGGTGGATGAAGAACATGGGCCGCTGGAGACGCACTAGTATCAGTCAGAATGACATCATCCGGTTGAAAGGTTGGATTAGTGTTCACTGCAGGAGATTTGTCGAGGCGAAGGCCTTGACGGGTTGGAAGTGGAATCTCCTATTGAGAGGCAGCATTGATCTGCTGCTGCTTGGCCATGAGATCACTCATCATTTTGGACATAGCAGCCGTGATCTGCTCATTGATTATGTTCATGTGTTTCTTCAGCTTTTCGTCAATCATGGCCGTAATCTCAGCTTGATTGGCCATCCTTCTTTTGGTCACGGATCGAGTATTATGAGGATGAGGGGGATCCGTGGTAAATTACCTGCAAAAAGCAACAATCGAATGAATACAACTAGTAAGAATAACGAGTCGGTCCATGACATCCCCTAGACCTTCAAGATGAAATTTCTTGCGAAAGACCGATTCGTCCAGTAAATCTCGAAATTCCAAATTGCTTCATTCAACAAAAACTTGGACTAATTCCAAAATTTACAAATTATAGCTTAATGCTTTTCATTGAATTGCCCAAGATGGAAGGTGTCTGAAAAGAATTCTTATAAAAATCGTTCAGAAACGACATTTATTACCAGAAAAGATCAATAGCATGAAGTACAAATGTAAGCTAACATTCCATCCTAAAAAGAAAGAAAAACTCCCTAAACTAAACAAGAAATCAGACGGTCTTCCTTTTTTAGAGGCCACGTGCCAAATGACTCAACCTAAATCATGGACCAACTCAAAATAAGATGAAGAAAACCAAAGATAAAGCTCGAGAAATTACCGTCTTTGGGGAGAAAATGTCAATCACAGAGACATGCACATGAATCGTGAGTTTAAACCTTAATCTATCTACCCTAAAGGCTTTTGCAAAATGAAGTGATGAACGGAACGACATGTCGCGGCCTCGCGCACACTCATCATGACTAGCCGCAGCCTCGCATACAATAGTCATGACTAGTCGGGTTCAATCACTTCGGCTTGATTCGGTCGACAAGGGGAACCTCTATGCGTAGTAGCCTCACGTGCATGAGGACGACCCTTGAGCCATTTTTTGAAAAATTTTCGGGACCCAGATGGGATAACCTTTAGCGAGGTCTTACCGCCAAGGTTAAAGAACCATCTAAATACCATCTTAGAACTATGGGTGTGACCCAGGTCCGGTCACAGGTTGTGTGTGGTGTAGTGTAAATACTGTAAATCATACACAACAATTATATGCAAACACCACTTCAATAGTGCAAAAATTAAATCACAATTTCACTCCACCAAGTCTGCAAAACAAAGGGTTAGCCAATCACTACTCCCCTTATAACTCCCATCCTGCAAAACCATTTAACACCTAAGAATGAGAATTCAATCAAATTTTGTCAAATCAAGTGATTTTTCCATGAAAATTTTTTTGGCCTAAGTCCTCCTTAAATTTTCAAAAAATTCAAGTTTTGTCCCCAGCGGAGTCGCCAAGCTGTCGCGACCTAAAAAAAATCGGGTTTCGATCTTAGGCTAATGGATTACTAGATCAATTAAATTAACTAACCTAGCTCGAGTTCTCCCAAACTCTACCAAATCGCAACTTAGGTCCAATTGTGAGCATGCAAATATTTTCAACGGGAGTCGCCACTAATCATTTAGGGTAGGTTGATTAGAAACCTAAATAAAATAGCGGGAGTACTATTTTATTTCTACGAACCAGAAATCATAAATTCGGGACTTGGTTACGCTAGATTCCCTAACGCCCTTTCGGTACCAATTTCGAGAAAAATACTCAATTTGATAATTTTGATAAATCCTAACTTAGAGTTCAAAGGTGCAGAAATTTCTTTTTTGATTTTTACTTGTTTAAATGAAAGCTAACTTATATGCAATGACGTGCAAAAATTGACATGCGATTAATGCAATCTAACATGCAAACTATATGTCATGCGACAACGTGACCTATTTCTAATGACGGGCACATTATTTTTTTGTATTTTTTTAAATGAAATTCGGAATTAAAGATGCCAATTATCTAAACATGCGATTTTAAACTAAAGAAATTGACCTAATCTAAAGCAATCTTTTTGGTATTTTTTTTTATCGAAATTCGAAATTAAAATCAAGTAAAAAAAATAACCGCGAAATCTTTCGAATTAACTTTCGATCTGAAGCCTGATAGATCGACCCTAAAATTCGAAATACCCGCTATGGAAATAATTCTATCTAAAGCCTGATAGATAGATTTATTTCCACGTGTGCGGTTGCGGATTAGGAAATTTTCCTAATCGATCACATCTTAAAAAATTTAGATATCTCAAATATTTTGGATATATTCAAAAGATTTTGAAAATTCTAACTGATATCCAAATTTAAGGAATAATAGATATCTAAGATTTAAAAAAAAAAAATCCTAATTGAGATAATGCTTATTATTCAAATATACAAAATTAGATATCAATAAGCACAAATTAGGCAATAAAATGTTCAAACCAAATCAGGATAAGATATTTACCTAAATGCGTAAATAACTTCCCAAATTTGAATCGCGCGGATCGGGATTGCGGATCGGCGCGTCGGGAACGGCGGCGCGACGTCGGGAACGGCGGCGCGACGTCGGGAACGGCGGTACGGCGTCGGGAGCGGCAACGGCGTCGGGATGACCAACGGCGGATGGACCGGCGGCGATGGTGGCTATGCTCGATGATGGGACTACTCACGATGTGGGGTGTTCGACCTCTCGATCACAAGCAACTCATCAACATTGCGGCTAAAGATACTCCCAGTGGATGACTTACGGCCGATGGAGGCGTGATGGTTCACAAACAGTAGCGTGATATTCTATTGTCCGTTCTTCATCCCAACGTCCAAAACCTTCACAATCTCCTTGCCAACTATCCTTATGCTTGCATGAAATACAATCACAAAGCCCACGATAATATTATTAAATCTGGACAGCACTCAGAAGGAGACAAATCCAACCTTCTGATGTGCTTGTTCGTAGCACAAGTGAAACAGCAAATCGTGGATCGTTGGTGATGCAGGCGCTGCTCACGTGATTGATGCAAGAGGAAATCACGGTCTGTCGGAACAGCAGCCCGTCAGCGTCTCGGTTGAGTGGGGGGCTCGTCTGGGCTTGGTCACACGGCAGTAAGCCTCAATTGGGACGAACAGCGTCTGTCGTGGGGGTCAGCACAGCGAAGCAGCGTTGGCGTCAAGGCTAGGCAAGGCGAAGCTAAGAGGAGCTCGGCTGCGGGCACTTCTCCTCTCTTTTCTCTCTTCTCTCTTTTTTTCTGAAAATTCTCTCGTGTCTCTCTAAAAATCAGCTCTGAAAATTCTGAGAACCCCCTGATTATGATGCATAACCCTATATTTATATCGCAAACCTAGGTCAACTAGCCGGGCTTTCTAGTCCTAATGGGCTTAGGTTTAGGCTTTACCCTTTAATTTAATTTAATTCTAAGTGGGCTGAATTAATTCGGGCTTTTCTTTAATTAAGCTTGATGGGCTAATTTAAGCTCAAATTAAGACAACCAAGCCCTTTTGACATGTGATTTTCGGCCCCCGTCTTCCGAATGAGTCGAGTCTCGTTCGATTCCCGAGTCTGATTCACGTGATGAATTTTAAGCTCGCTCACCACCGCCGATCTGATGTGGAATGCAATTAATCTATATGAACCTAAACTATATGCTATGCAATTTTAATATTTTTGTTTAGGGGTTAAAAATTTAATCCCTAATTTTCTATGCAATTAACACTAAATGATGCGCCAAAATTTAGGTGTCAACAACACGGCGAGGGTCGCCGGCCTTCGGAAAAGCCCAGGCGAGGCCTTGCCCAGGATGGGCGACCCCAGGCGAGCTCGCCCAAGATCGGGGTCGGCAGGGGGGAACGCGGCTGCTGGTTCTTTTTTTTTTTTTTCTAACGTTAATTGGACGGAGTTATAACAGTAGGGTAGATTTGGGACTCGGATAAAAGTTTGAGGTTTTTCTTGAGACAAAAAAAAGTTCAGGGTATAATTGCGACAAAGTGTAAAGTTTGGGGTTTTTTTTGGAATTAGGCCGGTGAGAGCAGGTGGTGACAGACACGCAGGGGGAACAGCGCGGCAAAGGGGAGGAGAGAGAGAGAGAAAAGTTGGTCAAATCGCAATAATCGCGATCCAACGGTTACGATTCAAATCCGAAAACGATCCAATGGTCTCCGAAAAATCCTAATTAATAATTTTAGGATTTGGCCCACGGACACTAGATAAAACATATTACGAATGAGGTCTACCAGTCCAAATTCACATCAGGTCAAAATTTCACCTTTCACATATCCCGGGCAATATTGAGGTGGGCCACAATAATATCGATACCGTTTAATTAAATTCGTCACAAAACTCCGAAAAATTCGACACCAAAGTTCGAGCTCTAAATAACAGCCAAATTCGATCGAATTTGATTCTAGCGAAATATCAATTTTAAAAATAATAACCTGGAGTGATCAGTTTCCAGGCGAGATTTTACTATAAGCACACTGACGAATTACACGTTTTATAAATCCCAAAAATTGATCGAAATTCGGAATGTCACAACTTGTCACGAAAGTGTAATCGAATTCAAAAAGTGCATGCACTTTTTGAAAATTTTAGGACTCGATTGCACTTTCATGACAAGTTTTAGTACTTGATTGCACTTTTGAAAGTTTTAGGATTTAATAACGTTCTCGTGACAAATTTAAGACTTCCAATGCACTTATCCCGATTAAGTACATATTTAGGTCTTTTAAGTTTCCACGTTTGTGCGGTTTGATCCTCCAATTTTAGTTTGTTCAACTAAATTCCGTAACTTTTTTAATATGTGCAATTTGATATGTTAAGTTTCATTTTTTTGCAATCAAGTCCTCTAATTCTTTGGATTTTTATTTTTGCAATCAAATCCTTTGGTCAACCACTCTAACTAAATCATCACATTAGTTAACGACGTGGCATTGCTCATGTGACAGAAATGACACGTGATGTTAATTTGTTTTCGAATGAGCTGAAAACAAACGGAAAAAAAATCATAATTTGACGGTATTAGTTACCTTTGGTAAACAAAACACTTGATTGCATAGCTCAAGTAAGTTAAAAGATTTGATCGCACAAAACAAAACTTAAAAGGACCAAATTACACAACTTAATAAATTTGAAGGCCGCATTAATTTATTTGCACATGGCATTGCTAATATATCTAATGCTTTCAGACTTAGCATTAGGCAATGCGAAAATAAAACCACCCAACTTTCCGTCTTGCTGTCGTCCGGCCTCTTTTTATTCAGCAGGTCAGCAGGGGAAGTGATGTGATCTGTCAAGGCCAGAGCCAGTGGCCGAGGCATACTTGATGCGTGTCAGCACTTCCCTGATGGACACAGCTGGCAATTTTCTACATGAATTAACATATTTCAGCACAATTATCCCGCAAACCCGATAGCAATGCGTTTCTAACATATGTATCTTCTATAACATAATTAACAAAAGTATAGTGTTTTTTCAATGATGCAACTTAACACAATTACAAAACATGATCATGCCATGCGAACACGAATTATCGGCTCTATTAGTATTACCTCGCTTCTTCGAAGACTCTCTTATCGAATTCCAATAGGTGACAATGACTTGCATGGATACTGTTTGAAGTAGTGGAGTTCACACAAGAGGAAGAGAGAGAGAGCTTTTGGTCGTTAAGAGGCAAGGAGAGAGACAGCAGAGGTCGTGAAGTGAAGAAGGAGGGAGATTGAGAGAGAGCAGAGATACTATGAAGAGGGACGGCTAATGGAGAACGGCTAATGGAGAAGTAACGGAGAGAGAGAAAAGATGGAGTTTCAAAAAAATTTAACAGGATTCGATAAAAAAAAATTTAACAGGTGAAACCCGATGGACACGTAACGTACTTTGAATAGAGTATCTTATTACTAAGTTAGCAAGATCGTATCATATGATATTTTCTCATATACGCATCATATCCTGTTAACACATGATGACTATAATTGCAAGAACGTTCATTCAACAATATGTTGAATCTCTCTAATCAGAAGAAAGAAATTTTGGTGTTTGGTGAATCTATTTCAACTAACATCAATATTAAACCATAAATCTCTGGCTCTTCCATCAGCCGGTCTTTCTCAGGTCACTCCATTGCTCGCGTCCCGATAGAGGCCATAAAGCCACCGCTGAAGAAGTCACCTTACAAGTGCATGTACAACAACAATACACAGAAGCATCAAGCCCATGACGGAGAAGGCAGACAAATGTCACCTAGTGATGTACCCATCACCGGGAAGAGGCCACCTCATGTCCCTGGTGGAGCTCGCCCAGTCCCTCCTCCGTCACCAGTCTTGCCTCTCCGTCACGGTCCTCATCTCCTCCCCTCCCCACCTCCTCCCTTTCATCACCCCTTACATCTCCTCTGTCTCCTCCGCCACCCCTTCCATCGCCTTCCGCCACCTCCCCTCCGTCTCCCTCCCTCCCTCTCTCTCCCCCGCCCCCACCGCCTTCTCTGACGACCCGGCCATGTACTTTGAGCACGCCCGCCTCAACAACCCCAACCTCCACCAAGCCTTGTCTGAGCTGCTCTCCGCCTCCAAGCCGTCGCAGAAGCCCAAAGCCCTCGTCGTTGACTTCTTCTATGGTTCCGGCGCCGAGGTCGCCGCCGCGCTCTGCCTCCCTGCGTACTATTACTTCCCCGCCGGCGCGAACCCACTCGCGGCGTTTCTCTACCTCCCCACCCTACACAAGCTCACCAACACCAGCTTCAAAGACCTGGACGGAAACGTCGACATCCCGGGCGTACCGCCCATTCCGGCGAAGCATATGCCGTCGAGAATGCTGGACCGGAGCAGCAGAATCTACGGCCACTTCTTGGAAACGTCGACGCGGCTGGCAGAATCCGCTGGGCTCATAAGCAACACGTTCGAGGCGCTCGAGCCGAGGGCCGTCAAAGCGATATCGGAGGGACGGTGCGTGCCTGATGGCCGAACTCCGCCGGTTTACTGCATTGGGCCGCTCGTGGCGGGCGACGATCACATCAGCAAGCACGATTGCCTGAGCTGGCTCGACTCGCAGCCGAGCCGAAGCGTCTTGTTTATCAGTTTCGGGAGCATGGGGGTGTTCTCGTCGAAGCAGCTGAGAGAGATCGCTCACGCGCTCGAGAGCAGTGGGGTCAGGTTCTTGTGGGTGGTGCGTAACCCACCACCGCACGACGAAATCTGGTGCAACTTAGCTATTAAACCAGAAGATGATCCAGGTCTGTTTCTGTGTATTGTCTACATCAAGCCGCATAAGAATAATTCGTGGGACTTCGAATCACGGTCAAAAGTCAAATAATTTTCTTGAGCTCTTAACCCGACTTTTATTGAGGTTTCTTTGTACGCCCCCCACTTTCCTTTCTCTTCAGGCATAGATGCGATCCTTCCGCGTGGGTTCACGGAGAGAACCAAGGACAGAGGGCTGGTGCTGAAGTCGTGGGCCCCGCAGGTGGCAGTGCTGAGCCACGACTCGGTGGGCGGGTTTGTGAGCCACTGCGGGTGGAACTCGGTGATGGAGGCGGTGTTTGCCGGCGTGCCCATGATAGTCTGGCCACTCTACGCGGAGCAGAAGCTGAACAGGGCGTACCTGGCCTGGGAGATGAAGCTGGTACTGTCGGTGGCCGAGTCGGAAGGAGGGTTCGTGACGTCGGACGAGTTGGCGGGGCGAGTGACCGAGTTGATGTGCTCGGAGAAAGGGACAGAAGCGAGGGAGCGAGCGGCGGAGATGAGGAATGCGGCGAGGGAGGCCCTGAGCGAGGGAGGGTCGTCCCGGGTGGCGATGGCGAAGTTGGTGGACTCGTTTAAAGAAGCGGAATGATGTGAGAAGAAGAGTAATTATATATGGTCGATTTGACAAATTGGCCTATTATAGTTCTCAAAATAAGCATAGAGAAGATCGCTTGTGAAATTTTCTGCACTCCTTATGAATGATCTATTTTTCTAAAATATGTATGGAATAAAAAGCTATCATCGTGATCATCGTAAATCTCGGTCCTCTAGGTGGATGATAAACAAATGCATCGTTTTCAAACAACGACAACCGCGTAATCTTCCGCCGATTCAGAAGTAGTTTTTGGCTTAGTTTGTACAGGCGAGCGTTGTGAGCCTCCAACGTTTAGGTGATATTATAATGACCAACGGATCAAGCTTATATAGGTCACGAATGATGCAAGATAGTTGCGGTCAAAGCCGCGTGTCATCAATGCCTATAATTATTTTCAATCTAACCCCAGGGCCCATATTTCTTCGAGAGTCATAATTATTTTCCCCTCCTCATTGCAGGAAATTTCCATGAACTTCTTTAATTGGTAGTTTACAAATTGTGAATATCATCTATTTTCGAATTTCGCTATAGGTCAAAATAATGCTAGCTAAAAAGCATGGACATTCTTTGTGTCTATAGGGTGAGTATGGTCCAGGTAAGCGGTTCTCACCCTAGAATTGGAAACCGCTCACTAAGGATCGGTTCCGAAAAATTAGAACTAAGAACCGTCTATTGATTCCATAGACCCACTCGGGAACCGGTCCCATTAGCTAAGGATGAAGACAGAAAGATGGAGACGGAGACGGAGACGGAGACGGAAACGGAGATGGAGAGTCGGAAACGGTGAGGTGAGTATCGACCGAGAAGAGTGATAGAGGTGTTTTTTGACTCAATGCGAGGCTGTGAGCGTCGAGCGAGATAGGTTTAATTTAGGAATTTAATATTTTTCTTTTTATAAATAAAAATTAAATAAATATATTATATTTATTATTATATTACCGGTCCTGTTTAGGTAGGTGGGCGAGCGGGCGGTTCCACGCCTAGAATCGAAAATCGGACCGGTACCTATCGGTTCCCAAAAATTGGAACCGGGAATCGGACCGGTTCCTTTAGGAACCATTGGTTCTGGACGATCCCGGGCGACCTGGGTGGTTCTCGATTCTTTTATACATCCCTACCTCATATTTCTTCAAGAGTCATAATTATTCTCCACTCCTAGTTACAGGAAATTTCCCTGAACTTCTATAATTGGTAGTTTACAAATTGTGAATATCCTATAATTTCGAATTTGGCTATAGGTCGAAATAATGCCAGCTAAAAAGCACGAACATTCCGTGTGTCTATAGGATTACAGTTACAGCGCATCTACTTGGATGGTGTGCCGCTTTTAAAAAATCAAAAAAGCGGCGCAAAATATCCTTGAGTTTCCTCAACGGATATTCTTCGAGTATGGAGGGAGAGGGTCACAATAGCCGCTTCTCGAACCATCACTAGGGGAAGACATTTCTAGGGGATTGTTGAGCGGGGGATAATCATTATCCTCTTCCCTATCACTTTGGTCTAGAAATATTACAACAATTGATGATTTGTGATGCTAGTTATGACATTGATATGCTACATGATGTTTGTTTCTTGCCAAAGACTCTCGAGAACCGTGACGTATAACTAACACTTGAGCATTTACTCTCTCTCTCTTTCTCTCTTTTTCTAAGCTCTTGACCTCGATTTGAGAGCTCTTGACAATAACAGGACTTTATTTTCCAAACGAATTTCCCCAAAACGCAAGAAACTTTAACATGAATTGGATCCATATGAATCCAATATATTAGTCGTTGAATTTTGTGGGACTCACATCAAACCCACATTATCAATAGATGGTATTTGAGTAACGTCGGTGTTACCCTTAAACTTTTATCACATTGGAGAAAGACAGTAGCGGAGTATTAGATTGTGGTCTTTTGCTCAATTTGGAGTGAACCTATTGAAATTGTCAATTAACATTTTGCAATTGCGTGATAATGCAAATCTCGAAATCGTAATTTTTATAATATTTAAATAATAAATCACGTCTTCATATAACAATTTAAACTCTTAGAACTACTTGATAGCTGTCTCACAAAATTTTACACGGTATCAGAGCGAAGGTCACGAGTATAAATTTTTCGAGAACCTTATTTTTCTCATCAATTGCATATTTACGCTTTAGACTTAGGCCAAAGTCTAGCTTAGCACGAGGAGGAGTATTGATGATTGATGAATCTGTGGATGGAAGGGTGAATGTTAGGTGATCCACTAGTCGCGTTGGACATGGACGCTTAATTGAGTAATCCCCTTTTTCTTGAGGACTACAGTAGCCCATGCTCGGTGGAAATTGGATATTTGAAGGAACTTTTGCTTTTGACAAAGGCCCGGTGTTTCAGTACACTCAATTACAACATCCCCTCTGACCAAAATTTTTTTTTTTACATCATCCCTAACTTTCTTAATTAATAGGGATTAAAAGGATAGGTTTAAGTAAACTAGTCAAATTATATAAATCCTCTAATTTTCTTGATTACACTCATTTACATCATCCCTAACTTTCTTGATTGGGATTAAAAGGATAGGTTTAAGCAAACTAGTCAAATTATGTATATCCTCTAATTTTCTTGATTACCCTCAATTACATCATCCCTAACTTGATTGTTTAGTACACTCAATTACTTCATCCCCAACTTTCTTGTGATTGCAATTACAAAGGTAGGTTTTAGTACACTAATCACATTATGTAAGTCCTCTAATTGTTTTATTGTGCCATTGAGTCTTCTTACTCTTGTTAAACGTGCAATCGAATTTATCTGCGGGTAATTTCAATAATTTAATCAATATGACATCATTATTGCTTTTAATATAATACCATGTCATGGAGCAAGCCATATCATCAATATGAAAAAAAAAGAACGTAGGAGGAGGAGAATGGGGGCTGTCCTTCTTAACGGCGAGGGTCAACATACCTCATTCGTCTTTGGCGAGGGCTTGCTAGCCCCTCCCCGGTGGCACCAGCCAGTACCTGAACTTGGCGAGGTCGCCTTTGCTTAGATCTTTTGAAGAGATCGAGTTGACCTTGCGCTAATCCAAAGATGGCCAATTGGTCCTCTTCAATGTCCGAGGAGGATCGACAACATTCTCTTCCCTTTCTTTCTCTTGCATATCTATAAAAAAAAAAAGAAATGGGTCATGCCAAGCATGGCTTCATATGCCATTTAATACCACATTACTATTGTCATATGAGCAATATTACGAGCAGCTAATAAAAGGACTCGATATTAGATGCGCACCATGCCGTCAAGGGACTCTATTGCAAAAAAAAATCAAAATCAATGACCCGTTCACATATTTGATTACAGTTAAGGAATAAAAAGATAATGTCATTAATCAAATGACAAAATGTGCTATCAAGTCGTTTAATGATATACATTATTATAAACAGTTGGTATATGTGCACCACTTCCATTAATTTTAGGACCTATCTAGTCTACACAAGCTGTATAAAGTTATGTTCCCATTTTCACGGGCAAGTTCTCTGACATTGGACATGCGCAACTATAGAAAGACGAATATGCACCGCAATCTATAGTGAAAAAAATAATTATGCTAGATATACGAGTACAATGACTCACTCGTGATATCGATTCACCGATGAATATGATAAATTTTTATTGGATCGTTGATAAATTTTTATTGGATGATTTTTTTTCAACCAAACAAAAGTTCAGTTATCGTGAGCCCTAGCCGAACTATTTTTCTTAGAGGATTAATACAACGAAAAACCTTAAATTGATATACCTGTGACAAATTTACTTCAAACTAATTTTTTGACCACAAAAAACCCCAAACCGGTACATCTGTGAAAAATTTATCATTTGTTAGTTTTTGTTAAATTTTAATATCGAATTGCCGAGTTAAATGACATGTGGCAGTTGACGAAAGTACTAGTTTGGGGTTTTGCCCTTCGTTTGTCACATGTGTACTAGTTTATCATTTTTTGTATTAATTTAATTTAACGGAGAGTAAATTTGTCATAAATGTACTGGTTTAGGATTTTTGGTAGTTAAAAAGTTAGTTTGGGGTAAATTTATATCGAATGTATCAATTTGCGACAAAACGACCCGCATACATTCAATACACACAGACTAGTCCATTTGATCGACCCTCAGGCCCAATTTGACAAGAAATACTAACTTGGACTGAGTCCATGACCAGACACTATCACTAAGAAGCTTCGTAACGTTAGGCTCACCAACTGTCAAGGCTGACCCAGTATATGGTGACAACCTCACAAGATCTCAATCTAACCCGATATATCTTTGAGAGCCAAAATTTTCTCCATCACTAATCGGAGGAAGTTTCCTCGAACTCTTTAATTTGGCAGGTTACAAGCTATGGACGTCATCAACATGCAAACCTAATTAAATACAACCAAAATGATGTCATTTTCAAAAGTTTGGTTGGGGGAATATTACCTTTAACCCGAGGACAAAGGAAAACTTGGTCTTTTCTTTTATTCCACAAATCAAGGAGAGCAATACTTGCATGCTCTTGATGCGCGTGAACCCAGCACGCATTAAAGGTTTAACCCTACAATGTAAGGATTTTTCTGATGTGGGTTACATTAATTGTGATTGTAATTTACCGTTTATGGGTTTGATTAAATAAAGTAAAACATAAAAATTCTTAATTAATCTAATATGGGGCTACCTTGTGTGGACCGAGTAGAGCTTGACCCTGTGATGAGAGGGCCTCTAGCTACTCACTCTATAAATAATGCTCAATTCTGTCATCTAATCCGGATGTGCAAATAACTTCACATAAGAAGCAATTACAGAATGTAATTCGTGAGGGGCAATCTCATTGAGCCAATAACATAGAGGGTATAAAGAAGAAGCACTTGAACCCAGAATTATCGTTATTCCGTATCAAGAATGATGGATTCCAATTCAGGTACGCAAATTCCTTTTTTCAATTATCGTGTTCTAATTTTCTCACTATGGATCTTGGGTGCCGTTTTTGCGGCTTTTGTACAAATCTCTAGAGTTTAACAGCTGACATCACGATGGTTGTTGCCATACATCAGGTGCACGCGACCAAATGTCCTATTCCACGGGAGAGAAGTGGAAGTAAGTGGGTTGCATTACTGGCTTGGAAGTGGTAGCTTTTACTTCAGATAATGGCCTTTTTATCTGTGGTTGCAGCTCTTATGATCTCATCAAAGCAAGAAGAAGGGAAACTCTTACATGTGATGTATATACTATGTAGTATGTATAGTATAGGTATTGGCTTGGTAGTCGCTCTTCTCTCTTGAGGAGATGCTCCTTCTTCAAGGGGCTGGAATTCAAGATGGGTCGATATGATGCTGACTAAAAAGCATATGCATTATGCCAAACGTTCCTTATTCGTGGCTCTGATGTCGACTCTCTTATCACATGCTACGATGTTCATCATGTCGTAATCTCGGTGAAGAGCAGCCGAATGGAGAGCGGTGTTCCCATCTTTATCTCGTGCATTTATAAGATCCTCCAGGTTCGGCATCTCCAACATGTTGTGCTTGACGACCGTTGTCTGTCCGCCAACTGCAGAGTGAAGAGCGGTTCGTCCTCTGCCGTTTGTTGAATCACAAGCATCAGAACAGAACCTAATCAGCTCGTCCAGTACATCAATATGGCCAAGAAGCGCTGCAATATGAAGAGCGGATACGCGATCCTTGGCCAACAGGTAAGCAGCGGAAACCTCATCCCGCACAAATATTTGAACAGCTTCAACTTTGCCAAAGTGAGCAGCATAAGAAGAGAAGTCCACCCAATGTCATCTTCTTCACGATCGTTTTTAAGCAATCATGTCGTTCACACAGATCATAATCAAGAGAACCATCAAAATCTATTAAGACAGATTTCCTGTGCCTCTAGGACAGCTTTCATGTTCAACATGCAGCCTGATAAGTTTTTTTTTCTTTGGGTTAAGTACATATTTAGGCCTTTTAAGTTTCAACGTTTTTGCGGTATGATCCTCCAATTTTACTTTGTTCAACTAAGCTCTGTAACATTTTTGATATGTCCAATTTGATCTTTTAAGTTTCATTTTTTCTACAATCAAGTCCTCTAATTTTTTGGATTTGTGCAATTAAATCCTTTGGTCAACCACTTTAACTAAATAGTCAAATTAGTTAACGATATGACATGTGACGGATATGACATGTGATGTTAATTTGCTATCGAATGAGTTGAAAACAAATGGAAAAAAACAAAAAAAAGTCATAATTTGACGGTATTAGTTACCGTCGGTAAACAAAACACTTGATTACATAACTCAAGAAATTAAGTTAAAAGATTTGATTGCAAAAAACAAAACTTAGAGGACCAAATTACCCGAATTAATAAATTTTAAGGCCACATTAATTTATTTGCACGTGGCATTACTAATAGATCTAATGCTTTCGGATTTAGCATTCGTCAATGCGAAAATCAAACCACCCAACTTGCTGTCGTCCGACATATGCGGACTATCCAGAAGTCATATGAGCAGAAGTTTCCTCTTTTTATTCAGCAGGGGAAGTGATGTGATCTGCCAAGGCCAGCCAGTGGCCGAGGCATACTTGATGCATGTCAGCACTTCCCTGATGGCCACAGCTAGCAATTTTTAACATGAATTAATACATTTTAACATGATTATCCGACAAATCCGATTGCGATGCGTGTCTAACGTATGTATCTTTCATAATATACTTAACAAAAGTATAGTGTTTTTCCAATGATATGACTTGACACAATTACAAAACCTGAACATGACATGCAAACACGAATTATCAGTCTTATCGGAATTACCTCGCTTCTTCGAATACTCTCTTATCCAATTCCTATATGAGACAATGACTTACACGGATACTATTTGAAGTAGTAGAGTTCAGAGAAGAGGGAGAGAGAGAGAGAGCTTTTGATAGTGAAGAGGTAGGGAAAGAGACAGCAGAGGTTGTGAAGTGAAGATGGAGCGAGATTGAGAGAGAGTAGAGATGATATGAAGAGGGACGGCAAACGGAGAAGTAACGGAGAGAGAAATGATGGAGTTTCAAAAAAATTTAACAAGTGAGATCATAGACACGTGTCGCGCTCTGAGTGAAGTGTTTTATTGCTGAGTTGACAAAACTGTACTATATAATATTTTCACGTCTGTGCATCATATAATTATAATTGCAAGAACGTGCATTCAACACGTTGAATCTCTAATCAGAAGAAAGAGATTTTGGTGAATCCTATTTCAATCAACATCAAAATATTAAACCAAACCATAAATATCTTACTCTTCCATCAACCGATCTTTCTCTGGTTACCCCCTTGCTTGCGTCCCGAAATAGGCCATAAAGCCACCGCGGAGGAGGCCACCTCACAAGTGCATGAGCAACAACTTCCAACGAGAATACACAGAAGCATCAAACCCGTGATGGAGAAGGCAGACAAATGTCATATAGTGATGTAACCATTCACTACAAAAAAACATATTTTTTCCGACGAAATTTCTAACGAAAAATTCAAAAAAATTCGTTGGAAAACGAATTTCCAACGAATTTTCCAACGAAAAAAAATTCGTTGGTAATAAGTCGTCGCAAATTTTTCCAACAAAAAATTTCAATTTTCGTTGGAAATTTGCGACGAATTTTTTTTCGTTGGAAAATTCATTGGAAAACTCGTGGCTAAATTCGTTGGAAACGAACTTTTTTTTCCGACGAATTTTTTTTCGTTGGAAACTACAAAATTTTTTTTTTTCGAAAAATCATGGAAATTTTTTTTCCATCAAAAAAAAATTTTTGGTCGAATCTTTTTTTTTTGGTCGAAAAATAGCCCTCGTCGCCGGCGAGGGCCAAGCTCACCGGCCATGGCAAGCTCGGCCCTCGGCATGGCCAACGAGGGCCAGCCTCGTCGCCGGCGAGGGCCGGCGACGAGGTCGCCCAGATCTGGGCGAGCTCGGCCCTCGCCGACGATGAGGCTTGCCCTCATGGCCGGCGAGGCTGTTGCGCCTCTTCTTGTTCTTCCCAGAACAAGAAGATGAAGAAGAAGCAGCAGCAACAGCAGGGGCGCGCGGGAGCAGGCTTCGGGGTCGTCGCCCGTCAAGTCCGTCGTCGTCTCCTAGCCTCGCCGGCGACAAGGCTTGGTGGCGTTGGGGGCGTCAGGGGCGTCGGAGGCTTGGTGTCCATGGCGCCGGAGCCGGAGGAGGAGGGGGGGCGGCGGGGGAGGAGGCGGAGGGGGAGACGGAGGGAGAAGGTGAAGACGAAGGGGAGAGAGAGACAGAGAGAGAGAGAGAGAGAATGAATAAAGGTTGAAATTAAGAGTTGTGGGAGCGCGAAAATATTGAATAAGGAACAAGTAGGGTTTTCGTTGCAAAATTCGTGAGAAATTTCTCACGAATTTTGCAACGAAAATTGTACACACTAAAATAATTGTCCGGAATTGGGAATTTCCAACGAATTTTCTAACGAAAATTGTACACACTGAAATAAATTCCCGGAAAATTGAAATTCGTTGGAAATTTCCAACGAATTTTCCAACGAATATCAAAAATGCCGAACAGTGTCGGGTTTTTTTGTAATTCGTTGAAAAATTCGTTGGAAATTTCCAACGAATTTTCCAACGAAAATTGTACACACTGAATTAATTTCCCGGAAAATTGAAATTCGTTGGAAAATTCGTTGGAAATTTCCAATGAATTTTCCAACGAATATGAAAAATGTGGGTTTTTTTGTAATTCGTTGGAAATTTCCAACGAATTTTTTTCGTTGGAAATTTCCAACGAAAATTGTACACACTGAATTAATTTCCCGGAAAATTGAAATTCGTTGGAAATTTTCAATGAATTTTCCAACGAATATGAAAAATGTGGGTTTTTTTTGTAATTCGTTGAAAAATTTGTTGGAAATTTCCAACGAAAAAAATTCGTTGGAAATTTACAACGAATTTTCCAACGAAAATTGTACACACTGAAGTAATTTTCCGGAAAATTGAAATTCGTTGGAAAATTCGTTGGAAATTTCCAACGAATTTTCCGATGAAAATTTTTTCGTTGGAAATTTCCAACGAATTTTGCGACGAAAATTTTTTCGTTCGAAATTTCCAACGAATTTTGCTTTTCGTTGGAAAATTTGTCGCAAATTTGCAACGAAAATTTTTTCGTCGCAAATTTTCGTGGCAAAAAACCAGTTTTTTTGTAGTGATTGTTATCGGCTAAGTTCGTATACCAGAAATTGAGATAAAACGTCAGGAAAACTAACCTGAAAGCAGTACAAATAATAAACAGAATGTTAATCCGAGCCCAACGAAGTAACGTCGTGTCCTTAAGACAAATTTGGCCCCTCAATTAGTACCCCGAGGATATTGGACAATCATCTTCCATGATAGAACGGATCTCGTTCCTCTGAAGTGGTACATATTCAGAGGACTCCTTCGAACGCAATTTTGCAGAATAATCGCACAAAATGACAATGATGATGTGAATATGTCTAGAGTGCGTCGGGAAAGAAAATGTAATGCCACGAAAGAATGGCACTTTTTCAAACTAAACTGTTCGGTCATATTGAAGTAGCGAAAAATGAAGAGTTGTGAGCAATGAAGACTGGCTTTTCGTGAACAGTAGCGAAGGTTCACTTGAAACCTAGCGAACGGACATGTTTGTTTGTTAAAAAAATAATTAATTAATTAATTAATTTCTAACAAAACGTGTCTATTCGGAAAAAATAAAAAACCAATAGAGAGTGGACCCGGAGCCGAGCTGAGCCGGCTGGACGGACGGCGGCGGCGGCGCGCGCGCGGGGGGTGAACCGACCTAGCTTGGCATAGGTCCTCTTCCTTCCACAAAAGTGGGGTACTCCTTGGGGCCCAGACCCATTTGAGAGACTCCTTAAAATAAACCGTCTCCCATCACCTCTTTTATTTTATGTGGGACACTTTCATCTACACACTTTTCATTCAATTCTATGGAATTTGGATGCCAAAATCCCAACACCCATCACCGGGAAGAGCCCACCTCATGTCCCTGGTGGAGCTCGCCCAGTCCCTCCTCCGCCACCACTCTTGCCTCTCCGTCACCGTCCTCATCTCCTCCCCTTCGCACCTCCTCCCTTTCATCACCCCTTACATCTCCTCTGTCTCCTTCGCCACCCCTTCCATCGCCTTCCGCCACCTCCCCTCCCTCTCCCTCCCTCCCTCTCTCTCCTCCGGTGCCACCGCCTTCTCTGACAACCCGGTCATGTACTTTGAGTACGCCCTCCTCAACAGCCCCAACCTCCACCAAGCCTTGTCTGAGCTGCTCTCCGCCTCCAAGCCGTCGCAGAAGCCCAAAGCCCTCATTGCCGACTTCTACTACAGCTCCACCGCCGAGGTCACTGCCGCGCTTCGCCTCCCCACATACTACTACCACCTTGTCGGCACATACCCTCTCGCGGCGTTTCTCTACCTCCCCACCCTACATAAGCTCACCACCACCAGCTTGAAAGACCTCGACGGTAATGTCGGCATCCCTGGCGTACCGCCGATTCTGGCAAAGCACATGCCATCAAGAATGCTGAACCGGAGCAGCAGAATCTACGGCCACTTCTTGGAAACGTCGACGCGGCTGGCAGAATCTGCCAGGCTCATAAGCAACACGTTCGAGGCGATCGAGCCCAGGGCCACCAAAGCGATATCGGAGGTATTGTGCTTGCCAAACGGTCGAACTTTGCCGGTGTACTGCATCGGGCCGCTCGTGGTGGCCGACGATCACATTAGCAACCGCGATTGCCTGAACTGGCTTGACTTGCAGCCGAGCCGAAGCATCTTGTTTATGAGCTTCGGGAGCATGGGGTTGTTCTTGTCAAAGCAGCCGATAGAGATCGCTAACGCGCTCGAGAGGAGTGGGGTCAGGTTCTTGTGGGTGGTGCAGAACCAACCACCGGACGATGAAATCTGGCGTAACTTAGCTCTTAAACCAGAAGATGATCCAGGTATGTTTCTGTGTATTGTCTACATCAAGCCGCATAAGAATAATCCGTGGGATTTCTTGTTTTTAGTCGAAAATTCGCGGGACTTCGAATCACGGTTAGAAGTCTAAGAATTTTCATGAGCTCTCAACCTATTGGCGGTATTGACAGGATTTGCGTTCCTTGGTCACGAGCTGTAACCGTTGCTTTGGGGGTAGATCGAAGCTTGGTCACATCAATGGGAAGATTAAAGCCCCTCCCGCAACAAATCCCAAATTTGATGAATGGCAAGCGAATGACCACAATGTGATGTCTTGGATATTCAATTTCATGGAACCGGAGATCTATGAGATATTTGCATGTTCAGAGTCAGCCAAGGCATTGTGGGATTCGATATACTAGATGTATGGTCAAGCTGGAAATGCATCTCGGATCTTTGAGCTGCATCAAGGACTTTCTTGTTCTAAGCAAGGTGCAATACAATCTTTCACTGAACACCTCGAAAAAATGAAGAAGCAATGGGATGAGCTTCGTTAGTATAGACTTGCAACCCAGAATGTGATAGATTATGTCAATCGAGAAGAACAAGATAAAATCTTTCAGCTGTTAGCAAACATCAGGTCTGAATTTGAGGACACCAAATATCAAATTCTTATGAGTCCTCAATTTCCTACTTTCAATGAAGTTTGTGCCATAACCCAAAATGAGGAAACAAGGAGACGTGTCATACCTTTAGCTCCAATTACATTAGGAGAGCTTGGTGAACACACGGCCCATAGTGCTATCAACACGAAGCAAGGAGACTCCATTGCTCTGTTTGCCAAAGGAAAATTTAAGAAACCAGCACGGTTCCATTGTGACCATTGCAATCGCGATAGCCATTCCAAAGAGAGGTGTTGGGTCCTTCATCCGCATCTGTGTCTTTCCAAAGACTGGGGTTTGGAAGCTAAGGTGGTAGTCCAAGACAATCCGAATGATTTTTAATCCAAGTTGGAGGCTTTGTCTCAACAAGTTCAGCAATTACTTCTATACATGGCAATGGAACGAACGCTTCTGGCATTGAAACTGGAAATTTGGCTATGACATCTGGTAATGTTCAAGCTTACTCAGCTTTATCCAAAACTTAGTTTATTGTTGACTCTGGGGCTACAGACCACATGTGTAGTTCTCCAAACTTGCTATCCAACATTACTTCAGGTGTGTCATGTCCACCTATTACTAGTGCTAATGGTGGGCAGGTTCCAACTAGTGGTGTTGGACAAATTAAATTTTTCTCAAATAATTCTGAAGCGTTACTGGTACCTGAATTATCCTCAAATTTAATGTTAGTTAGCAAATATACTAATAAGTGGAATTGTAATATTAGTTTTACTCCTCAAAAGGTGTTTTTTCAAGATCAAACGACCAAGAGGATGATTGGTGAAGGGTAGTTGCAAAATGGGCTATATATGGTGGACCTTAACAATGAAGTGTTGATGGCGCAGAGGAAGACTGTTGATACTTCCCAATTGTGGCATTGGCGTATGGGTCATCCCTCTGATCGGGTGTTACATGCTCTTGACATGACTTTAAGTTATGATTCCAATTGTTGTGATCCTTGTCATTATGCTAAGCAATAGAGGTTACCATTTCCACATCGCACACATAAATCAGAATAGTTTTTTGATTTAGTTCACTCGGATGTTTGGGGAGCTTCTCCTATTGACTCTAAGGAGGGGTCAAGTATTTTGTTACATTTATTGATGATAAATCCCGAGCTACATATTTAAGTGAAGTTATGATTGTGTTTCAAGATTTTTGCAATATGGTGAAAAATCAATTTAACACCATAGTGAAGATTCTTTGTACAGACAATGGAACTTAATATACCAATTAGGCTTTTCCAGTGTTCCTACGTGGTTTGGGAGTCATTCAACAGACCTCTTGCGTGGGAACTTTACAGCAGAATGGAGTTGCAGAAAGAAAAAATAGGTATATGCTTGAGGTTACTTGAGCATTGTTATTCTCAGGAAATTTACCCAAGACATATTGGGCAGATGTTGTCCTTACGAGCTACTACTTAATCAACCATTTGCCTAGTAAGGTGTTGGAGTATAAAGTTTCAATTGAAAGTCTATATGGCCGAAAATTTGGTATCTCTAACCTAAGAATTTTCCGATGTGTTTTATGTGCATTCTCAATCCGGTGACAAACTGGATCCATGGGCTTGGAAGTGTGTGTTTGTTGGATACTCTAATGTCAAGAAGGGATACAAATGCTATGAATCAAGTACTAGACGTGTTTATATTTCTCGTGATGTTGTCTTTGATGAGGCTCACATGTTTTTTGCCAAGAATCAAATTCAGGGGGACCAAGATGACTATTCTGAATTTTTGTTTCCTGTCCTACCTGTGGGGAATTCAATGTTGGATCAAGAGGAAATTCCAACAGCGGCTATCCAAGGGAGTCAGTTTATGAATATAGAAAATGCCAATGCTACCCCTAATGTCACTACCATTCCTAATACAGTTGCCATTACAACAGATACAGCTGATTTGGAAGTTAGGGCTGAAAATGCAACAGAGGCAGCTCCAGCAGACGTGGCACCCATTATCTCAGCCCCAATTCGCAGGTCATCACGCATTCCAAGGCCTTTAACGTGGCTCCGTGATTTTTCAACATATCATATTGCTCAGCATCCCATTCAAGATTTTATTGGATATGATAGAATTTTTCATAATTATTTAAGTTTCTTATCTGTCATTGAAAATCAACAGGAACCCAATACCTTCTTGGAAGCATGTAAAAGCAGCGTGTGGGTGAATGCCATGAAAGATGAGCTTCAGGCATTGGATCATAACCATACTTGGGAACTTGTTAAATTGCCAAACGGGAAGAAGACAATTGGATGTCAGTGGATTTACAAGATCAAATACAATAGTGATGGTTCGGTTGAGAGGTGCAAAGCTCGGCTTGTCGCAAAAGGGTATACTCAAGCCTATGGGATATACTACAAAGAAACAATTGCTCTTGTAGTAAAAATGAATACTATTCGTGTCCTTCTATCTGTGGTAGTTAACTGTAACTGGCCATTGTTTCAAATGGATGTGAAGAATGCCTTCCTTCAAGGAGACTTGGAGGAGGAGGTCTATAAGGATCTCCCTTTAGGACGTCCTTTAGAGAATAATAAGGGAATGGTTTGCAAATTAAAGAAGGCAATATATGGTTTCAAATAGTCGCCTAGAGCATGGTATGGCTAACTAAGTTCCGCACTCATTAGATTTGGTTTCAAAAGGAGCGCAACTAATTCTTCAATGTTTACTAAAGCAGTTGGTGAAGGTATTGTTGTTATTCTCATTTATGTTGATGATCTTATTATTACTAGCAGTAACTTAACGGGTATTGCAGAACTTAAGCAGTTGTTGAGCAAGGAGTTTGACATTAAAGATCTTGGAAAATTGAGGTATATTTTGGGCATAGAGGTAGCAAGTTCTAACAAAGGTCTGTTCTTGACTCAAAGGAAATATGTCCTAGATCTACTGAAGGAGACTGGTAAGTTGGGCGTTAAACCTACTAGCACACCTATGATTTACAAAAGAAAGACTGTGTCTAAGGAAACACCATTACAGGATATTGGGCAATTTCAGCGTTTGGTAGGGAGATTGATTTACTTAACCATTACTAGACTCGATATTGATTATTATATCAACTATGTGAGCCAATTTTTGCAGAAACCTACACAAGGGCATATGGAGTTGCTAAACTAGCTCCTTCGATATCTGAAAGCTTCTCCAGGAAGAGGAATTCTATTGAAGAATAATGGTGATACAGAGATTGTGGGGTTTACTAATGCTGATTGGGCTGGGAACCCCATGGATAGAAAATCTACCGTAGATTTTTGTACCTTCGTTGGTGGAAACATTGTTACTTGGAAGAGTAAGAAGCAAACAATTGTGGCCAGATCTAGCGCAGAGGCTGAGTACTGAGCCATGGCTACCGCCACTAGTGAGATCATATGGCTCCGTCTATTACTTCAAGAATTGGGTTGTGATACCATGTCTAAACCTACGAAGCTATTCTGTGATAATCAAGCGGCAACACACATTGCTTCAAATCAAGTCTTTCATGAGATGACCAAATACATAGAGGTTGATTGTCACTTTGTGAGGGAAAATGTTCAAGACAAGACGATAGAGACACTATGGATCCGTTTGGTAACGTGTCAAATAGTGAAAATTTTTGTTCTTTTGTTCTCAGAAATAGTTTGAAAACAGAAATGCGTTTGGTAAACTTTTTATTCCCGAGCACATTTTTGCAAAAATTTGTGCCCAGAAACAGTTTTGGAAGAGAAACAAGAAGTAACAAAAAGTTACTTCTTATTTCTCGGCACAATTTTGAGAATCAGTTTTTTTTTCTTTTTTTTGTTTTCTTCTTTTTGTGTTGCCCTTCTTGGGTTGTGGCCGGTTGCCTACGGCCGGCGACCGGCCACAGCCCAAGACGGATGGAGGCGAAGGTCCCCCTTGCCGACAAGGGCAAGGGCTGGACCCTCGCTGCCTGGGCGAGAGGGCTCGCCGTCGGTCATGGTGAGGTTGGCCTCGCCTAGATCTGGCGAGGCCGAGCCTCGCTGTGGGTCGACGGCGAGGTCGGCCTCGCCCAGATCTGGCGAGGCCGAGCCTCGCCGTCACGACCCACAACGAGGTCAGCTTCGCCGTGGGTCGCAACGGCGAGGCTCAACCTCGCCAGATCTGGGCGAGGCAGGCGGCCAGGGTGGCGACGAAGGCCGCAACACCCTGGCCTGTGGCCGGTCGCCGGTGACCGGCCATGGCCAAGAAAGAGAATGAGTAGAAAGAAAAAAAATATTAAACAATTCAAAATATTATTAATAAAAAGAAATTTTGTGTAGTTATCAAACGCATTTCTGTTCTTTTCTATTCTAGGAATAGAAATTTTGGACAATTATCAGACGCCTTCAAATGCTTAAAAATTATTTCCGAGCACAAAATCAAAAAGAATCATTTCTAAGTAGAAATAGTTCCCGGGTACAGAATGGTTGTCATGCGCACTCTATATATTCATAGTAAGGATCAACTTGTTGATGTCTTCACCTAAGCTTTATCCAAGGGAATACTTCAGGATATGGTGAACAAGTTGACCCCTAACGATGCCTTCACTCCAACTTGAGGGGGAGTATTGGCAGTAATGGTGGGGATTGCGTTCCTATTCAAGAAAAAGAGAGATTGTAGGCAAATCTGCATATTGACAATTTACCTATTTTTTGGATTTCCTGTTTTTCGGGTTTGCTTGTTTCCTTTGTTGTGGCAATCTTTGTGTACAAATTGCAGAATAATGATTGCTTAACTCTCACGACAAAAAATTAGAGAGTTGAGAGTTTTGACTGGGGACGTAGGCACATTGTCTAATCTCGTAATTCTTGTGTTCTTTTTGTGATTGCTTTACTAAAATTCAACTCAACCCGACTTTTATTGAGATTTCTCTGTACGCCCCCCACATTCCTTTCTCGTCAGGCATAGATGCGATCCTTCCGCCTGGGTTCACGGAAAAAACCAAGGACAGAGGGCTCGTGCTGAAGTCGTGGGCCCCGCAGGTGGCAGTGCTGAGCCACGACTCGGTGGGTGGGTTCATGAGCCACTGCGGGTGGAACTCGTTGATTGAGGCGCTGCTCGCCGCCGTGCCCGTGATAGTCTGGCTGCTCTTCGCGGAGCAGAAGCTGATCAGGGCGTACCTGGCCTGGGAGATGAAGCTGGTACTGTCGGTGGCCGAGTCGGAAGGAGGGGTCGTGACGTCAGACGAGTTGGCAGGGCGAGTGGCCGAGTTGATGTGCTAGGAGAAAGGGAGAGAGGTGAGGGACAGAGTGGCGGAGATGAGGAATGCGGCGAGGGAGGCGTTGAGTGAGGGAGGGTCGTCGCGGGTGGCGATGGCGAAGTTGGTGGACTCGTTTAAAAGCGGAATGATGTGAGAAGAAGAGTGTAATTATATGGTGTAAATGACATTTTTTTATGTACGGTTTTATATATCGTCCATTTGACAAAATGACCATTTATAATTCTCAAAATAAGCGTAGGTAAGATCGCTTGTTAAATTTTCTCCACTCCTTATGTATAATCTACTTTTCTAAAAAAAATATATGGAATAAAAAGCTGTCATCCTGATCATCGTAAATCCATGTCCTCTAGGCGAAAGATCATCAACTGCATCATTTTTAAACAACGACAACCACCTTAATCTTCTGCCGATTCAAAAGTAGCTTTTGGCTAGTTTATACAAGCTAGAGTTGTGAACCTCCGGCGTTCAGGTGGAATTCTAGTGACCAACGTATCAAGCTTACGATGGTCACGAATGATGCAAAATAGTTGCGGTCAAAGCCGCGTGTCATCAATGCCTATTGATAGAACAACGAATTCCTAATTACATATATCTTGAACTATCGAGTAAAGCACAAACCGCATACGAGAAACGAACCCAAGAACGTTTACATAAATGAGAAAGTGTGGAAAACATGCTCATAATTACTTGAATCACTGATCGGAAGATACGTTACACAACAGAACATACTTTAGTTTTCCATAGATTAAATGCACTTATTGCAGCATTGTGAAAGAGAGAGCAAGCACTTCTTTGGATTCGTGAGTGAGAGCTTTTTTCTTCTTCGTTATGTTTTTGGAACACAAACACTTCTATTTTTCATTCTCCTTGGAAAAACACGTTCTTTTTCCATTTAAGAAAATAATTCATGATAACTACCTTATGGCCGTTATTTCTTTCTTGTAAATTGTGGGCCTTTTTGAATTATGGGCTGGGTTAGCCCAACATGGACAACCCAATAACCATAAAACCCATCACCTATAATTATCTTCAATCTAACCCCATATTTCTTCGAGAGTCATAATTATTTTCCGCTCCTAATTTCTGGAAATTTCCCTGAACTTCTTTAATTGGTAGTTTACAAATTGTTAACAACATCTAGATTCGAATTTCGCTATAGGTCGATATAATGCTAGCTAAAAAGCACCAACATTTCATGTGTCCATAGGGTTGTAGTTACCACGCATCCACTAAAATACCCTCCTCTCTGTCGCTTCGTTCTAGAAATATTACAACAATTGGTGATGTGTGATGTTAGTTATCATATTGATCTGCTACATGATTTGTGTTTCATGCGAAAGACTCGAGAATCGTGACGTTTAAGTAACAATCGAGCATTCCCTCTCTCTTCCTCTAGCCTTTTGACTTCTCAATTTGAGAGCTCTTGACAATAATATTTCCTCTCTCTTTCTAGGATTTTGACTTCTCGATTTGAGAGCTCTTGACAATAATAGGAGCTTCGTGTTCCAAATGAATTTCTCCAAAACACAAGAAACTTTAACATAAATTGGATCCATATGTATCTAATATCTTGGTTGTTGAATTTTGTGGGACTCACATCAAATCCACATTATCAATAGATGGTATCCGAGCAACGTCAGTATTGCCCTTAAACTTTGATCTCATGGGAGAAAGACAGTAGCAGAGTATTAGATTATGGTCTTTTTCTCGATTTGAGAGTGAACCTATTGAAATTGTCAATTAATATTTTACAATTGCATGATAATGGAAATCTCGAAATCCTAATTTGTAGAATATTTAAATAATAAACAACATCTTCCTCTAACTGTTTAAGTTTTTAGAATACTTGACAATCGTTTTACCAAATGTTACATAAAATCGAAACAGGAGATTCTAAGTTCAAATTTTTTCATGCTCCTATTTTCTTTTTCGGATTTAGACCAAAGTCCAATTTACATATGAGAGAGAGTGTTGATGATTAATGAATCAGGGATAGAAGGGTGAATGTTAGGTGATCCACTAGTCGCGTTGGACTTGGACCTTAATTGAGAAATTCCCTTTTTCTTGAGGACTACTATAGCTCGAGCTCGGTGGAAATTGGATATTTTAAGGAACTTTTGCTTTGACAAAGGCTGGTGTTTCAATGCACTCAATTACATCATCCCTAACCTTCTTCAATTGGGATTAAAAGGATAGGTTTAAGTAAACTAGTCAAATTATAGAAATCCTCTAATTTTCTTGATCACACTCAATTATATCATCCCTAACTCGATTGTTTTAGTACACTCTTTGACTTCATCCCAAGCTTTCTTGTGATTGCAATAAAAAAGGTAGGTTTTTATACACTAATCACATTATGTAAATCCTCTATTTTCTTTTTATTTTGCCATCAAGTCTTCTTACTCTTGTTAAACATGCTATCGAATTTTTTTGTTTGTAATTTCAATAATCTAATCAATATGACATCATTATTGCTCTAAATATAATACCATGTCATGGAGCAAGCCATATCATCAATATGGAAAAAAAAAATAAATAGAAGGAGGAGGAGGAGGAGGAGGAGGAGGATGGGGGCCATCCTTGTTAACGACGATGGCCAACATACCTCATTTGTCTCTGGCGAGGGCTTGCTAGCCCCTCCCCAATGGCACTAGCTAGTAGCTGAACCTGGCGAGGTCAGCTTGCTTAGATCTCTCGAAGAGATCAAGCCGACCTCGCGTCAATCCAAAGTTGGTCAATTTGACCCTCTTCAACGTCCAATGGGGATCGGCATCCTCTACCCTTTCTTTCTCTTTCGTGTCTATAAAAAAGAAAAGAGTGGGTCATACCAAGCCTAGCTTCACGTGCCATTTAATACCACATTACTATTGTCATATAAGCAATATTACGAGCATTTAACAAAAGGACTCGATGTTAGATGTGCACCATGCTGTCAAGGGACTCTATTGTAAAAAAAAAAATCAACGACTCGTTCACATATTTAATTACAGTTAAGATATAAAAAGATAATCAAATGATAAAATGTGCTATCAAGTCGATTAATGATACATATTATTATAAACAGTTGGTATATGTGCTATTATTAGAGTAGAAACCATCAGTAATCAAAATAGAAACGGACCACCACTTCCATTAATTTTAGGGCCAATCTAGTCTACACAAGCTATATAAAGTTATATTCACATTTTCAAGGGCCTAATACGTACCTTAAAAAGCTTCTAACTTTTTATCTTTTGTCTCATAAAAAACCTCTGACCTTAGATTATGTCCCAATTCTATCATAAATTTTTTTTGTCTCATAAAAAACTCTCAACTATAGGTTTAGTCCCAATTCAACGATAAAGGTTTTTTTGTCTCATAAAAAACCTCAACTTTAGGTGTGGTACCAGTTCCACCCTAATTTTTTTTGTCTTATAAAAAATCCCAGTTTTAGGTTCAGTTTCAATTTCACTTGAAATTTTTTTGTCTCATAAAAGATCACCAACTTTTACTTGAGTCTCAAATCTACTCTCAATTAACCCTCCGTCAAAATCACTCTTAGGATTTTGCACTCGTCTATCTCTCGTGTTTGGGAGTGTTTCATCTCTTGTAGTCGAAGAGCTCACACTCGAAACACTCGAATAGCTCCTGCTTGAGAGTTTTTCATCTCTCGGCTGTCAACGGCGGAGGGTTAATGGGGACAGATTTTAAGGCTTGAGTAAAAGTTTGTGATTTTTTATGAGACGGTAAAAATTTTAGGGTAAAATTGGGACGGTACGTAAAATTTGGGGTTTTTTGTAGGACAAAAAAAGTTTAGGATAAAATTGGGACAAGACTCAAAGTTAAGGGTTTTTTATAGGACAAAAAAAGTTTATAGTAGAATTGGGACATGATCTAAAGTTGGAGGTTTTTAATGAGATAAAATGTAAATTGGGGCAAAAGTTAAAGTTGGAGGTTTTTTAGGGTTTTAGGCCCATTTTCAAAGGCAATTTCTTTGACAATGGACATGTGCAACTACAGAAAGATGAATGCACCACAATCTATAGTGAAGAAAAGAATTGTGCTAGATATACAAGCACAATAACTCATTCGTGATATTGATTCACAGATGAATATGATAAATTTTTATTGGATCGTTTGGATTATATAGGTTTGAGTATGTAAGTTCAATTATCACGGCCCTTAGCCAAACTATTTTTCTTAAAACAAAACGACCCACATACACACAATGCACACATACCAGTCCATTTGATCGATCCTCGTGACCAATCCAACAAGAAATACTAAATTGGACCGAGTCCATGACCAGACACTAGCCTCATAATGTTCAGTGCACCACCATTGGTTACCCAATTATATGGTGACAACTTAGGGCCTATTTGGTAACTATTCTGTTCCCGAAAATAATTTCTGTTCAAAAATAGTTTTTCTATTTCTATTCCCTGAACGAGTTTCTGAGTAGAAAAACACATGAGGTAACTGCACAAAATTTATGTTCATAGAATAGAATAAGAACATAAATGTTTTAGTACGACCCCAAAATTTTTATTCTCAATTTTTTTCATTTAATTATAAAAATGTTAGTGGAGACTTAACAATTCACGTTTGGATAAAACTAGACTAGAAGTAGAATCAAAATATATTATGATATAGAATTGGATGACCTTAATAAATCATAAAGAAAATTACTTCTTATAGACAAAGCAAATACTGGATGATGGTCAAGGAAATTGCAGTTTAGGGTTTAGGATTTTGGGTTAGGGTTTAGGGTTTATGGTGTTAGAGTTTAGGTTTTAGGGGTTGAGGATTTAGAGTTTATGGTTCGGGGTTTTAGGGTTTGGGGATTTAGAGTTTATGGTTTGGGGTTTTAGGGTTTGGGTTTAGGGTTTTAGGGATTCTAGTTTTTGGTTTTGGGATTTGGAGATTGGGGTTTGGGATTTTAGGGATTTAGAGTTTCGTGTTTAGGGTTTAGAGTTTAGGGTTTGGAGATTATGGTTTAGCATGAGAATATTTTGCGAGAAAGAGAGCTTATCTTGTTTTTCTATTTGTTCCCAGAAACAAAAAAAGTAGGTTTTTTTTACTTTTTATTTATGTTCCAAATATATTCCCTCCCCACTCATTTGTTCCAGGGAATAGAATAATTAGCTGACGTTACCAAGTGAATTAATGCTCTTTTTGTGTTCCGGAGAACAAAAAATCAGAAAAATAGAAAGACAAGATGATTATCAAACAAGCCCTTAACAACATCTCAATCTAACCCAATATATCTTCCAGAGAAATACTTTTCTCCATCCCTAATCGTAGGAAATTTCCTTTAACTCTTTAATTTGGTAGGTTACGAACTATGGACAACACCAACATGCAAACCTAATTAAATATAACCGAAATGATGTCATATTTAAAAGTCTATCTAGGGGAATATTTCCTTTAAATCGGGGACGAAGGAAAACGTGGTCTTTTCTTTTATCCCACGGTTCAAGGAGACCAACACTTGCATGCTCTTGATGCTAGTGAACCCAACATACATTAAAGGTTGGATCGTACAATGTAAGGGTTTTCCAATGTAAGCTATACATTATTGAGATTGTAATTTACCATTTTATAGGTTTGATCTAATAAAGTAAAATACAAAGATTCCTCATTGGTCTAATATAGGGTTTGTAATGCCCTTGCTTTGGGGAATTATTTTTCTCATTGTCCCGAATCTTTTATCTTTCTTTAATGGCATTCGGAAACGTACGTTGAAACAACAATGAGCAGCCAAGAAGAACAGTCAGTTCACAAACACTACTATTTTCATACATCACCCTTTCATATTTTACAAGCTCTTTTCTACGGGCCACTTCTTTTTACATACATCAAAAGTTAGGGTAACTTTAGCTCCTCTAACAAGCTATACTATTAAAAATGGTTTCCCCTTTGACAGTGCTAAGACCCTAATGATTAGCCACAGTTCCTTTGGGTGAAAATCCCGGCGGTCCATCAAATCCACGGATAGGGCCCACTAAATCCCTGTCAAACCACATAAACCAAGTTTTATAATGGTGGGGAACCATGTTCTCGGCATCCTCTTGCACCCAAATGATAGTGGTGCACTTACGGTAGGTAATATCCTTCTCTACATCTACTATATCTATCATAGATACATGCATTTTGATGGGTAGACTAGTGGTGGCCACGGTTCGAAACCGACCGATTCCGATTTGGAACCGGCGGTTCCGATTCGTGGCCAAGTGTGAACCGGAACCGGAACCTCCTCTGGCGGTTCCGGTTCTGAGTCGGAACCGACCGGTTCAGGGCCGGTTCCGGTTCGGAACCGGTTCCGAGCCAGTTCCGATTTATTTTTCTATTTTTTTTCTTTTCCTTTTCCTTTTCTTTTTTTTTTCTTCCTCCGCGGCCGGCCATAGCCGGGGCCGGCGACCTCTGGGCGAGGCGGCCCTCGCCCGACGCCGGTGACCTTCGCGCCGGCCCCGGCCATGGCCGGCCGCGGAGGAAGAAAAAAAAATTATAATATAAATTATAATTTTAAAAAACAGAAACAAGGAAAAAAGACAAAAGAGAAAAAGGAAAAACAGAAAAGGAAAAGGAAAAGAAAAAGAAGAAAAACAGAAAAGGAAAAACAGAAATGAAAATAAAAAAAATTAAAAAAATACTATTCTTGTGATAGAACATTATTCAATATAAATTGTGATTAAAATGTAAATTGTACTCAAATTTGAGGACAAAAAGACAAGAGAGAAAGAGAGGGCTTCAACTTAATAAATTATTATTAAGCACATTACAATTCGTTACAACGATCTTAAAAAAAAAGGAGTACAATATATATACCCTAAAATTATCCCAAAACCTAAGCATTCCGTGCGCAGGGGACCAGAGGTCACATATCGTCGGATTATATTTCGGTTTCCCTAAGCTCACGTGGGCGTACCCGGTATGAGAAACAAGAGTTCCCGAAATATTTGCCAACTTCAATAGTTCTTTTACCCTCAATCGTCACTACCCGTTCCAGTACCGATACTGGTAGCGGTAGTATCTCCGTCGTTAAAGAATTCGGATTTATTATTCCGTTATATCTCTTGTTGCCGGTATTGAGCCTTCGTCCAATCAGCAACACAAGCTTACATCTCCACTGATTCTGGATCTAATCTTGAACGATGTTCGTTCAAAATATTACCTCTGGCACTGAATGCTTGTTCGACCGCAACTGTGGAACAAGGGGTTGAAAAATCTATTTTGCAATAAGAGAAAGGATTGGGTATTGACTTGCGTGCCTCTTCCACCAATCCAAAATTAAAAAATCTGTACCACCTTCGGCTTCAGTAAACTCAAATAAAATGGTTAGATAACTCTCTAATTCAGAAATATTTCCCATTACTCCCTTTTTTTTTTTTTCTATGTAATAAAAGTTTGTACCCTCTACTAATTTTACCTGTATTGTCATTTTGTATCTCCGTAGATTGAGAAGATCCAATATCACCTAAATTATATTTAGTATAAAATTCATTATATAATTCTATTATTACGTTTTTAACCTCACGTACTATGGTTGTAACATTTGTCACGTCATAATGTAAACATTGATAATATACACGCAAAAAATCATTTAAGCCATCTAATTTGTAACGTGGATCAAAAACACAAGCAACTAAATAAATCATGGGAATTTCACTATAATAATGAAGCCATTTCATTTTCATTGCAACTATAGTATGTTGTAATTCAACATCATTTTCATATTCATCAAAAGTTCCGACAATATTAGTATACTCTACTAAAAATAAATGTGTAGTAGGATAATAAACACCAGACAAAGTATAAGTTGTATCATTAAAAACCTTTAAAACATCTAAAATTTTTTGGTAAATATGCCACTCTTGTGGGTATAAATTAATTTGAGGTATATTATTAGAAATGAATGCACATAATAAATCTTTATATGGTAAAGATTCATTAAGCAAGTGGAAAGTAGAATTCCAACGAGTTGGAACATCTCTTGGAAATTTTTTTGGCTTTACGCGATTTTCTCTACAAAATTTACGCCATTCTTTCATTTTTTTTGGATGTTTCCATAAAAATTGAATCGCCGTTTTTATTGGTTGAAGAAAAATATCAAGAGTTTTCAAACCATCTTGTACACATAAATTTAAAACATGACAAGCACATCTAATGTGAAAAAAATTTTCGCCAAAAGCAGGTTTACAAATATTTTCTAACTCGGCAATTAAAGCGGTATTTGCTGCGGCATTTGCTGCGGCATTATCAAAACCAATTGAAAAAATTTTGTTAAGCAAATAATATTCTTCTAAAACTTGCCTAATTATTCTATAAATATTATTTGCCGTATGATGATAATCGAAAACTCTAAATGCAATAACTCTTTTTTGAATAGTCCACTCGTCATCTATCCAATGACATGTTATGCCCATGTACGAATGATTTTGCCAATGATCACTCCAAATATCACTACCTATATGCACGCATCCATTAAATTGCATAAAAAAGCTTTGTAAATCTTTTTTTCCATTTTTGTAAAGATCTTTAATTACTCGTTTAATTGAATTTCTAGGAACACGTTTTGCTTGTGGAGCGCATGCTTTTTGTACAAATTCATTAAAACCAAATCTTTCTCCAAAATTAAATGCTAAATGCTCAACGGAAATAAATTTGCCTAATTCTTCCTTATAAATTTTTTCATTAAAACGAAATAAAGGGGAAGTATTAGGATTGACGTACCCGGAAATTTGTTGTTGCCCGATATCGATTCCCCTTTCGGTTGGATGTTTGCTTCTAAGATGTCGTTTAAATGTTTCATATCCTTGTCCACCTGTATATTTATATATTTTTCCACAATATTTACAAATTATATCATACCTTTTTTGACCGATATCAAACCTTTCCATTTTTGTGAAGTGATTCCAAATGTCAAATGTAAATTCCCGTTCCACTTCCTTTGTTGTAGATATTTCAGCAGGAGGATGAAAACTTTCTTGCGTCGGGACGCACTCCACATCGGGAAAAATGTTGATTTCATCATCTTGAAAATTTGCATATTCATGAGGATCAAAAGAATGATGGGATTCCGTCGCGATATTCTTACCTTTGCCAGTTGACACTCGACTTTCACTTGCCATTTTTCGAATGGATTGAGAGAATTGAGCGGATTAATTGGAAGAATTAAGAAAGAATTGCGTGGATTGAGAAAATTGAGAGAATTTCAGAGAATTTGAGAGAATTTCGAGTATTGAGAAAATTTGAGACTTGAGAGAAGAGAATTTGAGAGAATTGTGTGTGTATTGTGAGAATATGAGAGAATTTATAGGAAAAAAAAGAAGAACATTTAGAATTAAAAAAATAAAACATAACCGTTGCAAAATTGCAATGGTTATGTGTTTTTTTTTTTTATAAAAACGCCCGTTGGGGCATAGCCGTTGCCGGTTGCCCCAACGGGCCGCAGCAAGGCCTGCACGTCTGCAGGCCCTGCTGCGGATAATTTTTTTTTTTTTTTTTGGTTTGGCCGTTGCCAGGGAGGGGCCTGGCAACGGCCTGCTGCTGCAGCATGGCCTGCAATGCAGGCTGTGCTGCAGCCTGCCTGCAGCTTCTTCTTCTTCTTCTTCTTTTTTAAATTTAATTTAATTTAATTTTTTTTCGCAGAACCGGCCCGGAACCGGCGGTTCCGGGCCGGTTCAAATTTTTATGGAACCGGAACCGGGCCCGTATGCCACGGGCCGGTTCCGGTTCCGAACCGCGGGACCGGTCAACGGGCCGGGCCCGGGTTTGACCGGGCCGGTTCCGGGCCAAAACCGGCCCGTGGCCACCTCTAGGGTAGACCGTGACGAATGGGAGGTGGTGTCGTCATACCTATAAGTCTGTAAAAATAAAGAGTGAGTCACAACTCAGTAAGTAAAACTCACTAAACTCCGGATAGGGAGACGCCTCGCCATCGAACAAAGCACATGCCGTAGCCATATCAATTGATGGCAGATCAATAGAAAAGATGTTTCATACACACTAGTTCTTGTGGATAAAACGATCTCAATTTGCCTTTCGATTCAAGCAACAACACTTCAACCAAGAGCATGCACACGAGGAATTCATTATTTCAACTGTTAGTACGGTTCTTCCGAAAATTCTCTGGGCAACGTCTTCTAATCCAAGGGCGATGGCTATTTATCTGAACTTAATCGGGCAACGTCCCCAAATCAAGGGTGACGGCTATTCATCCAAACTTAATCGGGCAACGTCCCCAATCAAAGGCGACAACTATACTTTTCCCTCATGTGACCATGCCAACAAGCATCATATCAACATCAGTACTTCATGCGAAGTGTGTATTGTTGCGACCTAACCTCCAGCGAGTGTGGATCACTTGGGAGTTCGACTAGTGGATTATTAATATTAAGCTTAACTTGGCCCTCCCAAACTCTACTAATTCGCAACTTAGGGTTAAAGTTCTTAACGTGCAAATATTTTCATGCTTGGAGTTACCACTAATCTATTTGCGGTAGGTCGATTAGAAATCTAAATAAAACATAGGGAGATATGTTTTATTTTTACGATCGGAGATTCTAAGTTTGGGGACTTGATTTTTGCTAGATCTAGTCTAACGCTCTTTCGGTATCTTTTCTTTTCAAAAAATGTTTAAGTAGCCAGTTTGGATCTATTTTATTACCTAGCTACTAACATGTAGGATGACCATGTGAGTGCGCAATCCATCAATTTAATACCCAATAAGGAAAGTGGTAAATAAATTGCTAGATTAGGAGAATAACGTACCTTAAAGTAACGCAAACATCTGCATTGTTAGCTAAAATCATACAGATAATCCTAATATAATTTCTAATTAACGAAGCAGTCGACTCAATCAACATATTCTTTTTGGGTTTTCTCTTTATATTAATGAAACTAGCCTAAGTCCAATAAGGTGCAAATTATAACATGCGATTAATGAACCCTTACATGCAGACTATATGTCATGCGGCAATATGACCCATTTTTAATGACGGACAAATGATTTATTTTTAGTATTTTTCCAATGAAATTCGAAATAAATAAAATTCCTAAATTAACATGTGATCTACCCTAGAACAAGCAGCTTTATTTATTCTAGAACAACTTCTTTTTTGGTATTTTTTATTAAAATTCAAAATTAAAAATTACTCAAATTAACATGCAATCTATCCTAGAGAAGATGATTTAATCTATCCTAAAGTGACTCTTTTTGGGTATTTTTATGAAAATTCGAAATAATTAAATATCCTAATAATATATTGAGACTAGAACAATCCCTAATTTAAACTAGGAAATAAACTACCATAAATCCCAATTTAAATAAGATAATTATCCTATCTTTTAGATACATTTAGGAATCCTTAAACATGCAAAATTCCTAATTTAAATCCTAATTAACATATTTTTGGATTTTCTTTATTTAAAAGGAAAATAAATCACACACAAGATAACAATCAAAGACCAACCATCCATGCGATCTGCAAAATCTTTCTTATCATATTCGAATTAGGAAAAGGAATCAAACCAATGATCATATCTATGTAATTTTATAGATATCGACGGAAAGCCGATTGTTTGAATTTGGAAAGCAAATAAAATCTATTATCGTATCCAAGTGGTTATGGATAAGATAATGATCTTTACGTACCGCCGCGTATCGTACCTTAGATTTAAGGTCAGATAGTCGTCGCTGAATTAGGAAAAACTCATAATTCGGGATATCTTAGGATATTGCGGATATCACAAACATTATCCTGAGATATCTAGCTAACCACTAAAGAATATCCACGAAATATTCAAACGCCGAAAAATTAGGAAATTAAATATTTCGAAAAATGTTCGGATAATGATCTTACCTAATTTCGCAGATAACTTCCAAATTTGAATTCGCAGCGGATTGGGATTGTGGATCTCGGGATAGCTGACGGCAGGTGGCCGACGGTGGACGCGGCAGCAACAATGCGGTGAAGCTCGGCCTTGGCGTGAAGCATTCGTTGGCCGACTTTGGAGAGTAGCAGCGATGTAAGTGATTGTCAGACCGTAGGGAGCACCTAAGAATCTGCAAGAAAAATCACCAAAAGCATAAAATTGTTTCGTCGAGTTTCTAGTATCAAGATTAACTCGGTTGAGCACGTCGGGACTGATCATTCTTTCCTACTCCAACTCTTTTTACTTTCTATTTATTTCTTTCCCTGGGAAGGTCCATGAAAGACATGGAGTGCATGAGAGAAATTCAACAGATCTACGAGTCAATGGAATGCTCTTGAGGATCTCTCACTTTGAACCCTTTTTTATTTTGATCTTCAATCCACCACTTGACTTTCGTCCTCTCCTCTTCTATCAACTTTCGATCACTGATTGTGCAGTGGTGTGGGACGGACCGAGGTTGCGGGGACACCAGGGAAGTCAAAGAAACTTGTTGGTCGTAAGAGAAATCGTCAACAAACTGGGATCGCCTGGAACTGGGATGTCGGAGATGCAAGAGCTCGCGATGACTACGTTGACGTTCGTTGTATTCGCTGGACGTCCTGGATGGGCAGCTCTTGGTGGCAGGTGCAGCGTTGGTTCGAGTTGGCGACGACAGCGGGAGCTGCAGCGGCCCAGGCGCGTCAACAGCAGCGATAACAGGTGGTGGGTCGGCAGCAGCAGTGGGAGTACTGGTCAGGCTCAAATCAGCAGCGGCTCACGTCAGCGTCGGGTCTGGGCACAGCAACAGAAGCTCTTGCACATCACTGGATCGGCCTGGTAGGAGCGTCGTCTCATGGCCAAGAGTTTGGCCATTAGTGAGGTGCGGCGACGCGGCCGAAGGCGTAGTGGGGAGGGAGCCGCGGCCGCAGAAGACTGCACACACGTGCACCCAACTCTCTCTCTCCCTCAATCTCACGTGTCTTTCTCGCTCTTTCTGAAAATTCTGATTTTGAGAATTACGAGAGCTCTCTCCCTTGATTGAGGGGTATAATCATATATTTATATCGCAACCCTAGATTAATTTGCCAGACTTTCTAATCCTAGTGGGTTTTAGCTTATGCTTTATCATCTAATTTTATTTTAATTTCGAATTGGTTGAATTAATTTGGACTTTTCTCTAATTAAGCTCAATGGGTTGATTTAAACTTAAATTAAGACAACCAAGACCCATTATCCCATCCTCTGAATGAGTTTAATTTCGCTCGGCGCTCGAGCTCGGCTTACGCGATGAATTTTCAGCTTACTTGCCTCCACCGGTCCCATGCGAAATGCAATTAACCTATATGGACCTCAGCTATATGCTATGCAATTTTAATATTTTTGTTCAGGGTTAAAATTTAATCCCTAATTTTCTATGCAATTAATTACTAAATGGTTAGCCAAAATTTAGGTGTCAACATGTATCATGCCATGTTGCCTCTAAAATCTTAAGTCATATTGGGCACGAAACCAAGTTCGTGGCCCGAACCGATCAGTCATGGCGCAGACCTACACCAAGCAAGGCTTGGATTGGTATGCCTCAATACCGACCCTCCAAGCAAGGCTTGTTCCGACACGCCTCAACGCCAATCCAAACCAAGCGAGACTTGTTCAAGACCCGGGGTGTGCTCTCAAACATGATGCCAAACACATGAGCAAACTTTACAAGTGTATATGCAAGTATGGCAAGCTATATCAAGCGTTCACAAATAACGGAATACACGCAAGCACCACAAGCACATGACTCGCCCAACAACGCAACACATTATCCTAGCTAAGGTTTAGTAAATCTACTTACAACCCTCCGAGATTGTGGCCGAGTGTGGCCTAGGGGTGAGCCGAGCGGCAAGGGCACGGCAATGACACGGTGCGGTACAGGCACGGGCGCAGCAAGGGCGCGGTTGAGGAAGAGAGGAAGAGGTGATAGTGGAGTTGTGAGCCAAAGGTGAAAATGCAAGAGGGGGCTCATCTATTTATATGCAAACCTCTCGTCATTACTTTGCCAATTAGACCAATAGAAATTCTTTAAGTGGCAAGCCTATTGGGTTGAGTTAGCTAGTCTAAGAAGAAGAGTTGTCAAGCCTAGTGAGATTGTGTGGCAAGCCTAGGCCTTAGGTGGACATTTGCCCTCTTCATATTGCACCAACTAATACATGAATCATCCTAGCATTAATTAAGTGTAATGATATATAAGATACCTAAGCTAGGTGACTCACCATCCTTCATTTAATATCTAAATTTGGTGTAATCAAGGGCTTTGGATTTTATCTTATCCAATATTTGCTTACCAAGACAAGCCTTCTTCTTCTAGAGTATTCTATTTTGTCATTTTCCAAGAATTAAAGCAAACATGAGGACTAAGCCAAAGGAAATGCTAACTTGCTCGGGAATAAGTTCCTCGTGTCCACCCACGATCAACCATCCCTACTAAATCAAGGTTCAAAGCCGAGTCACCATCGGAAGTGGTGGGTATTGGCTAAACTTATTTTAAATGACTATGTCGGTGGCTGATGCTGTGGACACAATGGCCTGCACTAACCAGACGCGTGGCCTAGTAGATCAGGCACACGGCCCGTACATGGCCTGGCGTAGGGCCTGTCTGCCTGGTTCTTAGCCTGGACAGGCACAGGGCCGAGTCACTGGCTTTGCAGACCGGGCACATGGCCCATGCAAACCTGGCACGTGGACCGTGCTCGACCTGGTGCGCGGTCCATCCACAGCGTCCACAAGCCAGATAGGCACATAGCCAGGGCTTGAGCTGGCCTTTAGCCTTATAGAAGGGTCCAAGTTAGGCACATGGCCGGCTCATGGCCCGACACATGGCCTGGCATACGACTTAGGTACATGACCCATTCGACAAGGTCGTCAAACCAATCCGCGATCGATCTACGATCGATCAGTGACCCGTCCAAATGGTCTATGGCCTGTCCATGGACAACCCTCGATTGTCATGTAGTTGTGCGGGACCAATTGTTCCGTGACCAACACACAGTTGTACGGATCGATCCATGTTCGTCTGCAGTCGGTACATAGTCGTGCGGAATCACCCGTGATCGGAATAAGACCGCACGATACCGATCCATGATCATCCATCAACCCGTGGTGGTACAAGACCGTCCCACGACCAACCCTTATGGTCAAGAAGCCGATCAATGGTCAAATAGCTAGGGTTACTTGTATGGTCATTTGATTGATTCACTGCCAATCCCTTGATCATTCAAGGGCTGATCTTTCGATCAGACGGCTGATCCCTTGGTAACCCTTCCGATCAAGTTGATCGATCCATGACCTATCCTTAGATTGGTCCATGGCCGATTTCTCCTACGATCGGCACGCCAATTCCATAGACATTTTGTATAGCCGAAATCGTGGATGTTATAAGGTTGGCTTATGTAAGTTGAGTAGAGTCCGGCCTATGATGAGAGGGCATGTGGCTGCTAAGGGCCGGTTTGGTAACATTTATATTTCTCTGTTTTCTTTTTTTTTTCTCGAAACAGAAAAAAAAACAAAAATCTGTCTGTGTACATCAGTTAATTTTTTTATCCCGTGAAATAGATTAGTGGCCAAGGAATAGATTTGGAACATAAACAAGAAATAAAAAAAATTCTACTTTTCTGTTCCCGAGAACAAAAAGAGAAACAATATCATTTTAGAGAAACAAGTTTAACGTAACCTAAACCCTAAAATCTTACGCCCTACACCCTAAACAGTATTTGTTATCGTTGGTCAACAAAATACTTGATTGCACAACTCAAGAAAGTAAAATGATTTGATCGTACAAAACAAAACTTAGAGGACCAGATTACACGAACCAATAAATTTAAAGGCCACATTAATTTATTTGCACATGGCATTGCTAATATATCTAATGCTCTCCGACTTAGCATTCAGCAATCCGAAAATCAAACCACCCAACTTGCTGTCGTCCGACATATGCAGACCATCCAGAAGTCATATGAGCAGAAGTTTCCCTTTTTTTTCCCCCTATTTTTATTTAGCAGGGGAGTGATGTGATCTGCCAAGCCCAGAGCCAGTGGCCTAGGCATACTTCGTGCATGTCCAGCACTTCCCTGATGAACTCAGCTAGCAATTTCCAACACGAATTAACACGTTTTGGTATGATTATCGGCCAAACTCGATAGTGAAGCGTATTTAACGTAAAGAAATGCTTATGGACTGTCAATAATCTACTGAGAGAATAACAGCCTATTTTAAGTCATAAAAAAATAAATAATAATTATAAATTATTATGAGATTCACTCTTTTAAAAATTCGTGACTCATAATATTTTGTTATTTTAAAGTAGCCCAACAACTGTTATACTAACAAAACCCTTTTAACATATATATATATATATATATATATATATATAGCTTTTACAACATAATTAACAGAAGTATAGTGATTTTCCAATGATGTAACTTGACACAATTACAAAACATAATCATGACGTGAGAACATGAATTGTCGGTCGTATCAATATTACCTCACTTCTTCGAAGACTGTCTTATCCAATTCCAATATGAGACAACGACTTACACGGATATTGTGTCGAAGTAGTAGAGTTCACAGAAGAGGGAGAAAGAGAGAACTTTTGGACGTGAAGAGATAAAGAAAGAGAGAGCAGAGATCACGAAGTAAAGAGGGAGAGAGACTCTGAGAGAGCTGGAAGAGAGACAGAGAACTAATGGAGAGAGCGAAAAGATGGAATTTCAAAAATTTCTAACAAATGGGATAAGATGGAGGCGTGTTGCGTTTGAGTGAAGTGTCTTATTACTAAGTTGGCAAGACAGTACCACCTAAAATTTTTCGATATTTCCATCATAGTCCTCGTAACGCTGTTAACATGTGATGATTGTATTTGCAAGAACTTGCATTCAACGACATGCTGAATCTCTAATCAGAAGAAAGAGATTTTGATGAACCCTATTTCAACTAACATCAGAATTAAACCACAAATCTCCGACTCTTCCTGTTGAATTTTGGTAAAGTAGTCACAAAGAAGGACACAAGAGTTACGAGGTTCGGCGATGTGCCTACGTCCTCGGGCAAAAACTCTCTTATTTTTTCTTAGAGAGATCTGCTGCCATTATTCTGCAAATATACACGAGGGATGCTATAAAAAAGGAAACTAGCAAACTCAAAAATATGAAAACAATCAAATTACAGATTTGCCTATAACAGATTTGCCTACAATCTCTCCTTTCCTTTGAATAAGAAAAAACGCAAATCTCGCAAATCTCGCCAATACTCCCCCTCAAGTTGGAGCGAAGACATTGTCTGAGGTCAACTTGTTCACCATATCTTGAAATACTCCCTTGGATAAAGCTTTGGTGAAGACATCCGCAAGTTGATCCTTACTACGAATATATGGCGTTTCTATTGTCTTGTCTTGAACCTTTTCCCTTACAAAGTGACAATCGACCTCTATGTGTTTGGTCCTCTCATGGAAGACTGGATTTGAAGCAATATGTGTTGCCGCCTGATTATCACAGAATAGCTTTGTAGGTTTAGACATGGCATCATGGCCCAATTCTTGAAGTAATAAACGGAGCCATACAATCTCACTAGTGGCAGCAGCCATGGCTCGGTACTCAGCTTCTGCACTAGATCTAGCCACAACTGTTTGCTTCTTACTTTTCCATGTAACAATATTTCCACCAACAAAGATACAGAAACCTGTGGTAGATTTTCTATCCATAGGATTGCCAGCCCAATCAGCATCAGTAAAACACACAATCTCTGTATTACCATTATTCTTCAACAATATTCCTCTTCCCGGGGAAGCTTTCAGATATCGAAGGAGCTGGTTTATCAACTCCATATGCCCTTGTGTAGGTTTTTGCATAAATTGGCTCACATAGCTAACAGAATAAGCAATGTCAGGCCTAGTAATGGTTAGGTAAATCAATCTCCCTACCATACGTTGAAATTGCCCAATATCCTCTAATGGTGTTTCATTGGACACAATCTTACTGTTGTAATCCATAGGAGTGCTAGCAGGTTTAACGCCCAACTTACCTGTCTCCTTCAACAAATCTAAGACATATTTCCTTTGAGTCAGGAATAGACCTTTGTCAGAACTTGCTATCTCTATGCCCAAAAAATACCTCAATTTTCCAAGGTCTTTAATGTCAAATTCTTTGCTCAACATTTGCTTAAGCTCTGCAATACCTGTGAAGTTACTGCCAGTAATGATAAGATCATCAACATAAATGAGAATGACAACAATACCTTCACCAACTACTTTAGTAAACATTGAAGAGTCAGCTGCGCTCCTTTTGAAACCAAATCTAGTGAGTGCAGAACTCAATTTGCCATACCATGCTCTAGGCGACTGTTTGAGACCATATATTGCTTTCTTTAATTTGCAAACCATTCCCTTATCATTCTCTAAGAAATGTCCAGGAGGGACATCCATATAGACCTCTTCCTCCAGGTCTCCTTGGAGAAATGCATTCTTCACATCCATTTGAAACAACGGCCAGCCACAGTTAACTGTCAAAGATAGAAGGACACGAACAGTATTCATTTTCACTACAGGAGCAAATGTTTCCTTGTAGTCTATCCCATAGGTTTGAGTATACCCTTTTGCGACAAGTCGAGCTTTGTACCTCTCAACCGACCCATCACTGTTATATTTGATCTTATAAATCCACCGACATCCAACTGCCTTCTTCCCATTTGGCAATTTAACAAGTTCCCAAGTACTATTACGGTCTAATGCCTGAAGCTCATCTTTCATGGCATTCACCCACACACTATTTTTACAAGCTTCCAAGAAGGTATTGGGCTCATGTTGATTTTCAATAGCAGACAAGAAACTTAAATACTTATGAGAAATTCTATCATACCCAATAAAATCTTGAATGGGATGCTGAGTAGTATAATATGTTGAAAAGTCACGGAGCCGCGTTGAAGGCCTTGGAATGCGCGATGATTTACGGATTGGAGCTGAGATAATAGGTGCCGTATCTGCTGGAACTCCCTCTATTACATCATTAGTTCCAACTTGCAAATCAGCCGCAACTTGAACAGGAGTAGTGTTGACATCTTCTATATTCATGGGCTGATTCCCTTGAACAATCGCTGTTGGAATTTCCTCTTGGTCGAACATTGAAGGCTCGATAGGTAGGACAGGAAGCAAAAATTCAGAATAGTCATCTTGCTCCCCCTGAATTTGATTCTTAGCAAAAAACATGTTAGTCTCATCAAAGACAACATCACGAGAAATATAAACACGTCTAGTACTTGGTTCATAGCATTTATATCCCTTCTTGACATTTGAGTATCCCAAGAAAACACACTTTCGAGCACGCGGATCCAGCTTGTCACCAGATTGAGAATGTACATAACACACACATCCGAAAATTCTCAGGTGAGAGATACCAAATTTCCGGCTATACAGACTTTCAATTGGAACCTTATATTCCAACACCTTACTAGACAAACGGTTGATTAAGTAACAGCTGGTAAGGACTGCATCTGCCCAATATGTCTTAGGTAAATTTCCTGAGAATAATAATGCTCGGGTAACTTCAAGTAGATGCCTATTTTTCCTTTCTGCAATTCCATTTTGCTGTGAAGTTTCCACGCAGGAGGTCTGATGAATGATTCCCATGTCACGCAAGAACACTTGAAAAGCCTGATTGGTATATTCAGTTCCATTGTCCGTACGAAGAATCTTTACTGTAGTGTTAAATTGATTTTTCACCATATTGCAAAAATCTTGAAACACAGTGAGAACTTCACTTTTGGATTTAAGCAAATAGAGCCATGTAGCTCGAGATTTATCATCAATAAACGTAACAAAATACTTGAATCCCTCCTTAGAGTCAATAGGGGAAGCCCCCCAAACATCTGAGTGAACTAAATAAAATAACTGTTCTGATTTATGTGTGCTATGTGGAAAAGGTAACCTATGCTGCTTAGCATAATGACAAGGATCACAGCAATTGGAATCATAACTTAAAGTCATATCAAGAGCATGTAACACCCGGTCAGAGGGATGACCCAAACGCCAATGCCACAGTCGGGATGTTTCAGCAGTCTTTCTTTGAGCCATCAAAACTTTGCTGTTGAAGTTCACCATATACAGCCCATTTTGCAACTGCCCTTCACCAATCATCCTCCTCGTGGTTCGATCTTGGAAGAAAACCTTTTGAGGAGTAAAAATAGCATTGCAATTCCACTGGTTAGTGCATTTGCTAACTGACAATAAATTTGAGGATAATTCGGGTACCAATAAAGCTTCAGAATTATGTGAGAAAAATTTAATTTGTCCAACGCCTCTAGTTGGAACCTGCCCACCATTAGCAATAGTAATAGGTGGATATGACACATCTGAAGTAATATTAGATAGCAAGTTTTGAGAACTATACATGTGGTCTGTAGCCCCGAAATCAATAATAAATTGAGTTGTGGATATAGCTGAGTAGGCATGAACATTACCAGATGTCATAGCCAAATTTCCAGTTTCAGTACTGGAGGCGTTTGTTCCATTGCCATGTATATGAAGTAATTGCTGAACTTGTTGAGACAAAACCTCTAACTTGGATTGAAAATCATTTGGATTTTCTTGGGCTGCCACCTTAGCTTCTGCACGCCTGTCTTTGGAAAGACGCAAATGCGGATGAAGGACCCAGCACCTCTCTTTGGAATGGCCATCACGATTGCAATGGTCACAATGAAACCGTACTGGTTTCTTGAACTTTCCTTTGGCAAATCGAGCAGTGGGGTCTCTTTGCTTCATGTTGATCGCACTGTGGGCGGATTGTTCACCGAGTTCTGCTGATGTAATTGGGGCCAAAGGCATGACCCGTCTCCTTGTTTCCTCACTTTGGATTATGGCACAAACTTCATTAAAAGTAGGCAATTCAGGACTCATAAGAATTTGACGTTTGATGTCCTCAAACTCGGGTCTAATACTTGCTAACAGCTGAAAGATTTTATCTTGTTCTTCTCGATTCACATAATCCATCGCATTTTGGGTCGCAGGTCTATACTGACGAAGCTTATCCCATTGCTTCTTCATTTTTCCCAGGTGTTCAGTGAAAGATTGTGTTGCGCCTTGCTTAGAACAAGCCAGTCCTTGCTGCAACTCAAAGATCCGGGATGCATTTCTGGATTGACCATACATCTCGTATATCGAATCCCATAACGCCTTTGCAGACTCTGAATATGCAAATATCTCGTAGATCTCCGGTTCCATGGAATTGAATATCCAAGACATCACACAGTGATCATTAGCTTGCCATTCCTCAAAAGAGGGATCTGACTCTTGAGGAATTTTTGTCCGACCAGTGATATGGCCCAACCGAGATCGTCCACCAAGTGCAATGGTGACGGCTCTGGACCACGGCAGAAAGTTCCTCCCATTCAGTAACAAGGACGTGAGTCGCTGACTGTGTGTCTCCTGCACAACGGTCTTCAATGACCCCGTCACCGCAACAGTCTTCGATGACTCCATTCCCACAGCATTTTTCTCCTTATCACCCATAACGCAGAGCAAACAAAAAAGGGAATTGCAGAGACAACAGAAGACGAGCAAAAAAAAATTCGATTCAGTACTCACAGGAATCGTCGATCTGAGACCTGCTCTGATACCATGTTAAATTTTGGTAAAGTAGTCACAAAGAAGGACACAAGAGTTACGAGGTTCGGCGATGTGCCTACGTCCTCGGGCAAAAACTCTCTTATTTTTTCTTAGAGAGATCTGCTGCCATTATTCTGCAAATATACACGAGGGATGCTATAACAAAGGAAACTAGCAAACTCAAAAATATGAAAACAATCAAAATACAGATTTGCCTATAACAGATTTGCCTACAATCTCTCCTTTCCTTTGAATAAGAAAAAACACAAATCTCGCAAATCTCGCCAATACTTCCATCAACCAGTCTTTCTCGAGTTACTCCATTGCTTGCGTCCCGAAAGAAGGCCATAAAGCCACCGCGGAAGAGGCCACCTCACAAGTGCAAGTGCAAGTGCAACAACAATACACAGAAGCATCAAACCCACGATGGAGAAGGCAGACAAATGTCACATAGTGACGTACCCATCACCGGGAAGAGGCCACCTCATGTCCCTGGTGGAGCTCGCCCAGTCCCTCCTCCGCCACCACTCTTGCCTCTCCGTCACCGTCCTCATCTCCTCCCCTCCCCACCTCCTCCCTTTCATCACCCCTTACATCTCCACCGCCACCACTTCCATCGCCTTCCGCCATCTCCCCTCCGTCTCCCTCCCCCCCTCTCTCTCCTCCGCCCCCACCGCCTTCTCTGACGACCCGGCCATGTACTTTGAGTACGCCCGCCTCAACTGAAGGGATATACCGAGAACCGAAAAACAGAACAATCACGTAGAAATCAGAAAAATAGACGATGCACGAGTTTACCCAGGTTCACCCTCGAATAGGGCTACGTCCTGCAAAGAGATTTCACTATATTTTCGGTTTACAGCCACTTGACTCGTTCCAATGATCAGAAAAACGAGCAAAATATATATATGCCCCAAACGGGCCTAAAACCTAAACCTATATGAAATCTCTTAATTTCGCACCATACGGGCCAGCCCAAACCCGTTGAGGTTTCGGGGGCGCTGCCCCCGAGCCCCCGCCCGCTGACCGGGCAACGGGGCACCCGTGTCGGGGGCGCTGCCCCCGAACCCCCGCATTCCGCACGCATGGGTCACATGTTGTCGAACAACACTTCAGTTTCCCTAAGCTCACGTGGGCGTACCCGGTGTGAGAAACAAGGGTCCCCGAAGTATTCGCCAACTCCAACATCAACAACCCCAACCTCCACCAAGCCTTGTCTGAGCTGCTCTCCACCTCCAAGCCGTCGCAGAAGCCCAAAGCCCTTGTTGTCGACTTCTTCTATGGTTCCGGCGCTGAGGTTGCCGCCGCGTTCTGCCTCCCTGTGGATTATTACTTCCCTTCCGGCACGAACCCTCTCGCAGCGTTTCTCTACCTCCCCACCCTAGACAAACTCACCAACACCAGCTTCAAAGACCTGGACGGAAATGTCGACATCCGGGCGTACCGCCCATTCCAGCGAAGCACATGCCGTCGAGAATGCTGGACCGCAGCAGCAGAATCTATGGCCACTTCTTGGAAACGTCCATGCGGCTGGCTGGATCCGCCGGGCTCATAAGCAACACATTCGAGGCGCTCGAGCCGAGGGCTGTCAAAGCGATATCGGAGGGACTGTGCGTGCCGGACGGCCGAACTCGGCCGGTTTACTGCATTGGGCCGCTCGTGGCAGCCCACGATCACATCAGTGAGAAAGATTGCCTGAGCTGGCTCGACTCGCATCCTAGCCGAAGTGTCTTGTTTTTTACCTTCGGCAGCATGGGGGTGTTCTCGTCGAAGCAGCTGAGAGAGATCGCTCATGCGCTAGAGAGGAGTGGGGTCAGGTTCTTGTGGGTGGTGCGTAACCCACCACCGCACGATGAAATCTGGCGCAACTTAGCTATTAAACCAGAAGATGATCCAGGTATGTTTACGTCTCTTGTTCACATCAAGTGGTACAAGAATAATACGGGGGACTCCGAATCACGGTCAGAAGTCAAATAATTCCGTTCATGAGCTCTCAATCACGAGTTTCGCTAAGATTTCTCAGTACACCCAACAATTTCCTTTCTCTCTTCAGGCATGGATGCCATCCTTCCGAGTGGGTTCACGGAGAGAACCAAGGACAGAGGGCTGGTGCTTAAGTCATGGGCCCCGCAGGTGGCAGTGCTGAGCCACGACTCGGTAGGCGGGTTCGTGAGCCACTGCGGATGGAACTCGGTGATGGAGGCGGTGTGCGCCGGACTGCCCATGATAGTCTGGCCGCTCTACGCAGAGCACAAGCTGATCCGGGCGTACCTAGCCGGGGAGATGAAGCTGGTGCTGTCGGTGGCCGAGATGGAAGGCGGGTTAGTGACGACGGATGAGTTGGCAGGGCGAATCACCGAGTTGATGTGCTCGGAGAAAGGGAGAGAGGTGAGGGAGCGAGTGGCGGAGATGAGGAACGCGGCAAGGGAGGCGTTGAGCGAGGGAGGGTCGTCGCGGGTGGCGATGGCCAAGTTGGTGGACTCGTTTAAAAGCGAAATGGTGTGCGGAATGATGTGAGAAGAAGAGTAATTATGTATCATCGATTTGACAAGTTGGCCAATTATAATTCTCAAAATAAGCATGAAGAAGATCGCTCGTAAAATTTTCTGCGCTCCTTATGAATGATCTACTTTTCTAAAAAAAAATACGGAATAAAAAGCTGTCATCGTGATCGTCGTCGTAAATCTCGGTCCTCTAGGTGGAAGATCAACAAATGCATGGTTTTTAAACAACGACAACCACCACCTTAATCTTCTGCCGATTTAGAAGTAGTTTTTGGCTTCGTTTATAGAAGCGAGAGTTGTGAACCTCCATCGTTTATGTGGAATTCTAGCGATCAACGCATCAAGCCTATATGGAGGTCACGAATCATGCAAAATAATTGCGGTCGAAGCCGCGTGTCATCAATGCCCAAATCCATGGTGACAAACTTGACAACAATTCAATCTGACCCCATATTTCTTCGAGAGTGGTAATTGTTTTTCGCTCCTAATTGCAGCAAAATTTCCTCCGACGTAAACATCATCCACATACGATTACGAACTTCGCTATAGGTCGATATAATGCTAGTCAAAAAGCACAAACATTCCATGTGACCATAGGGTTGCGATTAGCACACATTCACTTAAATATCCTCCTCTCTATTACCTTGTTCTAGAAGAATCACAACAATTGGTGATGTGTGATGCTACACACGATATTGATATGCTGGGTGATTTTTTATGTTTCATACCAAAGACTCTTGAGAACTGCGATGTTTAACTAATAATTGTCCGTGGCTGATGAGGTCCGCAACCCTCGTCCTTGGGCAGCCTTGGCTTGTAGTCAACGACCTTCACCAGCCATCGCCAAGGCCTCAGCGAAGGAAGAAGATGAATAGTAAAATAGAAAAAAAGAAACATAAAAAAGAAATAAAACGAAGAAAATTTAAAATTGTAAATTAACACCATTTCATTCACGTCAATCATCGGTCATGTCACATTGAATGGCCAATGCTGACTGAATGGCCATATCAATAATTTTCGATCTAAATTAACAGATTGGACTACATTAAAAAAAAGAATCATCAAAAGGTTTAAAACTACGTTGGTCAAATTAAAAAATTCATGACTGAATTGGTGGTCGACACGATTAATTTAAGATTTTGATTTTCTTTTTTTATAACTCTCCTGTTAGCTCCGCGCAGAGTTGAAATTGGATATCCTTAAAGGAGCTTTTGCTTTGACAAAGACCCGACCATTAGGTGTAAAGCAATTGCAGGAAAATGAAACATGGGGACTGCATCCAAACCAAAATGATTGTGCATGACGTGAAGATCCCGTCTGAACATCAGATGTTGCCAAAATGCTATTTCAATAAAGTGCAGTACATCGTACAAACCTTAATTTCGATACCCACGATACGACGACGGTGGTACATATGAAAAAGATTTTGCACAGTACATCAGATTCGATTCATTGTTTACGTAACCGACTAAAAGACCAAACCAGAAAATTTGCCGAATGATTCATTGCACTCAATTACATCATCCCTAACAATCTGAATTTTGATAGATAGTTAAGTTTAAGTATATACTACTGGTCACATTGTAATGTCCTCTAATGTTTTCTTGAAGGTACACTCAGATTACATCATACCTAACTTTCTTGGTTGTTTTAGCACACTCAATTACTTCATCCCAAACAATCTTAATTTTGATAGATAGTTAGGTTTAAGTATATACTGGTCACATTGTAATGTCCTCTAATGTTTTCTTGAAGGTACACTCAGATTACATCATACCTAACTTTCTTGGTTGTTTTAGCACACTCAATTACTTCATCCTGAACTTTCTTGTGATTGTAATTAGAATAGTAGGTTTTAGCATGCTAGTCAAATTACGTGAGTGCTCTAATTTTTTCGATTGTCACGATCGAGGTTATTAACTCTTGTTAATGTGTGATCAAATTCTTCTAATGGTAATTTTATTAATAGTTACCAATACGAATTAGGGCTTTGCTCGCATCATAGTCTGTGAGCCCCTGTAAGAGTAATAATATGTTATGAGCCACAAAGTTTTGAAGGAGTGGACCTTACAACAATTTATTATTTATTATTTTTTTTATTTTTTGAGGCCTAGAATGAGATGTCAATCTCTGTCGCGACCTACCCTCAAGTTACACCTAGAAATTCGACTAATGGATTATTAAGTCTAGACTTAACTAGGATCATACCAATTTGCGACTTAAGGTTCAAGTTTTTAACATGCAAGATAATTTCAATTAGCAGTCACTACTAATCTATTTTTGGTGAGTCGATTAGAAACCCAAATAAAGTATCAGGAAAATTACTTTACTCCTACGAACTAGAGATTATGGATTTGGGGATTTGATTACACTATATTACTCTAATGACCTTTTAGTACCTTTTTTTTATTTCAAAAAAATATTTGCAAGCAACTTGGATTGATTTTAAACCTATCCACTAACATGCGAGATGATAATGCTGTTGCGCAACCAATAATATAACACTCAATAATACAAAGCAATAAATAAATTGCAAGATAGGGACTTACCTCAAAGCAACGAAAGCATCTGCAACGTTAATTAGAAAATCACATTGACAATCCTAATATGATTTCTAATTAACATGCAATTTCACTCAAATCTTTTTTTGGAGTTTTCTCTTATTTAGTGGAAATTAAACTATATGCAATGCATGCTACTAGTCTAACATGACATACGACATACGATTTACCTAAATGTCCTAATACTAATGACGATTAAATAAACTATCTCTAATATGGCATGAACGTGGTATTTTTTTATATTTTTTAGTTTAAATTCAGAATAAATAATTAACCTAATTTAAACATGTAATAATAATATCTAAGAAAAGAATCTAATCTATTCTAAGAAAATAATCAAAATTTATCCTAAACATGCAATATATTATCCACTCAAATTTTACCAAGTCTTTTTGTATTTTTTTTTTTGGAATGACAATGATTTTTATTCAAACAACACGACATCCAATCACAGGAAATATTATCTATAGCTATTTAAATTTAGAAACAATAGATTGGCGAATCATATCTCGGGCATGAGGATCGGATTGGCCAACCTTCCGCACAATCGCGAATCATATCTCAGGCGGGAGATCAGATTGACAATTTTTCGTATAATCGCGAGTCATATTTCGAGTATGAAATCGGACTGTTGATCATATGTACGTTATTAAATTAGGAAATAATTTCTAATTTAAAAAATATTCGGGAACTTATTGGATACGATAATATTACTCAAAATTCGCATAAGATTACAATATTTCAAACAAGGAAGTAATATACTCGAAAGTCAAATTAGATGAGCTTTTCACCTAATTCAAATATTTGCTTTCCGAAATTCAAATATTTGCTTTCCAAGTTTGTATCGGCGGATGGTAGCTCGCGGCTAGGAGTGTTGAGTACGTCGGGGCTAATTGGAACTCGTCACCAATTGAGGAATAGAAACGCAAGATGCTTAAATGCAATGTGAACTTGTTGGGCATTGCTTGAAGGCCACCAAAAAACCGGGGAAGGAAAACTCCAGTGCGACACACTACAAAAAAACCGGATTTTTGCCACGAAAATTTGCGACGAAAAAATTTTCGTCGCAAATTTTCGACAAATTTTCCAACGAAAAGCAAAATTCGTTGGAAATTTCCAACGAAAAATTTTTCGTGACAAAATTCGTTGGAAATTTCCAACGAAAAATATTTCGTCGCAAAATTCCTTGTAAATTTGTAACGAAAAATTTTTCGTCGCAAAATTCCTTGTAAATTTCCAACGAAAAATTTTTCGTTGGAAATTTCCAATGAATTTTGCCACAAATTCAAAAAAATCGGTACTATTCGGCATTTTTTATATTCGTTGGAAAATTCGTTGGAAATTTCCAACGAATTTTCCAACGAGTTCCAAAAAAACCGGTACTATTCGGTATTTTTATATTCGTTGGAAAATTCGTTGGAAATTTCCAACGAATTTTCCAACGAATTTGAATTTTTCGGGCAATTATTTCAGTGTGTACAATTTTTGTTGGAAATTTCGTTGGAAATTTCCAACGAATTTTTTGTCGTTGGAAATTTCCAACGAAATTTCCAACGAGTTCCAAAAAAACCGGTACTATTCGGCATTTTTTATATTCGTTGGAAATTTCCAACGAATTTTCCAACGAATTTCAATTTTTCGGGCAATTATTTCAGTGTGTACAATTTTCGTTGGAAATTTCCAACGAAATTTCCAATGAGTTCCAAAAAAACCGGTACTATTCGGCATTTTTATATTCGTTGGAAAATTCGTTGGAAATTTCCAACGAATTTTCCAACGAATTTTAATTTTTCGGGCAATTATTTCAGTGTGTACAATTTTGGTTGGAAAATTCGTTAGAAATTTCCAACGAAATTTCTAACGAATTCCAAAAAAACCGGTACTATTCGGCATTTTTTTATATTCGTTGGAAAATTCGTTGGAAATTTCCAACGAATTTTCTAACAAATTTCATATTTCCGGGCAATTATTTCAGTGTGTACAATGTTCGTTGGAAAATTCGTTGGAAATTTCCACCGAAAAAAAATTCGTTGGAAATTTCCAACGAATTTGAATTTTCCGGGCAATTATTTTAGTGTGTACAATTTTCGTTGCAAAATTCGTGGGAAATTTCCCACGAATTTTACAACGAAAACACTACTTCTTCCTTATTCATATTTTCGCGCTCAATTCCTGCAACAATTCCACATTCTCTCTCTCTCTCTCTCTCTCTCTCTCTCTCTCTCTCTCTCTCTCTCTCTCTCTCTCTGCCTCCCCCTCCGCCTCCTCCCCCGCCGCCCCCCCTCCTCCTCCGGCTCCGGCGCCATGGACACCAAGATCGGGGCCCTCAACTCCTCTGCGCCCAGATCTGGGCGACGTCGGCTCCCTCCCCCGCGGCCATCCAGGGCGACGTCGGCTCCCTCGCCTCCACGGCCATCCAGGGCTAGGCCCCCGCGGCGATCAGCGCCCTTGACGCCACCATGGGCCGCCACCTCGCCCGCCGCCTCAACCACCTCATCGCCGTCGCCGGTGAGCTCGAGGTCGCCCAGATTTGGGCGAGCTCGGCCCTCGCGGGCGACGAGGCTGGCCCTCGCCGGCGGCGAGGGCGATTTTTCGAAAAAAAAAATTCGTTGGAAAAAAAATTTCCACGATTTTTTGACCAAAAAAAACATTTGTAATTTTACCAACAAAAATTTTTCGTTGGAAGAAAAATTTCCACAATTTTTCGACCAAAAAAAAACATTTGCAATTTTACCAACGAAAAATTTTTCGTTGGAAAAAAAAATTTCCACGATTTTTCGACCAGAAAAAAAATTTTGTAGTTTTTCCAACGAATTTAGCCACGAGTTTTCCGACGAATTTTCCAACGAAATAAAATTCGTTGCAAATTTCCAACGAAAATTGAAATTTTTCGTTGGAAAAATTTCCGACGACCTATTACCAACGAATTTTTCCAAATTTTTCGTTGAAAATTTCGTTGGAAAAAACGTGTTTTTTTGTAGTGACAGAGAAATAGTATAACAAACAGCGGCGTCCGGTGTAGCCGAGGCTACGCTTGATCGATGATGGTTTCTGTGTCGCTAAAGGAGCAAAAGATTGGTAGCAAGAACAAGTTGCTACAGTGACGGGCTCGCTGAATACCCTCGATGGCCACCAAAATCCGACGCTGAAGTCCGCAAGTTTGCTCGATGAAGGGACGGAAACCGAGAGGGGTAGTCTTCGTGTGTGTCTTTCGTTGACCTGCAGCTTCTTTCTTGTCTTCAAACATCACAATACTTGCTGGTTTTCTTTATCATATCTGGACAAAAATCAAAAGAAAACCAGCCACCGCTTGAAGCTCCCCTCACGATTTCACATCTCTCTATTCTCTAGCAGTCTCTCAATGTGGCCGTGTGACTCAATTGTGTGGCCTCCTCTGCTCTTCCCCCCGTGAAGTGAAGCCCCCCTCCTAGTCATAGCCACAGGCCGGTTTTGGCCCGAAACAGGCCCGAGTCAAACTCGGGATTGGCCCGTTGACCAAGCCTGCGGTTTGGAATCGGAACCGGTGGTTCCGAGCCCGGTTCCAAAAAAAAAAAAGAAAAGAAAAAACTTGCTGCTGCATAGCAGCCCCACCCCAACGTTCCCACCCCCAGTCCTCCTCCTCCAAATCCCTCTTTCCCCCCTCCCTCTCTCTTGCGCCTCCTCCGCTTCCGGTCTTCCCCTTTTCTCCTCCGCCCGCCTCCTGTCTTCCCAGATCTGACCCCCGCCGCCGTCGCCCCCGCCCATGGCCGCAGCCGCCGACGCCGATGCCCCCTCCTCCTCCCCCCTCGCTACCATGCGCTCCTTCCCTTTTCTCCTCCGCTCGCCCCCCGTTTCCCCAGATCTGACCCTCGCCGCCGCCCATAGTCGCAGCTGCCGATGTCGACGCCCCCTCCTCCTCCCCTCCTCACGACCTCGCCCAGCCCCCGGAGGAGGAGCCCCTGCTCCTCCTCCCCATCCCCGTCCCCGTCCCCCTCCCGGCCCCCTCCTTCTTCCCCTCGCCGCCACCCCCGTCTCTTGCTTCATCTCCTCGCCGCCTTGAACCCCGCCTCCTCCACCGTGGCCAAGGCCGCAAAGCCCGAGCGACGATCGACGGAGGACCAGACCTGCAATTTTTATTTTATAATTTATTTTATTAATTTTTAAATTACAAACCGGAACCGGCCGGAACCAAAACCGGCCCGGAACCGCCCCTTGTGGTTCCGGTTCCGATTCATACATGGCCACAAACCGGAACCAGCGGTTCCTGAACCGTGGCCATATCTACCCCCTCCTCCTTTTATATACTTTTTTTCATCGACAAATCCTTGCACGCATGCATATTTTCTTTCCGCTTTCTTTTCAATCAAATATTCCTTTTGTTGACTAAATCTTGCTCTCAACTATTTATTCCCTCAAATAGTTGATTTCACAAATATCATGGGAATTATGCCGATTGCTTCTTTCTTATTTGCTATGTAACCAAAATCTTGATAATATCAAGCTTTATCGCTTCAAATTTTCATCAAATTTTCCTAACTTAGTACACATGATTTCGGCCACCGCAAACTTAGTCCAGTTAAGTTCAAAATCATTCACTCTACTCTACCCGCCGCTGGTCCAATGCAAATGGAATTATATGAGCCTAAATACTAATTCAATTGCTCATAATCTATATGCAATTTAACTAATTTTTTGTCTAGAGAGCGGGATCGATCCCTAATTTTTTATGCAATGAACAACGTACTAGGTAGCCAAAATTTAGGTGTCAAAACTCACAGTGGATTAATGACAATCACTTAATCATTCTCTAATTTTTTTGTTAGATCATTCGTATTATAGGTGTCAATAGTTTGATTCGATTCAAATTTTCAAGAAAAACTAAACCGAATCGAATCGTTTTGGTGTGCAATAACTTTGAATCAAACTGCGACCCCAATCAAGTATAACCCGAACCGAAGACCCATTTCAGTTCTGTTTTTTGATTTGCCTTTTTGTAATATTAAGAAGAGGTTAGTGAAAGAAAAGGGATTTCGTAAATTATAATATTAAGAAGAATGACGATTTTTAATTTGGATTGGTTAATCGAATCGAACCGAAACTATCTGAACTGAAATGAAATAACAGTTATTTTTCATTATCCAAACCGAAACTGAAACAACATTTAGGCTCTGTTCGTTTGCCGAAAAATATTCTTCCGGAAAATATTTTCCGGGTTTTCTGGTGTTCGGGGGGCAGAAAACGTTTTCCATGGGAAAATATTTTCCTTCCTCCTCTCACAAAATAGTCTAAGTCTATGGAAAATAACTTCCGCTTCTTTAAAAGCGAAAATCATTTTCCGGAGCTTCTTCTTCTTCTTCTTCACTAAGGTCGCCGACCGCCGCCGCCGCCACCGCCACCGGTCGCCCGCCACCGCCGCCGGTCGCCAGCGAAAAATATTTTCCGAAACTTTTTCATATTGATCACCGAAAAATTATATTCCGAAAAAATATTTTTCAGAAAAATAATTTTCCAAAAAATATTTTTTAAAAAAATAATTTTTTTCGTCAAATGAACGGAGCCTTAGTTCGGTTCCAGTCTCAGCTCGATTTTTCAGTTCATTTCTAACGCCCCGAGTTCAGATTATGCGTGCTTGCGTGCTTAGGCACGTAAGTTCAGTTATAAAAGCTTTACGAAAAGACGATTCGACATTTAATAATCGGAAGCAATCAGCTCAGGTCACTTTCTCCCCCTCCCCTTCCGCATCGAGAAAATATTACACGCGTCAGACTTCCATTGTGCGATTTGACAAGGTACAGGTGGCCCCACTCTTCAGGTTTTGTCTCCGTTATTGACCCACCACTCCGTCCTAGCTTCTAGATGTGGCCCCGAAATATGACGCAAAAAATCGCTCTCAATATCACAATCGCCTTTACCAACCTTTGTACTACTTTTGGCCAAGTAAAGATAGAAGAGCGACCTACTGAAATTTGAAAAAGAAAATGCTTCTTCACTGATTTTTCTTCTCGGAAACGCAGGCCTGAAAACTCAAACTAACCTACATCGATGGCTCAAAAGAGAGAAACAAATGATCCTATATCTACTTCCCCACATAAGTTCAACACATCACACCCATCTTGAGCAATCCTCTCTCTCTCTCTCTCTCAACGCCGCCTTCTTGGGCACATCAGATGGAGGAGGCAGTGGTGCTATATCCGTCGCCGGCCATCGGCCACCTCATCTCCATGGTGGAGCTGGGCAAGCTCCTCCTCTCTCACCGCCCTTCCCTCTCCATCCACGTCCTCATCACCAGCCAGGCCTACAACGCCGGCTCCACCACCTCCTACATCGCCTCCGTCTCGGCCGCGTGCCCCTCCATCGCCTTCCACCACCTCCCCGCCACCTCCCTCCCACCGGACTTCTCCACCACTTCTCCCCACCACGAGACCCTCGCCCTCGAGCTCCTCCGCCTCAACAACCCAAACGTCCACAGCGCCCTCACCTCCATCACCAAGAACCACGTCGTCCAGGCCCTCGTCATCGACTTCTTCTGCGATTCGGCTCTGAGCGTCGCGCATGAGCTCAACATCCCTTGTTACTACTTCTTCACCTCTGCTGCGAGCGTCTTGACCGTGTTCTTGTATTTCCCGACTCTTCACAAGGTCTACACAAAGAGCTACAAGGACCTCAACGCCATTCTTCATGTCCCAGGGACGCCGCCCTTGCTGTCCTCCGATATCGCGAAGCCAGTGCAAGACCGCGACGACAGGGCATACGAGCTCTTCCTCGAGAGCGCCACGAACATGGCCACGTCTGCCGGGATCATAATCAACACGTTCGAGAAGCTCGAGCCCAGGGCAGTGCAAGCGATCAAGGACGGCAAGTGCGTGCCCAACGGGCCCACGCCTCCGCTGTACTGTATCGGGCCGCTGATCACAAGCCTAGAGGGAAAGAGAGAGGGCGGCAGAAACGGCATGTCGGATTGTCTGACGTGGCTGGACTCGCAGCCGAATGGAAGCATCGTGTTTCTATGTTTCGGGAGCTTGGGCGTTTTCTCGGTTGAACAATTGAAGGAAATAGCGACAGGGTTGGAGAAGAGTGGCCAACGGTTCTTGTGGGTGGTCCGCAAGCCGCCACAAGACACAGACCGGAAGACCGCGACGTCAGCGATACCCGACCCAGACCTGGGCTCGCTTCTCCCAGAGGGGTTCTTGGAGCAGACAGGGAAGAGGGGCCTGGTGGTGAAGACGTGGGCACCGCAGGTGGCGGTGCTGAACCACAGCTCAGTGGGTGGGTTCGTGACTCACTGCGGGTGGAACTCGGTGCTCGAGGCGGTGTGCGCCGGCGTGCCGATGGTGGCATGGCCACTCTACGCGGAGCAGCGGCAGAACAAGGGGCTGATGGTGGAGGAAATCAAGATAGCTCTGCCGGTCAACGAGTCGGAGAGCGGGTTGGTGAGTTCGGAGGAGGTGGAGAAGCGAGTCAGAGAGTTGATGGAGTCGGAGGAGGGCGAGATCATGAGGGAGCGAGTGAAGTCTTTGAAGGAGGAAGCGAAGGCCGCTCTGAGCCCGGGCGGGTCATCTAGTGTTGAATTGCGTAATCTCGTTGAGTCGTGGAAGCGGTAGTGAGTTGGTGGAATGTAGTAACATCCAGCATTTGCGTCCATAAGGTGAAAAAATGGTAGTTGCAGAAAGAAAATTTACAATTTAATAAGGTTCATGGCAGTCAAGCATTAGTGTCTCATCGCTTGGTAATACAATTTAGGAAAAATTTCAAATAATGATTCTAAATGCTTTCATTTTTTTCATGTAAGGATCTAGAGTAAATCTTGTATCAAATAAGGACTTAAAGTGAAACTTGTCTCATTAGTATCCTCCGCACACCACCAATACCGCCCTCCGACGTTGTGAAACCATTGCAGGATCGCTACGACGAGGCCTACAAGGGCTTCTTGGATTCGTTCCTGAAGATGCAGAGAACCTCGAGCCAAGAGCGATACGAGCCATCATGGACTACGAGTGTGTGCCTGGCGGATCCACTCCTCCGCTTTACTGCATTGGGCCGCTGATCTCGAGCAGGGGAGGTGATGATGGCGGATGGCCGGAGTGTCTGACGTGGCTTGACTCCCAGCCAAGAGGGAGCGTCGTGTTCCTGTGTTTCGGGAGCTTGGGCGTGTTCTCGGTGGAACAGCTGAAGGAAATAGCGACGGGGCTGGAGAGGAGCGCTCAACGGTTCTTGTGGGTGGTCCGTAACCCAACAGAGGACAAGAACCAAAAGGCTGCCACGAGCGCGAAGCCCGACCCGAACTTGGGCTCGCTGCTTCCGGAGGGTTTCTTGGAACGTACCAAAGAGGGGACTCGTGGTCAAGAAATGGGCCCCGCAGGTGGCGGTGCTGAGCCACCCCTCGGTGGGCGGGTTCGCGACTCACTGCCGGTTGAACTCGGTGCTGGAGGAAGTGTGCGCGGGCATGCCGATGCTGGCCATGCCCGCTCTATGCAGAGCGCGGCACAACAGGAGGCTGCTGGTGCACAACGGGGTCCTGCTGGTACAGGAGATTGGGATCGCCCTGCCGGTGGACGAGTCAGAGGACGGGTTGGTGGTTGGGAGGGGGTGGAGAAGCCAGTCAGAGAGTTGATGGAGAGTGAGGAGGGCAAGATGGTGAGAGAGCAAACGCTTGCCATGAAGGAAGAAGCTAAAGCTGCTCAGAGCCCCGGCAGGTCGTCTCGGTCGGCGTTGGCTGGACTGATTGAGTCGTGGAAGCGCGAGTGAAATGCGCTGGATATTGCAGGTCTTCTCGGTCGGCCGTCTGCTGATGAATTTTTCTTCTTGTCTTTTAGGTTTGCAACATTCGAGGGAGGCCAACGGACGTACGTTACGAACAAAGTGGCATGTGCTTTTCTATGTGTCAGTTTTTTCTCTTTTCTTTGGTTGAATTTTGTCTTGTAGGCCGCGCTTTGATTGATTCTCCCCCATGCAAACAAAATCCTTTCTTTTATGGGTGCAATAAAATCTCTCTCGGATTGTACTTGCAAATTTATCCTCTCCCTTTGTGTTACCTGTCCCCATTTTCGGGTGGTTTTGCAGACCACAACAGTTTGCAGTGCTCTAAAGTTATAATAGCATTTAAGGAATCATTTCATTGAGCTATGAAGTGCCGTTACTGTTTCAAAACATGTAGGATAGATAGAAAACATATTTCACAGTGCACTTGCAGCGCAACACTGTTACCCATCATCTGCCACCTCATGACGTGTTGTATTTTTTTTTTTTACTTTTGGCCATGGTCAACCGATAAAATGTTAACTATACAGGTTTTCGTATTGGAAGGGTCTACATCGAGCGACCAACTCTGCCGGTGGGCCTGAGGGCCGAGCCCATCTGATCGTGAACTCTGGTGGGGCCCACCTGTCCACATACCAGAACGTAAGATAAGACGTGGTAGATCTCCACCGGAGTCCATTTGGAAGAGAACGAGGCCTCGTTGTTAGATCACGCCAAGCGGTGAACATTATATATTGTAGAGCATATTTAGACGGGGGTTTTTACTAGCATAACAATATTTAGATCACTGCATCATAAATTCTTAAATGAGTAGACCCCATGATAATTTAAAATTATTTATAATAATAAATAATTATTGTAATGTAAACTAGCGCATAAGTTTTTCATAATATTTTTGACATTTAAATAATATTTCGATTTTCCTGGGAAAGAAAAATAAATTGTTTGCTTTTGACTAACGACTAACAAAAAGGCCCTAAAATACTAATCAAATTGTATGATTGAAGCATCACAATGAATGGAAAACGAGAATCCCAAAATTAGAAGATGAGCAATCTCTCAATGCACAGGCACGCACGAAGAAAGAGTTCAAAATGGGCGAGGTTTATCTGCAACAGATTCCAGCATTAACGTTGTCGTCGAACATGTGTGCACAAAGTACAGGCGTGTGAATCTTAAATCTGTGTCTCTTTCTCTGCTCCAATGGTGGAGCCAAGATTTTTTCGATAGTGAGGTCAATGAAAAATCAAAATATGCATAAGCTATTTTCAATAATAAAACTTACTTTCATGATTATGACAATTGGCAAAATTTTAAATGACGATATTTAGCTTCTAAATTTACATATGATTTTGATTTATAGCGATTGACTTTTTTTTTTTTATTGAATGCGATTGACTATTGAAATGATCAAGAAGTAATCCAAAAGCGTCTTAGAGATTAGGTAAATATATATATATAAGAATCGCATTACAAATTACACGTTCGATCACTTTATAGTTATCGATAACGTATTAATAAATTCATATCTTAAAATACTATGATTGGTTTTTTTATCGCACTTTTTATAAACGATTTCCTATCATTTTCCTTTTCTATCTGACATGTGTGTCGGTCGATATTAAAGTTTCTAATAAAGTTTCTAAAGAGATGCTATTTCATTCAAAATTGGTGTGTTGAACACGATGAAACAAGTAGTACGTGGACGCCTAAATGTCTACAAATAGCTAGACATTGTAAGCTGTACAGATTTAATGTGTAATGATGGAACGCGGGATTACTTAGATATTTGACAAAGTTTAGTTATTTTGTTTAGTTATATGAGTAATCTTGACAGATTGATGTTCCTGAACAGTCCCTCGGGCGTAAAAGTACATGCCCAAAGTCCTTCTCACGAGAAAATTTTTATCTTTTTGTTCCTCTACTCTTACTTCTTTTCTAATTAAGTTTTCTTACTTTTATTTTATCTAATAAACTCCTTTTACATTTACAATTTTTTTATATAAAATCCCCCTCACTTTAAATTCGACCGAATTTAACCGATGAGACTGTCGGATGACGCAAAAGTATGCATGTGTGGAAACATTTATCCAACGTAGTCCACGTCGAAATATAATGCGGATAAAACTTAGTTTAATTAAACACCCACGTGGACCTTCATATTGGAAAAAATTTATCCACGTCTCATCACAAATTTTCTGACAATAACATAGTTGGATTTGGCCTGATTTAATACTTGGATTTCGTAAAAAAAAAGAAGTAAAAATAGAATGACAAAAAGTTTAATTTTTAGACGAGAAAATTATTTCATCTCATAAACGACTGACCTGTATTATTAAAAATACCTGCGTGCATTTGGTGTTGTTTTTACTGACCCAAGTTTTATAAATTTTCGCTAAAACTCAAAATATTATCCACATTACGAAGATAACAGAAAAATATGTGGAGCAAACTTTTACGTGGTAATTCACCTGCAAAAGCACATTTAAACAAAATTTGAGCATTTTTCATTTAAAAAAAAATCAACATGTGCGCACCGCATATTTGGACAAGAAATTGAAAGCAAATCCAAATATACTTCTAAGATTTACACAACGGGCGGGTTTAAGTAAAAGAGTGTTTAGACCCAACCCCGGCCATGGCCCCCTCATTCCGATTACCCGCACCCGTCACTTTTTGGCCTCTTCATGAACCTGACTCGATCCTGTCTAGGCCACTGAAATCACATCCGCAATTATTTGTGAAAGTGTCTTATTAGAACTAATTCACAAAACTCACGTATAAATTGGTGCAATACATACTTATTGGATACTGCTGACGTGAACGCCGATTTAGCCCTAAACCTTTTTTTTGTGTCAATTTAGTCATAAACATTTGATATAGTGTCAATTTAGTCATTCTGGCTAATTTTTGCTGGATATTGCTGACGTGTGTGCCGGACAGCGCCGACGTTGACAAATTTTAATAATATTTTAATATCTTTTTCAAATTATATATTTATTTATTCTTTTTCTTTTCTTTTCTTTTTCCTTTCATTTCTCCTTCCTCTAGCCGGTTGATTATGCGAACTTGATTTAGGCCTTATTAAAGTAATGGGCTCTAACAACCCAAGGCCTTTCATTAATTAAACTTAATGGGCTAACTTTGATTGAACTAAACTCAATAAAGCCTCCCCTCTCTAGTGGATTTCGGCCGAGCCAAGATGCATGGGCTTAGCTAAGTTCAATTTTGTTATAGGCTCAATTAAGCTCAGAACTCTAAATAAATCCCATCCCCAATCACATGGGAGAAATCAATCTCAATTAAAGCTCAAGAACATTGTATTTTGTCTTGGAATTTACGGCCACCAACACACCTCATAGGTAGGCCGAATTTTGCCTTTCCTCACAGGCTTGATCCATATAATTCAATTAAGTTCAAAACAGTCCAATTAAATGCCTTTTTTATGAATTTATTTATATACCTTGAAATGCTCCTAAAACTATATGCAATTTAATGAAAATTAGTTTTGCTAGGGGCCGGAGTCGGTCTATAATTTTCTATGCAATGAATTATTAAATGATTAGTCAAAATTTAGGTGTCATCACTTATCTATAAAATTACTCGATTATGTTGAATTGAGTTTCCAAATAAATCAATTACATAGTGTTTTTGAATAAAGGTACAATTGTCAAATTTTGATTTTTGCTTAGAGCTTGTTAAATCATAGAAGCTAGTCGGAAGGGAGGCATTCGAAATGGCGAGTACGCTAAATAAGCCTTCATTCCTCACCGTCAAGTATTAAGTATCGCTCCTATCCTTCCTCTAACGATGCCTGAATGCTATGTTTGCCTAGCCAAATTAGTTGTGTTCTTCAAGCAAGTTTTTATTATTGTGCCTGTGACCAGATATCTGTGACATTTTTGTGCCATGTTTACCAAGTTAGTTGTGCTATGTTTACCAAGTTTTTATTAAGGAAGGTCGATTCTGTGTTACTTAAAAAAGTCATACAGGCTTAGGTACTCATTATCAACCCCATTTCCTTTAGGACCAATAATCAACCCCATCAGCTGTCACAAGAAAAGAGAGTGGTCGATCGAACACAATCAATACTTTTAAAAAGCCCTCTCCAAAGTTGTGTAGGAGTTCCGCTAGTTTAAGAAATAGTTACGATATTTTATCAAGTCATTTAGAAAAATATTAGTAAGAGATCTTAATATCCTTATGGCATTAAAACTATGATGAAGAAATGATCAAATGAATGAAGGATCCGCGATCCGGTGAAACCCCATTCCAAATCAATTGCACATGTAGTCTATAGATCTCGATGTGGATCAATAATATCACCTTAACATTTCTTACCCATAACGCTTTTATTATCAATGATTGAAATGAGTTTACTCTACATGATTCAAAGACTAAATTTTTTTTTACTAAATTAACCCGTGATATACTTTCGATTGTGACATCATGTTTTAGAGTAAGTATTCCATGAACCTATTACATATACCAAACTGAATGTGAACGCTTAGATTTGGTTAGGTCAATCATCTTCGATAGTCCCAATCCAATTTGGAAAATGCTTTGGTAACCGTCCTCTGTCATCAAACCAAATAATAGGCTATTATTCACCGTTCATTTTGTAGCGTGTTACATGATTGTTTCACATAATTTCCTCCTCAGATAAATGTAATGCGCAGTCCACCTTTGGATGGTCTTACTCATACACGAAGTTAGTCATGTAATATATAAACGTAAAGACAGTGTATTGGATTACTTTTACACAAGTGAAATACGCTAATATTTCGAAACGATGATACCGAAAATGTGTCAGCTAGTTTACTCGATTTAAATATTATACATGGAGGAGTTAGGATATGTAAATTGATGTTGAGCGACGTCGCAATATTGAGGTGATAGGTAACTCTTGTACCATCTCAAACTAGCATGGTCCATTTCAAAGTCATACTTGCATGAATGAATCGATTTATACATATGTGTAATACATATAATTGTAATCTCTTCATGGTCGTAATTTTAACGTGAAACTCACAAATAAATTAACTAGTCAGCATTACATGAATAAATTAAAGAACTTATACTGCACACGGGGAATAGAGTCTATTTTTCCTTTTACAAAAGCAATGATTTTTTTTTCATTTTAAAGTATGCAGAAATAATTATCTAACTTAAATAATAGTTATGTATCATGATTTGAGAACTGCTTACGTAAAGAATAAATTACACCGAAATGTATTGGTGCTTTTTAAAAAAGTCCAACTTTGTAGGTTTATAGACTTTAATTTTTGTGAAATCCTATCACGAAAATATATCTATTGGTGGAACTGTTAGACAAAAAGGTGGTCTTGATGGTCATAGTAATCGTTGAGGAGATGAAATGACAGAAACGGACAAGAAGAAAACTATTTTAAAAAAATATGAAAATAAATAGTGACTTAAACCTGTGAATGATAACTATTTTATTTTTATTTTTCTATTCCAGAAATAAGTTTGGAACATAAATCCGTTTGATAGCGCAATTTCATTTTTCAATTTATGGAACAAATTTTGATTTCAGAAATAAGTTTGGAACATAAATGAGAAGTAAAAATTTTCTACTTTCTATTTTTGGAACAAAAATACGAAATAAAAATTATTTTCATTACTTGCCCTCGCTACTAAACGGTCACCCACTCACCTCTCATTGCCGCTTACTTGCTGATCGCTGCCTCTCGTCGTTCGCCATCTCCCGCCGTGGGCCGCCATTCGTCAGCCACTGTCTCCAGTAGCCGATTGCCCACCGTCCTCCGACCACCATCTCCCACCGCTGGCCGCCCACCTCTTGCCGCTGCTCTCCACTTGCCACGGCTCTCCTCCCATTGCCGTCCCCCTCCCGCCGCTGGCCATCACTCGCCTCTCGTCGCTACTCGACGCCGGCCGCCTCTAGTTGCCATCCTTCGCACTAGCCGCATCGCCATCTGCCACCGCCTCCCCCCACCGTCCGTTGCCTGCCGTTCATTGCCACCGTTCGCCCTCCTCCCGCCGCCGACTCCCTCCCACAGCTAGCCGTCGCTCGCCTCTCGTTGCTGCCCGACGTCGGCCGTCGTCTTATGTACTGGCCGCGTCGCTATCTGCCGCCCGCCGTCCACCGTCCACTCGCCGGCCACTCGAGAGGAAAAAATTGTGCCGTAATTAAATAAATTTTTATTTCGAAAACAAAAATAAAAAATCTGGTCAAAAAATAGAATAGTTGTCATTGGCGTCTTTATTTTCTTGGTTTTCAGGCTTTCAGTTGAAAAACTTGTGGCCACTATTGCACCGTCATTCCTAGAACTGACGGAGCAGTCATGCGAGCAAGACCCATCAAATTCTGCAGATACATTACGCTCATATCAAATTTCTCCGTGTTTTCAAGCAATATTGGGCCGACAGTGTGACCTCACACAAACAGATTTTCAACCGAACGCGTCAGCCATTCTCTCACGCATCAAATAATATAATGATTAGGTTCAATATTTTTTATAACACCTCGATCACGAGAAGATTAATCGTAAACAAACCAGTCTCACCAAGACCAACTTCGTTCCAGCAACACCAACAAACCCAAGCAATGAAAGAAGCAATCGTCCTGTATCCGTCACCGGCCATCGGCCACCTCATCTCCATGGTGGAGCTCGGCAAGCTCCTCCTCATCCACCGCCCTTCCCTTTCGATTCACATCCTCATCACCAACCAAGCTTACGACGCAGGCCCCACCACCGCCTACATCGCCTCCGTCTCCACCACCGTCCCCTCCATCGCCTTCCACTACTTCCCTGCCACTACCCTTCCCGCGGACTTCTCCACCACCTCCCCCAACCGCGAGACCCTCGCCCTCGAGCTCCTCCGCCTCAACAACCCTAACGTCTACTGCGCCCTCACCTCTATCACCAAAAACCACGTCGTTCACGGCCTCATCATTGACTTCTTCTGCGTCGCTGCTGTCGCAGTCGCGCGTGAGCTCAACATCCCCTGCTACTACTTCTTCACTAGTGGTGCCGGTTTCCTCAGCTTCTACCTTTACGTCCCAATTCTTCACGACAAGTTTGCCAAAAGCTTTAAAGACTTTGACGCCCCCATAGATGTCCCCGGCACACCTCCAATACCACCCTCTGACGTTGCGAAACCGTTGCGGGATCGCTATGACGAGGCCTACAAGGGCTTCTTGGATTCGTCCCTGAAGATGCAGACTTCAGCCGGGATCATAGTCAACACCTTCGAGAAGCTCGAGCCAAGAGCGATACGAGCCATCATGGACGGCAAGTGTGTGCCTGGCGGCCCCACTCCTCCGATTTACTGCATCGGGCCGCTGATCTCGAGCAGGGAAGGAAACGAAGGCGGATCTCCGGAGTGTCTGACGTGGCTGGACTCGCAGCCGAGAGGGAGCGTCGTGTTCCTGTGCTTCGGGAGCTTGGGCGTGTTCTCTGTGGAACAGCTGAAGGAAATAGCGACGGGGCTTGAGAGGAGCGGTCAACGGTTCTTGTGGGTGGTCCGTAACCCAACACCGGGCAAGAACCAAAACGCCGCCATGCCCGCGATGCCCGACCCGGACTTGGGCTCCCTGCTTCCGGAGGGATTCTTGGAACGTACCAAAGAGAGGGGGCTTGTGGTCAAGAAATGGGCCCCGCAGGTGGCGGTGCTGAGCCACGGCTCAGTGGGCGGCTTTGTGACTCACTGCGGGTGGAACTCGGTGCTGGAGGCGGTGTGCGCGGGCGTGCCGATGCTGGCGTGGCCGCTCTATGCGGAGCAGCGGCACAACAGGGTGTTGCTGGTGAAGGAGATGAGGATCGCCCTCCCGGTGGACGAGTCAGAGGGCGGGTTGGTGAGTTCGGAGGAGGTGGAGAAGCGAGTCAGTGAGCTGATGGAGGGTGAGGAGGGCGAGATGGTGAGAGAGCGAGCGCTTAACATGAAGGAAGAAGCTAAGGCTGCTCTGAGCCCCGGCGGGTCGTCTCAGTCGGCGTTGGCCGGACTCATTGATTCGTGGAAGCGCGAGTGGAATGCGCTGGATTTCGTAGGTCTTCTCGGTCGGCCGTCTGCTGATGAATTTTTCTTGTCGTCTTTTGGGTATTTTTTTTTAGCAAGTCTTTTGGGTTTGAAACATTCGAGGGAGGCGGCTTGACGTGCGTTACGAACAATGGTTGAATATTATCTCGTAGCTTGTGCTTTGATTCTCTCCCATGCAGACAAAATCCTTTCTTTTACGGGTGAAATAAAATCTCTCTTCTTGCAAATTTATTATCTCCCTCTGTATTACCTATTTCCATTCTCTCCTCGAGGAGTCGGGAGGTGGTTTTGCAGACCGCAACAGTACAAAATCTCGGTACCGCGGTTGCAGTGCTGTTAGTGTAGTAAAACATGTAATATAAAACACATAACTCACAATGCAGTTACAGACTACGAAGCACGAACACTCTCCAGGCCTTCGTGTCGTGTCGGACACATGTCGAACGTGTCGGATACTGACACTCGTCCGATATTTATTTATTTATTTATTTAAATTAATTTAATTTGATTGAAATAATCATAATATAATAATTTATGATATATATAAAAATATATATTTAATATATAACGTATCCTAATATATCAAAATTTTTATTTTCTTAAAAATAATATATCGACGTATCGTATCGTAACGCGTGTCATGTATCCGCGTCGATGCCATTTGGGTTACCCATCCTCGGCCGCCTCTCGACAAGTTCTGTGTTTTTTCCTTTTGGCCATAGACAGACCAATAAAATGCTAAACATACAGGTTGTCGTATTGGCAGGTTCTACATCGAACGACTAACTCTGCCGGTGGGCCCCGGCATTAACGTTGTTGTCGAACACGTGTGTGCAAACGTGTGAGTCTTAAATCACCATCATGTACATCCACAGCCCAAAACAGATGTACTCAAGTTAAACAATAAAATGAAAAACTTATGAAATTATGCGTAGCTATTTTCAATAATAAAAGTTACTTTCATGATTATGACGTTTGGCAAATTCTTAGATGACGATATTTAGCTTCTAAACTTACATATGATTTTGGTTCATACCGATTGCTCATTGAAATGGTCAAAAAGTAATCCAAACGCTTCCTTAAAGATCAGGGAAATATATATAAGAACCGCGCTACAAATTACACATTTGATCTCATTATAGTTATCATTGACGTATTAATAAACTCATATCTTAATATACTATGATTGATTTTTTAATCGCGCTTTCTATAAACAATTATCGTGACCTCCCCGAACCGACCCTGATGCTTAAGGGGTTCGGCTAATGGATTACTAAATTAAACCTAGCTTGAGCTCTCTCAAGTCCATATCAATTCGCGACTTAGGTTTAAGTTATTAACATGCGAATTAATTTCATCTAGGAGTCACCACTAATTAATTTTTGATGGGTCGATTAGGCACCCAAGTAAAGCATGGGAGAAATGTTTCACTTCTACGAATCATAAATTCAATAGATATAGGAACTTGATTACACTAATTGACCAACTAGTGCCCTTTCGATACTTAATCTTGTTCAATCACCGCCTAACATGTTCGCACTAATTGGGAATCTTGAAATTCCATCCCTAACCAAGCTAAGGGAAGCAACAATCAATACATGAACCTATCATACATAATCAACCACATGCGAGGTTAAATTAAACGCGCATTTCAAAGTATATGAATCAAGTAACGTGCAATTAAACATGACACTAATCACACAAAAGGGCAAGAAAAACCAATTCCAAAGCCCAAATAATGTTTTTTTATTTTCCGGATTTTTTTGCAATTTTTCTGAATTTTTTTAAAAATTTAGAAATTTTTTAATTTTCTGAGTTTTTAATGTTTTCTTTTAGACTTTTTAATATTTTTTGGATTTTTAAACACTTTTGAGTTTTTATGGAATTTTTTAATATTTATATATATTTTTAATTTTTTAATATTTTTATTAATAAAATAAGAATTTCGGAATGGGTCTCCTGAACCGATCCGCCCGACTGCCTGACCAAGCTCTCCGACCAACCCGGGACCCCCGTTTAGCAATTTCTTTTCTAATTTTGTTTTCCTTTCCGCCCTTATCTTTTCCTTTCTTTTTTGTTTCTTTTTCTTTTCTTATTTTTTCCTTCCCTTCTGGACGTCTTCTTCCCATTGTCCAGAAACCAATACATGAAGCCCAGAACAGTAGAACGCCAACTTTTGCTTAGCGGTCTCGCTACCCAGAAATTTTTAACGCTACGCATTTGTTTTAAAGCGCCGAAACTTCAACAATAATAACGTCCTATGCTCAACAAGAATGGCACAATCTCGCGCTACCAAACCAACCATTAGAGTTGACGAGTCTTACCATCGTCCGTCGCAATGCCCGGCCAAACACATCACATACGAAGCTACATCAGCAGAGAACACAGAAGACGGAAGAACGAAAAAGCACAAACATGGAACAACGAAAGCATTTGTCGTGAACAGTGCGGTTCGGGGAATCATATAACGCAGCCCCATCTCCAGATATCACAAACCAACGTACATCCTGACATTCCAACAAACCGGACTCGAGAAAAAAGTTCACGGATCTAGTTGATGCATTTCAGCAAACGCGTGGTGTGCAATAATGGACAGGAAACCCCCAACTCAAACCGCTCACGAAATCGACCCAAACTCAAAACGAAGTGAACAAGCCATGCTCAACATCAACTCGGAAATGGTTCTTTCACATCGAACGTGAGCATAAACGAAGAACACTAAATCCCAATCTCGGTTGAACCGAGACAGGGCGAAACTGAGCTACAACCAGGGTGAAGAAGAACGAGAGCTCAGTCGCCGGAAGTGGCCCTACCCAGCTCGGCGACGGCGAATAGAGGGCGAACTTGAGATATATCAGACTTAGTCCGGTCGCCTCGCACGCCTCTGAGCCGGGATCCTCGGGGAATCGACCTAAAACCCCAAAAAAACAAACCAAAACCTACCGCGGCTTTGGCTCAGGAGAGGGAAAACGTCAGACGAGCGCCTCGTCGACGAAGGCTCGGGCGTGGTGGTTGTCGGAGGAACACTCTAGCTCTCGTCCCCTTTTCACTTGGTCACTCCGTCGCTCTCCGAAACTCTCTCCCCGTCTCTCCTCTCGTTCTCTCTTCTTTTTTGCTCTCTGTTCTCTCCTATCGTTCTCTCTTCTTTTTTGCTCTCTGTTCTCTCCCCTCGCCCTCCCGTCTCCCTTCTTTTTTTCTTCTGTCCTCTTCCCTCTCTTCCCCTGTTCTGGACGTGCATTCATCGAGACCAAAGAGGAGAGCTCTGCCATCTTTTGAATCTTCTTGCGAGCTTTTCCTTTAGGAAAATATGCAGACCACTTTCTTGTGTGTCCTTTCCCTCTTTTCTTCTTTTCTGTAAGTGCGCCCAGAGGGAGACCCCATTTTTGTCTTTTCTCTCTCTTTTTTTTTTAAATTTTTATAATAATTTTTAAAATAAAAAAATAAAATAAAAGGAAAATATGTTACCCTAAATTCTATTAATGCAAATGCGCCTAATATCTATGTGCCTTATAATTTAATGAAAATATTTTTATTTAGGGGTTAAAAATTAATTCCTAGTTTTTGTGCAATTAAATCCTCAATGACTGGGCAACATTTAGGCATTAACGATAATTTCCTTTAATTTTCTTTTTCTACTCGACGTGTGCGTCGATCGATATAAATGTTTCCGAAAAGATGCTATTCGATTCAAAGTTTGTGCCTTGAAGATGATGAAATCTAAAGGAATACTAAAATTGAAGAAAAATTAGTTGCACCAAAAAGAAGGGGAACATTATTTGCAAGTCCGTTACAATCAATAAATTGAAAGAAAAGATTGTGTCGAATATTCACGTTTGGCATCTCTAGACTCTACCTCAACCCAAAGAAAAACTATAAATCATCATATAATTCCAAACTTTATCGATAACTTAGATCCGATCACATTTAAAAATACAGAATTGCATTAAATGATTCGATAGTTTTGAATTAAGTTTTCAAATAAGTCAATTACATAGTGTTTTCTCTATAGTGTTTTCAAATAAGGTACAATGCTCAAATTGTGATTTCCCCCTTGGACCTTGTAGGATCATGCAAGCTCCCGTAGTAGAGAAGGAGGCACTCAAAATGGTGTGTACGATAATTAGGCCTTTCCGCATCGTCGAGGATTAGGGATTGCTGCCGCCTGCTATCCTTTCTTTAACGATGCATGAATGCTACATTCGCCTAACCGAATTAGCTGCGTTCCTCATGCAAGCTTTTTTTATTGTGCTCGTAACCAAAGATCTACGATATTATTATGCTAGAAGTTAAGACAGGTCGATTATGTGTTTCTTATAGAAATTGTACGGGCTTAGCTGCCCTTTGTCAACCCATTTCCTTTGGGACTAGGAACCAATGGGAACATTATCCAAAGGGTTCTATACATACTGCATTTGTGCCAATTCATTTTTAAACATTTCATTTGGATCAATTTAGTCATAACATTTTGACGATTTGCCAATTAATACTTCAATATTTAAATTGTGCTGATTCAGTCCTAAATTTTTTTATGATTTTCCAATTAAGTCTTAAATTTTTAATGATTTGGCAATTTAGTTCTTCTGATAAATTGTGATAAAAAATCACTCACATAGACAATTTTTTAAAAATTGTTCATATTTAAATTTTTTTTCTTTTCTTTTTTTTTTTATAACCATGTTCCAACGAGATTGCCGGTTGACCTTTGCAGGCCACGTGCGAGGGTATTGGGCCCTCACCTAGATTCAAGTGAGGGTCGCAATGCCCTCGCCTGATCTGGGCAACAGCTGTGGCCCCAGCGTCCCCACCTCTACCAGGTGAGGGTTGCCAGCCCTAGCAGCTGCAACCTCATTGGCTAGGGTTAGGAAAAAAAAAAGAGAAGAGAATAAAAGAAAATATAATAATAATAAAATTCAGAAAAATTTAAAAAAATTATTCACGTCAGTATTACCGTGCCACGTGGGTCGATCGACGGTAAGTAAACCGCACATCTCGATCATAAGGAGATAAAATGGGAACCGGACTAAAAAGAAACAAAGCAATCTCATACGAAACCCTGAGTCTCAGAGAGATTCAACGCCGTTCAAGCAACACCAACAAGCCCAAGCAATGAAGGAAGCAATCGTGCTGTATCCGTCACCGGCCATCGGCCACCTCATCTCCATGGTGGAGCTTGGCAAGCTCCTCCTCACCCACCGCCCTTCCCTCTCCATCCACATCCTCATCACCAACCAAGCTTACGATGCCGGCTCCACCACCGCCTACATCGCCTCCGTCTCCGCCACTGTCCCCTCCATCGCCTTCCACTCCTTCCCTGACACCACCCTCCCCCCAGACTTCTCCACCACCTCCCCCCACCACGAGACCCTCGCTTTCGAGCTCCTCCGCCTCAACAACACCAACGTCCACCACACACTCGCCTCTATCTCCAAAAATCACATCGTTCACGGCCTCATCATCGACTGCTTCTGCGTCGCTGCCGTCGTTGTCGCGCGCGAGCTCAGCATCCCCTGCTACTACTTCTTCACTTCCGGCGCCGGCTTCCTCAACTTCTTCCTCTACTTCCCGACTCTTCACGACAAGTTTGCCAAAAGCTTTAAAGAGTTTGACGCCCCCATAGATGTCCCCGGCACACCGCCTATACCGCCCTCCGATGTTGTGAAGCCGATGCAGGATCGCTACGACGAGGCCTACAAGGGCTTCTTGGATTCGTCCCTGAAGATGCAGACTTCAGCCGGAATCATAGTCAACACATTCGAGAAGCTGGAGCCGAGAGCGATACGAGCCACCATGGACGGCGAGTGTGTTCCCGGCGGGCCCACTCCACCGATTTACAGCATCGGGCCGCTGATCTCGAGAAGGGGAGGTGACGACGGCGGATCGCCTGAGTGTCTGACGTGGCTGGACTCGCAGCCGAGAGGGAGCGTCGTGTTCCTGTGTTTCGGGAGCTTGGGCGTGTTCTCTGTGGAACAGCTGAAGGAAATAGCGAAGGGGCTTGAGAGGAGCGGTCAACGGTTCTTGTGGGTGGTCCGTAACCCAACAACGGGCAAGAACCAAAAGGCGGCCACGTCGGCGATGCCCGATCCGGACTTGGGCTCGCTGCTTCCGGAGGGATTCTTGGAACGTACTAAGGAGAGGGGGCTCGTGGTCAAGAAATGGGCCCCGCAGGTGGCGGTGTTGAACCACGGCTCGGTGGGCGGGTTCGTGACCCACTGCGGGTGGAACTCGGTGCTCGAGGCGGTGTGCGCGGGCGTGCCGATGCTGGCGTGGCCGCTCTACGCGGAGCAGCGGCACAACCGGGTGCTGCTGGTGCAGGAGATGAGGATCGCCCTGCCTTTGGACGAGTCGGAGGACGGGTCGGTGAGTTCTGAGGAGGTGGAGAAGCGAGTCAGAGAGTTGATGGAGAGCGAGGAGGGCAAGATGGTGAGAGAGCGAGTGCTTGCCATGAAGGAAGAAGCTAAGGCTACGCTGAGCCCCGGCGGGTCGTCTCGGTCGGCGTTGGCCGAACTCATTGAGTCGTGGAAGCGCGAGTGAGATGCTCTGGAATTGGTGGGTCGTCTCGGTCGGCCGCTTGTCGTCTTTTGCGTTAGGACTTACGAAAAAAGTGGCATGTGCTTTTTATCTTTTTATTTTTTGGAAACGTGAACAGAAGGATGAGCACGGTTGAATTTTATCTGGTAGCCTGTGCTTTGATTCTCCCCCATGCATACAAAATCCCTTTTCAGTCTCTCTGTCTGTGTTCTGTCTCCATTTTCGGGTGCTTTTGCAGACAGCTGCTTTTGCAGACAGCAACTCAAGGCTCAAACGGTAACCATTCTGTTCTAAAAATCAAATTTTTATCAGAAATTAATTTTTAGAATTCTTATCAGAAATTAATTTCTAAAGAAAAAATCTGTTTGATAAAACATGATTAAATTTACTTTAGAAATTGATTTCTAGAACAGAAATTTATTTTGATTTGTTCATTTGTTTGCATCTAAAAAAATTAAAATTTCACTCAAAATGGATAGCCACAGGTATTCTAAGCCATTCTATGAAATTTTAAAATATTTTATTTTTTGATTTTTTTGAAAATCTCAAAAAATTTAAATTTCACTCAAAGTGGGTGGCCAAAGGTATCTAAACCATTTTGTGAAGTTTTGAAATTTTTGATTTTTTTGGGCAGCTCAAAAAAATTAAATTTCACTCAAAATGGGTGGCCACATGTATTTTTAAGCCATTCTGTGAAGTTTTGAAATTTTTGATTTTTTTAGCACCTCAAAAAATTTAAATTTCACTCAAAGTGGGTGGCCACAAATATTCTAAGTCATTCTGTGAAGTTTTGAATTTTTTGATTTTTTTGGACACCTAAAAAAATTTAAATTTCGCTCAAGGGTGGCTTCTAAGCCATTCTGTGAAGTTTCGAAATTTTTTATTTTTTTAATATTTTTTTAAAAAAATTCACCAAATTTCCTATTTTCCCGAAATCTGATTTTTTTTATTTTCTGGAAATTTTAATGAAATTTTCTGGAAATTTTCAAATTTTATGCATTTTCTGAAAAAAAAAATTAGTGAGATCTCAAAATGTGTTGTAAAGGCCACGAAAAAGAGAGAAAAGAGGGAGAATGCATTTTGGAAGAGAGAAGCTACAAAAAGTAACTTCTCTTTTTCTTGCCTAAAACTCATTTTGGAATCAAGTATTTTTAACAAATGCATTTTTATTTCAGAATGCAAAAATTGCTTCAGAATGCATTTTGGAAATTTTTTAACAAACGCATTTATGTTTCGGAATGCATTCTGGAGCAACTTTTGTATTCTGGAATAAAAATGTATTTGATAAAACTTCATTCTTTTTTTGGCTCTAGAATGAATTTTTGCTTCCAGAATGAGTTTTGGCCCAAAAAATATATTCTAGCCCAAATTTCCTTCTTTACAAGAAATAAAAAATTTCAAAAAATCAAAAAATTAAAAAATTTTCAAAATTTCACAGAATGCCCTAGAATATGTGTGACCACCCACTTTTAGTGAAATTTAAATTTTTCTAGGTGCCCAAAAAAATAAAAAAATCAAAAGTTTCAAATTTTTACAAAATGACTTAGAATACATGTGGCCATCCACTTTTAGTGAAATTTAAATTTTTTGAGGTGACAAAAAAAATCAAAAAATAAAAAATTTCAAAATTTCACAGAATGACTTAAAATACCTGTGGTCATTCACTTTGAGTGAAATTTAAATTTTTTTAGTTGCCCAAAAAATAAAAAAAATCAAAAATTTCAAAATTTTACAAAATGGTTTAGAATACGTGTGGCCATCCACTTTGAGTGAAATTTAAATTTTTTGAGGTGCCTGAAAAAAAAATCAAAAAATAAAAAACTTCAAAACTTTCTAGAATGGTTTAGAATACCTGTAACCACCCACTTTGAGTGAAATTTAAATTTTTTGTGGTGCCCAAAAAAAATAAAAAATAAAAAATTTTAAAACTTCACAGAATGACTTAGAATACCTGTAACTACCCACTTTGAGTGAAATTTAAATTTTTTGGCACCTCCAAAAGCAGAAATTTTCTTCTGTTTCATCAAACAAATTTCTCTTCTAGAAATCAATTTCTGGAGCAGAATTAGTCCTATTTTATCAAAGAGATTTCTTCTCCAAAAATCAATTTCTTGCAAGAATTCCATGAATTAATTTCTAGCAAGAATTTGATTTCTGGAGTAGAATGGATTCCATGCGCGCCCTTACCATTAGGAAATATTCTAAGCACCATGATAGGAAAATAGAGTTAATATCATCCAAAAAATCTCACATGGATATATTTGTGACAAATTTAATTCAAACTAATTTTTTTACCACTAAAAATCCTAAATTTGTATACTTATAAAGAATTTACCCAAAAATAATTTTTTAACCTTAAAAACCTCAAATTGGTACATTTGTGACAGATTTACGCTTTGCTAAATTGAATTAATACCGTGAAAATCACAAACCAGTAAATTTGTGACAAATAAATGGGCTAAACTGGTACACTTTGTCAACTGTCATATGCCATCCAACTTAGCAATTTAACAGTAAAATTTAACGAAAACTAACGGATGGTAAATTTATCACAGATGTACCAATTTGAGATTTTTTGTGATATTAACATTTGTATAAAAGATACTGGGACATCTATCATAACTTTTTTTCTTTTTTCTTTCTCAATTGAATTCTCGCGGCTCACTGCAAATTGAAAGTTTTTTTATTCACTGAAATTTTTGCAATGTATAATTATTGGCACGTGAATTTGTATATGATATTTTTATACTATTTGGAAATTTAGATAATATTTTAAATTATGACAGAAAAGAAAAAATATATATATTGGATGCCTTCGATTATTGACAAACACATAAGCCCTAAATGACTCGTTGCCTAGGATTATTTCACCTTCACGACGCAAGTGCACTACAAAACCAATCTGCAACATAACCTAATTAATTAATTGTACGATGGAAGCATCACAACATTTGAAATCGACTCCACGCATTTTCAAATGTCCAAATCATTGTTTGAAATTTCAGCCCTCGGTCGGAGTAGGTGCGGTGTCTATGTAATCTCCATGCATATAATTTGCATGTTCGTATAATCAACAAATTAGAAGAAAAGACTGTGTCGAATTTCCATGCTCGGCCCCACGTTTGAATTGAGTTGTCAAAAGATGCCAATTACATAGTGATAGCGTTATCTAGTACAACGCTCAATCAATGCTTTTAAAAAGTCGTTTCTAAAGTCGAGTCCCACTAGTTTAGACAATCATTACAAATTTTATCAAATCATTTAAAAGGAAAACGGTAAGAGGTCTTAATATCCTTAATATAGCACTCAAAATACAAAGGATTCAAACGAAATGCTAACCAAAACGAACGAAAAACTATTGTATATATAGTCATGTTTGGCTGGAATTATTCCTGCGACGAAATATAATTCATCGAAAGTTGTTCTTCGATTTTTAATGAGAGGAAATCGAATTTTGTGGCGATTCTGGACAGAAGATATTCATGAGAGAACCAAGAACTTGTTTGTTTCAATCAAATAGTACGAACTCAAGTCGTGACAAGATTTGATCGATAGGAAATTTAGACTTCATAATCAATTCGAACAAATCTGACCAGCCATTGACTGGCAACATTACATTCGAACTCCATCAGAACCACGCTACGCCGTTACTAGGTTTAAAACATAGATAACTACAGCTAAGGAAACTGAAAGTACAGTGCAGGAAATCAAAGATAAAAAGACAGCATTTTGATTGTGTTCGGGGGGAGCGTTTTGCCGGCTATATGATGGTATTTATACTGTGAGCATGATAACCGTCCTTTAGTGCCATCTATCATGTCATACCAGATAACCACCGTTGATCTTATCTTCGTCGTTTATCCTTACGACACCTATACAAAAACTGCCATCAATCTTATCTTTTATCCTTCATCTTGTAATTGTTGTTTGACCTTGTCTTTGCTTTGACACCTGTCCTTCTATGAATGGTAACTGTCATGGATCTCGTCTTTGTCTTGACACTTGTCCTTTTCTGTAGGGTAATCGTCATCGATCTTGTTTTTGTCTTGACATCTGTCCCTTTTTGTTAGGTAACCACCACTGATTGTGCATAAAATCACGCGTTCTTTTTTCTTATGATAGCTTCGGTGGCTTGGTCTTCACATAGTGACAGTTTCATTGATAATCTACAATACGAATTCTCAATTGGCAACTATTCCTTATTCGATTCCAATCTTTTCAATTTTCAAATACTCAAACTTCCCACCGGTACATTTTAATGATTGTCAATTGTCTGCTGCTGTAATCTTGACAACTAAACTTTATGGCTTACATAATTTTTCATCGATGATCCTACGCATTTAGCTCTATTGTCCTGTATATCCCCTAATTTTATTTTTATTGTCGACAACCTAATTAATTATTGGTGACAACAAGTCTATAGATAATGTGGATCATATATTATTTTAACAATTAAATATATATGGGTCTCACCATAGGCCTACATTTATTGTCAATTTTTGAAATGAGCCTAATCTGCATGATCTATAGACCAAAATATCTGCAAACCAACATTCGATTGCAATATAATGTTTTTAGATCGCGTATTCTATGAACCTGATACATATATCAAACTGAATTTGAACGGTGAGATTTCATGAGACCGTCATTTTCAAGGGTTCAGATCCGAACAATATTGGACCCATGCTTTGACCTCACAAAAATAAATTCACAATAAATTGCGCCAGCCATTTCGACCCGCATCCGACAAAATTGGAATTACGAGGCAAAATATATTTTATGGTCACCACGATCTCGAGAAGATAGAACAGGCAAATCTCCCTGACAACCTCCGTCTCAGAGAGCTTCGACGTCGTTCAAGGAACTCCACCAAGCCCAAGCAATGAAAGAAGCAATCGTGCTGTATCCGTCACCGGCCATCGGCCACCTCATCTCCATGGTGGAGCTCGGCAAGCTCCTCCTCACCCACCGCCCTTCCCTCTCCATCCACATCCTCATCACCAACCAAGCTTACGACGCCGACTCCACCACAGCCTACATCGCCTCCGTCTCCGGCACCGTCCCCTCCATCGCCTTCCACTACTTCCCTGCCACCGCCCTCCCCCCACCACGAGACCCTCGCTTTCGAGCTCCTCCGCCTCAACAACCCTAACGTCTACTGCGCCCTCACCTCTATCACCAAAAACCACGTCGTTCACGGCCTCATCATTGACTTCTTCTGCGTCGCTGCTGTCGCAGTCGCGCGTGAGCTCAACATCCCCTGCTACTACTTCTTCACTAGTGGTGCCGGTTTCCTCAGCTTCTACCTTTACGTCCCAATTCTTCACGACAAGTTTGCCAAAAGCTTTAAAGAGTTTGATGCCCCCATAGATGTCCCCGGCACACCTCCAATACCACCCTCCGACGTTGCGAAACCGTTGCAAGATCGCTATGACGAGGCCTACAAGGGCTTCTTGGATTCGTCCCTGAAGATGCAGACTTCAGCCGGGATCATAGTCAATACCTTCGAGAAGCTCGAGCCAAGAGCTATACGAGCCATCATCGACGGCGAGTGTGTGCCCGGCGGGCCCACTCCCCAGGTTTACTGCATCGGGCCGCTGATCTCTAGCAGGGGAGGCGACGCTGGCAGATCGCCGGAGTGTCTGACGTGGCTGGACTCGCAGCCGAGAGGGAGCGTCGTGTTCCTGTGTTTCGGGAGCTTGGGCGTGTTCTCGGTGGAACAGCTGAAGGAAATAGCGACGGGGCTGGAGAGGAGCAATCAACGGTTCTTGTGGGTGGTCCGTAACCCGACAAAGGACAAGAACCAAAAGGCCGCCACGTCGGAGATGCCCGACCCGGACTTGGGCTCGCTGCTTCCGGAGGGTTTCTTGGAACGTACCAAAGAGAGGGGGCTCGTGGTCAAGAAATGGGCCCCGCAGGTGGCGGTACTGAGCCACGGCTCGGTGGGCGGGTTCGTGACCCACTGCGGGTGGAACTCGGTGCTCGAGGCGGTGTGCGCGGGCGTGCCGATGCTGGCGTGGCCGCTCTACGCGGAGCAGGGCCACAACAGGGTGTTGCTGGTGCAGGAGATGAAAATCGCCCTGCCGGTGGACGAGTCAGAGGACGGGTCGGTGAGTTCGGAGGAGGTGGAGAAGCGAGTCAGAGAGTTGATGGAGAGCGAGGAGGGTAAGAAGGTGAGAGAGCGAGCGCTTGCAATGAAGGAAGAAGCAAAGGCTGCGCTGAGCACCGGCGGGTCGTCTCGATCGGCGCTGGCCGGACTCACTAAGTCGTGGAAGCGCGAGTGAAATGCGCTGGATTTTGTAGGTCCTCGTCTCCGTCGTTCGTCTGTCGATAAATCTTTCTTATCGTCCTTTGGGTTTTGCAGTGATCTGTTCTTCTGTTTACCAAAATGTCAACATAAATGACGTGCAATGGTTGAATATCATCTTGCAGCTTGTGCTTTGATTCTCCTCCATGCAAACAAAATCCTTTCTTTTATGGGCGAAATAAAATCTCTCTTGAATTGTACTTGCATGGTTCTTGTCTCTCGATCATCGATGTGCTACTATCTCCATTTTCTGGTGGCTTCGTAGACCACAAGTGTACCTCAGGAAAAAAAATCTTAGCGTCAACATAAATGGTCTCATTCGACTTTAGAGTATGACGGTTTTAAAATGATATATGATTAAATGTATAATGTACAGCACTTTAAAACGCAGCGACAACATAACATTATGAAATATAAACTACCGCTACATGTGTTATTTTATTTTTTGGGCAAGGACAACCATTAAAATGTTCAACTGTCGCGTGTCCACCCATTAATATTTTTCTGTTGATGGTCCGGAAACCATTTAATCCGAGCTATCGTGACTCAACTAGGACCACCTGAGTCCAAAACGACACGCCGTTCTTGGATAACAGGCACAAGTGGTGACGTGGATGTAGAAGGGAGCATGGTCTGGGTGGACGGTTCCAATCATGAAATTGAGAACCGCTCACTGAGGACCGGTTCCAAAAAATTGGAATCGGGAACCGCTCGTTAGTTCTATGGAGCCACTCGAGAATTGGACCGTCGGTCCGGTCCAATTCTCGGATGGGTCTATGGAACTAGTCCCACCCAGTTTCACGTAAATGGAGGTAACCAAGAGCAAGTGAGGGACGCGATGAACGGCCGAAGGCGCTGCCGTGTATTGATGGGAATTGAGAGTCAGTGCTGTGAGTCGATGGGCAATGAGCTTAAGAATCGAGATCATGAATAAGAGATAGAGAGACGACTTAGACAAAGTAAGAGTGAGATGAGACTAACACTTAGTTGATGAACGTTGGGCCTAGATTAGGGATTTTAGGACTTTCATTTTTCTTAAAATGTTTTTTTTGTTGGAAATTTTTTTTTAAAATTATATATATTACTAGTCCGGTTCAGGTGGGCGGGTCCATTTCTAGAACCAGGAATCGGAAAGGTACTCATCGATTCTAGTAAATTGGAACCGAGAACTGGACTGGTCCCCACGAAAACTACCGGTTCCTGTCCAGTCTGATCCGGTTCCGGGCGATTTCCGGTTCCTTTTCACACCCCTACGTGGATGAACACGGAATGTTGTTTCATCCACGCAAGATGGCCATTAGGTCCACTGGGCTGGAAAGAGTGTGTCCGTGGGTCGGTGAGTTGGGTTTGGAGCTTTGGATTCTGTAATTCGCTATTTTTTTTTCCAAAATAATCAATTTTGAATCAGATATTTTCTTCTATATATATATATATATATATATATATATATATATATATAGCTTCAGAAATATTATTTTAGTCTTATCTTATTTTAGTCGACCAAACATGACATCAAAGTAAAATGAACATTGCACATTCTAGACCTTATTTTAGTTGGGCCTAGATTCCATCTTTTATGGGGTTGCAGAATCAACAAAGTCCAATTCAAGCTTTCGAACAATGGCGAACTCAACTAGCCCACGAGCTTGATTGAATCTTTAGTATCTTGGATTAAATATATTACACATTGCTATGTAAGCTCAAGTTTGAGGCAGGCTGTTGGCTTCAAGTTTTGGGGGGGCTTTGAGACTCCAAAACCCCTTAAGGAAATTTTGTTTTTGGGGGCGGCTTTGAGACTCCAAAGCCCCTTAAGTAAAATATGGGGTGTCTAGCAAATTTTTTGGGACTACTTTGGCCAAATGCTGGTCTTAGCAAAGCTGAAAGCCCAAGCCAGGTGGAGACGGCTTTCATCGTTTGTGGAAGGCAATTCCTTGGGTTAAATAAAAAAATTTTCTTCCAAAACTACGCTCACCAATTTTTTCATTTTCTGGTTTTGCCCTTGTTACAGTTCATCTTCTCTAGACAAGGGCGGCCAACGAGGGGGTGGCAAGGTTGCACGACTCAAGCGATGGTCACCTAGGGTTGAGTGACCTCAAGCGGCCCTACTGAGGCCGCTTGACCCTCGCCGGGGGTCGTTGGGGGCTGCTTGAGGTCGTGCAACCTCAGACAACTGCTACCGGTGCTAGATTTAGCTCGACGGCGGCCTAAGCGATTTGCTGGAGTAAGCGAAGGGTTTGAGTTTTTTAATTAAAAAAAAAACGCAACCAAAGTCCTTTGCTAGAAGAAGTTTGCCAAACACCATTTAACCCAAAGTTACTTTACAAATGACATTTTACCAAACGCAATAAAAACCCTTTTAGCTCAAAAGCATTTGCATTATCCAAAAGACTTTCCCCACAGCTAAACCTAACGCACCCTAAAACTTTGGATGGTTAGTGTTTTTTTTTTTTAAATAAACGAAAGATAAAATCGAACTTAAAGTGTCCCCTTGCGATTTTTTATTATCATGCAACGGGCTTCTGTCATGAAAGTGCTGAAACTTATCCAAAATTACGAAACCGGATCATAAATCGAACTAAACTAACTCTAAAAGTCAAAGGTGCTCGAGCAACATGCAAAGTGATGAGGTAAGCCATGAGTTCAGACAAGATATGCTCTCAAAAGGAGCGTGGTCCAAACATAACACCGACGATACTTACTTAAAAACCATGTAAAATGACGGGTTTCGTTGTCAAAGTGACGAAGGAAATCCGCACCAATATCATAATTTATCGTTCACGCGCCGTCGCCTCCGATAGAGATCCAGCTTCATGCTAATATGCATGACTGGAATATACTTGTTTGCTCCGCATTACGTCGCTGCGTCGCTATCTTGACAAGGAGCTGAACTCAAATTAAAGCCACTACTTGGCACTTTGCATGCTCCATAGGTATTAAGTCCAGATATGTATAGAAATGGTGATTGGTGGTGGCGGTGGCGGCGGCGGTGGCCCAGACAAGACATATCGCCGCTGAGTATGCCATCTCCAGCACTTTTTAATTCGATGGATTACATGCAAAGCCGACACCTTTATAGTCAGACCTAACAATCAATGTTGCACCAAATCACCTAACATTCCCTCTGACCATCCGGCTTAACTATCAAGAGTTTTCCAAATGGGCTTGACAACTATCACGTGTTAAGAGCTTAGATAACGCGACGGTTTGTTCGAATAGTTTTAGGCCGACAGGAAAATGAAGCCGACGGCGTTAGTGGGACAACGGAAATTTACGATGGGCAAAATCGAATTTCAAGACCCGAACCCTAACACGAAGAGTGTTGCTGCCTTTTAACTGTCTCGACTCTCGGCTAGTTGAGTCCGACAAGATTCACTCCGTGCCTTCTTTTTGTTCCCGAATGTATTTCCGAAGCTACCTTTCTTCGTAACATACTTCAACTTTCCCACCGAAGTTGTCAGATGGGCGATAGATTACCAGCTCTTTCTCACGACTTTATTATTTGTAAAGCAAACAGTAATCTCATCACAATCACTATAACAGTAGTAGTAAATGCCCTAAATGGTGCATCCGCAAAAGAACTAAAAGCAAAAAAATAAATTTGTCAGTATATTTTAATTTGAGTTTTTGCATTTCTGCACGGGTTCTAGCTAATTTTTCGGCTGGATCTACTAGGGCCATTCCGTGAATTCAACGCAGCATCGGTTTGTCCGATTTTATTGGTTATTTTATTCAAAACAAAAGATCAAGGATCACGGTCTGGTGGGCATTCTTTTATAAAATTTAGTGAACAGTGGAATGATGTTGCTTTCGGAAGAAACCAGATTGCAATTTTTACAAAGCCGAAAGGAAACAACCAAACATGTTTGAAGATGATCATGTGCTTGAGGAGTGGGGTCTTGTCTTGTGGTACACAATAAAGTTGAGAAAATTATCATAAAGTCATAAACCTATTATTCGAATGCCAATTTAATCCTTAAACCTTTTAATTTGATCAATTTAACCTTACTCTTTTTGACGATTGGTCAACGTAGTCATTCCGGCTGATTTTGACACGAAAATTTTTCTTACATGGGCATAGGCTATCCTACATGACACAACCGGCATTGATGTGCACCATTTTTGTAATTTTTTTTTATAATTTTCTCAATTTTTTTCTTTTTTTCCTTTTCTTTTCTTTTCTTTTTTTGTTTTTCTTATTTCTCTCGGACAGTCCGTGGCCTCGGCGGTGGTCAGTGGAGGTTGCTGACCACAGGTGAGGGCTGAGAAGCCCTTATCAACCCTCATTGGCCCAGATTTGGCAAGGGCGTGTGAGGGGCCGCGAACCCTTGCCCAGTGGCTAGTGAGGGCTTTGAGCAAGCTATGATGTCCTTGCTTGTGAAAGAAAAGAAGAGAGAAAAAGAAGAAAAAAATCAGAAAAATTATTAAAAAAAATTATAGAATTGTTCATGTCAGTGTCAGCGGTGTCAAATATGACTGCCCGATATCCATGTTAATGATTTCCAGCCAATTATCTCCAAAAAAGGTTAATACCAACAAAAATCCTATATCCTGTCCTTGTGAACATTTTTTTTGTTTCACGTTGGTACAAGTTTGAGGTAGTTAGTATTGCGGTAGGCAACATTTAGAATTTATTATGATAAACATAAGGTCTTTTTGTCACATTGATACAAGTTTAATGGTTTTGATCGGGCAAAAAATAGTTTTTGGTGTTGATATCTCCGTGGATATAATTTAGGGTTTTTGGTGATAGTTTTGCTATAAAGAATGTGATAAGACAATGAAGAATTTTAGCAAAAAATCAATGTTATTCTTAGAGACGATTTATTAGTGATGCGTGAATATAATTTTAACAAGGACGGAGCCTCATGTAGCCTATTCACATGGGTTTTTCATTTTTTTTTTTGGTCATACGTAATCTCGGGTCTTTGAAAGGTTAAAGTAGCTTGGAAAACACTTACAATTTTCTAAGCATTTTGAAGTACTTATAATTTCGTAATTCGGTCGGCCATCAGCTCTCGAGCATAGCCCGCACGGATCAATTCACTCGTATTACGATCTATGGAGTTGGCTTACATGCAAGGGCCTCTTCACGCAAATATTGAAATAGACTGAATAACGATCTAGAGAAATGTTGTAATTTCCTAGATCTTATATAAGCAAAATAGCAACTATATTTAGTATTTCTCAATATAATCTCAGGCAAAATACAACGACCTATTTACTAAAGAAAATTTGATTTTCGAACCGGTAGAGTAACATCTAGATTTATTGACATCCTGATTTGTTCAAACATACAGTGACTCTATTTGTCGTACTATTCAATAACCGCGAATATTGTAGTGGTGCACCGGGGCACCATCCTTCTCATGGCACGCTCATTTAGAATGGGATTTTCTTCACGTTGAATACAATGAATTATGCTTAAATGGGAAAACTACCACTCTTGACATTAACTAAATAGTTTAATGCACATACTTCTATTTACATTTGAGACGTGCTTCACGGCGACAGTAGTGTCTCAGACCCGAAAGACGATTAAAAAGAGTTGGGCAATTTCCGCACTCAAGAAAGTCCTGTTGGGAGCGCGCGGCAGAAACTCGATATATTCACTCAGGAAATCACCAAAAGGGAGCTCAAATCCGAGTCTATCAATTTATTCAGCTGAATTTACTTTCAATTAATAGTTTACGTTAATGAGTTATAAGTCAATTTAAATATATTAATTACTTTAAATTACATCAATTTTTTTATATGAGACTTTTTGAACATGACAAATTCCGGCCCAACTTGATCAATACTTGACACCCGATCTTCCGGATCACCTCGAGCCTGCCACTTTGCACGACTAAAGACATGGTGATGTCTCGTTGCTATATCTGTACTCCCTTGGGAGCCCCACATGCATTACTTTCGACTGTAGTCTTGTCCCGAGTCCGGCATTGTAGGCAAGACTTTATGGTCAGATGAAGTCACGAAACTTTTACAAATTCCGGGAATTCGATGGTCGAGAATCAATGACCATTGAATCATAAATCGTCAAATCATTTAAACTTTTACGGTTTCCGAGGATTCATTGAAAGCTTTTGAATATTTGTGAGATGTCTAAGTGGCATTCACTGATTGGGAACACAGGAAAGCTGAATTTATCGTTAATATTAAGTGGATAAACACAACGAAAAAAAAAGAATTAAAAAAAAATTCAAGACACAATATTTATTTTGATTCACCTTTAAATTAGGGCTATATCCAGTAGATGATTCTACTATAATTAGTACTTCTTATTTCTCTATTATAACTATCAATTACAAAAAAAAAATACATATACTCAGTATCTATTCATGGATCCAAGTTTAAATTATCAATAAAATGTAGATCCAAATTATGAAAGCCATTTGGATAGAGAGTATGACCCATACTCCATGCTTTCTTATCTAAGGGAAGTGTAAACCATACACTACAAAAAAACAAGATTTTTGCCACGAAAATTTGCGACGAAAAAATTTTCGTTGCAAATTTGCGACAAATTTTCCAACGAAAAGCAAAATTCGTTGGAAATTTCCAACGAAAAATTTTCGTCGCAAAATTCGTTGGAAATTTCCAACGAAAAAAATTTATTGGAAATTTCCAACGAAATTTCCAACGAATTTCAATTTTCCGGGAAATTTCTTCACTGTGTACAATTTTCGTTGGAACATTCGTTGGAAATTTCCAACGAAATTTCCAACGAATTACAAAAAAACCCACATTTTTCATATTCGTTGGAAAATTCGTTGGAAATTTCCAACGAATTTTCCAACGAATTTCAATTTTCCGGGAAATTAATTTAGTGTGTATAATTTTCGTTGGAAAATTCGTTGGAAATTTCCAACGAATTTTTTTCGTTGGAAATTTTCAACGAATTTTCCAACGAATTACAAAAAAATCCGATAATGTTCGGTATTTTTTATATTCATTGGAAAATTCGTTGAAAATTTCCAACGAATTTTCCAACGAATTTCAATTTTCCGGGAAATTAATTCAGTGTGTACAATTTTCGTTGGAAATTTCCAACGAATTTTCCAACGAATTACAAAAAAACCCGATACTGTGCGGCATTTTTGATATTCGTTGGAAATTTCCAACGAATTTTCCAACGAATTTCAATTTTCGCGCTCATTTTCCCCGCAATTCTAAATTTCAACATTTATTCTCCCCCTCTCTCTCTCTCTCTCTCTCTCTCTCTCTCTCTCTCCTTCACCGAAGCCTTCCCCCTTCGTTTCCCCCTCCGCCTCCCCCTCCGCCTCCTCCCCCGCCGGCCCCCCTCCTCCTCCGGCTCTGCCTCCGGCGCCACGGACACCAAGCCTCCGACGCCCCCGACGCCCCCAACGCCACCAAGCCTCGTCGCCGGCGAGGCTAGGAGACGACGACGGACTTGACGGGCGGCGACCTGAAGCTTGCTCGATCCCGCCCTTGCTGCTGCTGCTGCTTCTTCTTCATCTTCTTGTTCAGGCGCAACAGTCTCGCCGGCCATGAGGGCAAGCCTCGTCGTCGGCGAGGGCCGAGCTCGCCCAGATCTGGGCGAGCTCGGCCCTCGCCGGCGACGAGCTCGCCCAGATCTAGGCGAGCTCGGCCCTCGCCGACGACGAGGCTTGCCCTCGCCGACGACGAGGCTTGCCCTCGCCGGCCATGGCGAGGGCCGAGCTTGCCATGGCCGGCGAGCTCGAGCTCGCCCAGATCTAGGCGAGCTCGGCGCTCGCCGGCGACGAGGCTGGCCCTCGTCGGCCATGCCGAGGGCCGAGCTTGCCATGGCCGGCGAGCTCGGCCCTCGCCGGCGACGAGGCCGGCCCTCGCTGGCGACGAGGCTGGCCCTCGCCGCCGGCGAGCTCGGCCCTCGCCGCCGGCGAGCTTGGCCCTCACCGCCGGCGAGGGCTATTTTTCGACAAAAAAAAAATTTCGACCAAAAAAAAATTTTTTCGATGGAAAAAAAATTTCCACGATTTTTCGACCAAAAAAAATTGTAGTTTCCAACGAAAAAAAATTCGTCGGAAAAAAAAGTTCGTTTCCAACGAATTTAGCCACGAGTTTTCCAACGAAAAAAAATTCGTCGCAAATTTCCAACGAAAATTCAAATTTTTCGTTGGAAAATTTTCCGACGACGAATTACCAACGAATTTTTTTTCGTTGGAAAATTCGTTGGAAAAAGAATTTCCATCGAATTTTCCAGAATTTTTCGTTGGAAATTTTGTCGGAAAAAAATCGTTTTTTTGTAGTGATACCTCAACATTTATCCAGTAACAGAAGATCTTCCTCCTTTTTATAGGGACAAAAAACCAACCTAGGAGTTGATAAGAATACATACCCATCTATCCCTCAAGAGGGAGCCATGCGAAACCAAAGATTATCTTAGGAAAATAAAAAAACAAAACCTAAAGTTATTGAAGAGATCATTTCTAGGTATTATTCGTTGGCCACAGTCGGCATTCATCGATGATGTAAAATCTTGTCGTTGTTACTATTTGCAAGAAATACTTCTTCACCTTTTGGTTAACTATACTAACAATCAAGGTCGGCTGGTTTTGTGATTGGGCTATTTTCACTTACAAATGCAGGAAGAGAAAATCATTTCACTATGATTTGTAAGGAATTGCAAGGGAACCAAATCGAAATTCTCTTCTATCCAAATGCTTAATAGCAATTATTAGGATTAAAGAATAGAACATTTTCATATAACTTAGGGACTATATTAAATATGTATCAATAATTCAGAGATCATACTGAATAAATTAAAAGTTCATTAACCATATTGCATATTGAGCTAAAATTCAGAGATAATTTGTGTCATTTTTGCAAAAAAAAAAAGAAAGAAAATTGAAGTTCCTAATGAAGTGGGCCTAGTTATGTACACGTGATTTGTATAGATCTTACGTGGCACTTGATCACCCAATATTTTTCTCAAATAGCGTCCTCATAAACAATAGGCCATTGAATTCACACATATGGAAGGATTGACTTCAGAGAAGTTCGAAAACCCATCACTAATCCTTCCAAAAAAAATTTCTGGAATTGTGATGTCCTCCACGAATGGGAGACAATCCACGTACACAAACTTTCTTTGCCCTCGAATTAATTCTTTTCTTTTAAAAAGGATTCTTCACGTCAAAAATTCATAGAAAACTACAAGAAGACAATTCTTCATGTGGAGATTGTATCTATGCTGGTTGGCGTTGACTAGATCACACTAATTCCCATGGAGCTTATGACCGGATATGAGACATCCACCTCGCTTGAACTCGCTTTGATTGACCCAATCAACTCAGCCAGGGCTGACAGAGATAGACCCACCCTTACTCAGGGCGGGAGCGCGGCCACCGCGGCGTCTCGCATGGACAATTTTCCTTCCACAAATATATATATATATATATATATATATATATATATTATGTCCGTACCACCAATGAATGGCACTTAAACATTTCACCGTACACTTGCTAACTCGAGAAAAAAAATTCCCACGAGAAACCAAAGGATTAACTTTAGTAAAGATAAAAAATCCATTGCTAATCCTTCCATTTGTGATAACAGCATGTTTTAGATCCCCAAAAAATATATTTAATTATGAATTACCGTGAGTCCATCCCTTCAATAATTTATGATTTACAATATGCTGTTATTCCCAAGGTGATCAAAGGCTGTAATGCTAACAAAAACTCTTTTAAATTCTAAAACTACTGTATTTCTGCGGACGCGAGACCATCCACATACTTCAAGTGGAAATCGTGAGTGTGCTGGCGCTGCCCAAATCACCACCAATTCCCATGGAGCTTGTAACCGAGTTGGAAACATCCACCTCGCCCGACCCGGCTTTGAATGACTCAATCAACTCAGCCAGGGCTGATCGGGACGACCCGCCCTTGCTCAGTGCGGCTGCCGCGGCGTCTCGCATGGCCAGGACTCGATCCCTCACTGCCCTCCCTTTCTCCGATCGCATCAGCTCATTGACCCGCTCCTCCAGCTTGTCCGCCGAGACGAGTCCGTCGTCCACCGATTCGGTCACAGACAGAGCCAGCTTCAGCTCCTCCACCAAGTAGGCCCTATTCAACCTCTGCTCCGCGTAGAGAGGCCAGGCCAGCATGGGCACACCACGGCACACCGCCTCGAGCACCGAGTTCCACCCGCAGTGCGTCACGAACCCGCCCACAGAACCGTGGCTCAGCACGTCCACCTGCGGGGCCCACGACTCCACTATCATCCCCCTCCCTCTCGTCCTATCCACAAACCCTTGGGGCAGGAACGACTCGACGCTAGGCTCGAGCTCGGCTAACGTGCGCTGAGCTTCGTCGTTAGGCGGCGGAACCCGCACCACCCACAAGAACCGCACTTCGCTCCTCTCCAACCCTACTGCCATTTCCTTCAGCTGCCTCGTTGAGAATGCACCCATGCTCCCGAAGCTCAGGAACAGCACACTTCGGCTCGGTTGCGAGTCGAGCCAGCCCAAGCACTCGTGCCTCTCGCCACCACCTTCGATTCCTCCGCCTGTCGCCACCAGTGGCCCGACACAGAACGTCGGAGGAGTGGCTCCGTCTGGCACGCAGAGGCCGTCCCTCAGAGCCCTGAGAGCACTGGCTTCGAGTGAGTCGAACGTGTTGACGATGATGCCGGCCGAGTTCGCCATCTGAACCGCCGTGTCCAAGAAATGTCTATAGACCTTGAGGCTCCGATCGCTGATGGCCATGGGCATGTCTCGGGGCGAGACCGGAGGGAAGCCAGGGATCTGAATGGGCACGTCGAGGTCTTTGAAGCTCTCGGGGTACTTCTTGTGGAGAGCGGGAATGTAGAGGAATGAAGCCAACCCGCTCGCGCCGGAGGTGTAGTAGTAGTAGGTAGGGATGTTGAGGGAGGTAGAGACGCCGAAAGCGGCGTTGCAGAAGAAGTCGATGACGAAGGCTTTGATGTCGGAGGACCTGGAGAGAGAGAGGAGGGTTTGGTGGAGCGTCGGGTTTTGGAGGCGGATGATCTCGAAGGTGGAGAAGATGAAGTTGGCGGGAGAGGAGGAGAGGTGGACGGTGTTGGGGAGGGAGACGGCGGGGAGATGGTGGAAGTTGATTGAAGGGTGGGAGGCGGAGACGGCGGCGACGAAGTGGGTGTCCGGAGGTGGGGTGGAGAGGAGGAGGACGGTGACGGATAAGGAAGGGCGGTGACCAAGGATGTTCTTCGCGAGCTCCACCATGGAGGCGAGGTGGCCTCTTCCGGGTGAAGGGTAGAGGACGATGGAGCCGTCCATTTGGTGTGGGTCGAGAGTGACGGATGCGGCGGCGGAGATACGGCGGAGGAGGAGGCGGTGGCAGAGACGGAAGAGACTAGAGAGGTTGTCTTTGAGTGGGTGGGTTGCTGTCTGACTGCACTGAAGGGGGAAGGGAGGCAGAAACGAGAACGCGGTAGCCATCATTTATAGCTGAACTAGCGGCGCAGGACGACTCCGCGGCTCTCTCTCTCGAGAATGCTTGTTGTCTTATATATTTGTGTCTATATAAGAAAGAACAATATTTCATATACCTCTCATTGTCGGAAAGAGCGACCTTTCATATTTGAAATTTTTGTATTTTTTAATATTTAAAAATTGATTATAATGATTATGAGCATTCTCAATTTTTAAATATCTACATGTGGAACTTTAGTAAGATCATTTGAAATTTTACGTTAAACATGTTTCATGGTACTTCAAAAGAAAAATGAAAAAGGAAACTACCAAGAAAGTCAAAAAATTACTTTTTGTTGTTTAAAATAAGTACGGCTCATGATTGATATTTTCCGTCAATGTAGTATATTTGAACTATATCACATATTTTGAATAAGGAAAAAGTGTCAGAAAAATCCTAAATCTTTTTTTTATGTCAATTGAGTCCTAAACCTTTTATTTTTATGCTAATTTAGTTCTTCCGGCTAATTTTGATAGGATTTTGCTGACGTGGATGTCGAACAGTCTACGTGGCATCATCGATGCTGACGTAGATAATTTTAAATATATTTTTAATATTTTTTCAATTTTTTAATATTTTTTCTGATTTTTTTAGGCTAGGCCCGGACAACCCTTGCCAAATCCGGCGAGGGTTGGCCTCGCCCAAGCCTGAACCGGCAAGGCCGGCCCTCGCCCAGGCCACGGTAGCCTCATCGAGGGTCGCCCGAGCCTCACTTGTGGCGGGTGACGGCGGCCTCGCCCTGGCAAGGCTAAGCTGCTAGCCAAGGCCGGTGTTCGATCACCGGCCAGGCCAAAGGTTTAAGAAAGAAGGACAATAAAAAGGAAAAAAACAAAAATATATTATTAAAAATTGTTAACGACAGCGCCGACAGTGCCACGTAAACCGTTTGATGTCCACATCAGCAAAATCCGGCCAAAATTAGCCTGAATGACTGAATTGATATAAAGACAAAAGGTTTATGACTCAATTGGTACTAAAAAAAGGTTTAGGACTAAATTGACATCGATACAAAAGGTTTATGACTTTTCTGACACTTTTCCCTTTTGAATAATGACTTTTCTTAACAAGTATACATTAGAAGTAAGGTTGCCTATACGAAGTGTTTACATTCACCGACACACAAAAACTTACGCTTAGCATTGAATCATTTGATATCTTCATATTAGCGACCTATCCATGCAATATCAATGGAAGACGAAAGATCATTATTTACTTTCGGGAAAATTCCAAATCAATACTCAAAGTGGGGCGATTTTCTCAAAAAAGGGTTCAAAGTGGACATAGTATCAAATAAAGGCCTGAAGTACCCAATCAGTCTTAAATAGGGGACCGAAGTGCCCAATTAGTCTCAAGTAAGGGCTTGAGTTCGCCGGCCGGTCAAATGCTCAGCGGTCGACGAGCACGTCACTGTTCCGATCGTTGGAATAAGGGCAATTTTATCTTTTACTTTTTTAATTTTTTTTGTTTCTTTTACTAATTTTTTCTTTCCCTTTTCTTTTTTTTTTTCCTCTTTTCCCTCTGCTGGCCATAGCCGGGGTCGGCGGAGGTTGCCGGCCTCAGGCGGAAGCTGCCCTCGCTAGTGGCGGGCAAGGGCCCAGCCCAGGTGAGGGCGACCCTCACTCGACGCCGGCGAGGGAAACCTAGGCCCGCCCTTGTCGGCGTTGGGCGAAGACTGCCCTCATCTGGGCTGGGCAAGCGAGGGCGACCCTTGTCCAACGCCGGCGAGGGAAACCTAGGGCTGCCCTCGCCAGCATCGAGCAAGGGTTGCCCTCGCCCACCTAGCCCAGGCAAAGGCGGCCTCCGCCTAAGGCCAGCAACCTCCGCCGACCTCGGCTATGGCCGGCGAAGGGAAAAGAGGAAAAAAAAAGAAAAGGGAAAAAAACAGTAAAAGGAAAAAATAAACAAAAAAATTTAAAAAGTAAAAGACGAAATTGCCCTTATTCCAGCGATCGGAGCAGTGACGTGCTCGCCGATTGGTGATCATTTGATCGGTTGGCGAACCCAGGCCCTTATTTGAGATTAATTGAGCACTTCGGGCCCCTATTTGAGACTGATTGAACACTTCATGCCCTTATTTGACACTATGTCAATTTTGGACCCTTTTTTGAGAAAATGACCCCACTTTGGGTACTGATTTATAATTTTCCCTTTACTTTAAAAAAGCATCGCTTTTTCTTCTTGCGTCAATATGATGTCAAAATCTCATTTCGATTTTTCTTTGTTATATAATCTAGAAAGGATCTTTAGATTTACAAAGCGGCAAACCTACGAGCAAGTCCGCGATTTCATGACACAAGAATCACTTTTCCTCTGCTTGTTACGACTAGCGGACTGTTTTTTTTTTGGTCAGATGACTAGCCAAAGTTTGAGCCATTGTTTATGTCATTTTTAAGGAGACTAGCAAGTATCACTTAGAGGGGGTGAATAGGTGATTCAAGTACTTTTTGATCAATTTAAAGCGGAAATAATTGATCATGGGCAAAGTCTGAACAATGTTCAGTTTTTGAACAAATTTTGAACGGCAAATAAGTAAATGTGCAATTAACTAAATAAAAAGAGTTTTAAAGATGAGAAAAATTGCACACAGATGTACAGTGGTTCGGCTTAGATCAAGTCTATGTCACTCTTCCACGCTGATAGCCTACTAGCTGGATTTCACAAGATGATCAATTAAGAGATTACAAATTCTGAGTTATGACTTTTTTGTGAAAGATAGGTCACTATATCTCACTCAAGCACTCTTACAATAGATTTCTCAATATCACGAATTTTGGCTTAAGAAGGACAAGTTACACTGGTCGGAGTTTGCTCGAACCGTGGAATAGATGATTATGGATATTGTCTCTCTACTTCTGCTCCTCGACAATTTATTTCCTTTTATACTTCTCCACTTTCAAGCTAGTCGTTGGACATTCTTCAAAGGATCGTATTCTAATCTTCACCTTGGACATATTTGTATAAAAATGATTGAGTAGCCGTTGAGTGACAAAGTCTAAATCCTGCTCGACGTGGTCGCTCATATAGCCAGGACTTTGGTTTCCATAAGTAGAGTTTCTCCATTTAGAAATAAACTTGTCATGGGTTTGATTGTTAATCAATTTAAGATATTTCGCAATGTAAATATTCCTTCCAAAATAGCCTTTTAAGATTGAATCAATCAATTCTTTCTATTGGTGAAATTCAAGCCAGATTACTAGCCGTTGTTTTGAATTTGCGATAACATCTGGATAAATTCTGATTCCTATCTTGCGCTCAGAACTTGAGTCAGAATGATTTGTTCTGTAAATTCTGAATCTTTTGATTCCAATATATAAATTGAAGTTCTTCAATTGCCGCGTACAAAGTCTGAACTTTATTTTTTCGCGGTGCAGGACCTGAACTTCTCCTTTTGATTCATGTCAAGTCTGGACTTCTAGCATATAACTTCCTAAACTTAGAATACTTCAAAAGCATATGTCAGACTTACTCATGGATAATTTTTTGACATCAAAATCTATTATGAAGTTTTCCCAACAATTTTCTCTAATTGTTTAAGCGACAAACAAAGCAATGCAGTTAAAAAGTCCACACCGTTAGAAAACAAATCTTGTTTTAGGCTTAATTCTCTAAAAAAATCCCTAATTTTAGGTCCAGTCCTAAATTTACTTTGAATTTTTTTTTGTCTAAGAAAAAACCTCAAACTTTGGGTCCAATCCCAAATCTATCCCTAACTTTTTTTTTATCTAAAAAAAACTCCCGACTTGTTCTAGTCTCAAATCTTCCCCGAATTTTGTTTTATCTTAAAAAATCACCAAATTTCAATCTATTCTCAAATTTACCCCCTTGATTTAATCCCAACTTGACGTGGCACTTTCACGTCGATAACAAATCCATATAAGCAAAGTAATGGGGTTTTTTTCTAGACAAAGAAATGTTCAGGGGAAATTTGGACTGAAGCTAAAGTTTGGGTACTTTTTTAGGTCAAAAAAAGTTTTATTGGGGTGCATTTCTTATTGTCCCTAACTTTCATATTCTAGAACGGTTTTATTTTGGAGAATTTTAATAATTTTTATTAGATCGGATTTGTTATCGAAGTGGAAATGTAACGTCGGTATATACTTATCACCCCATTACTTGCCGATGTGGATTGTTATCGACATGGAAATGACACGTCAACTTGGGACATAATCACTGGGTATATTTGAAAATAGATTGAAAATTGGTGATTTTTTTAGACAAAATAAAATTCGGGGTAGATTTGGGATTGAACTTAAAGTTTGGGATTTTTTCTGAGATAAAAAAAAAGTTAGAGATAGATTTGGGATTGAACCTAAAGTTTGAGGTTTTTTCCAAGATAAAAAAAAAGCTCAGAGCAAATTTGGGACTTGACCTAAAGTTAGGGTTTTTTTAGGAAATTAGGCTGTTTGTTTAATGTTTTTTTGTTGAGAAGCAAAAGGTAATAAGGGGCGGCACATCTACTAGAGTTTGATTGAATTCTTTGAGGTTTACATCACGATGCCTGGCACGTCTTTGAGCCGATAAATTGGGGTGAGATTTATGGGCCTAATTCTATAAAAAGAAACCTCAACTTTAGGTCAAGTTTCAAATCTGCCCCGAACTTTTTTTTGTCTTAAAAAAACCCCAAAATTTAAGTCCAATTCCAAATTTGCCCCAAATTTTGTTTTGTGTAAAAAAAATCACCAAAATTCAATTTATTTTCAAAAATATACTTCGTGATCCAGTCCTCACTTGATGTGGCATTCCATGTCGATAACAAATCAACATCAACAAAGTAATGGGATTTTCTTTTTAGATAAAAAAAAAGTTCAAAGTAAATTTAAACTAAACCTAAAAATTAGGCTTTTTTTAAATTAAAATTTTTTTTGGGGATGGATTTATTATCGTCCCTGACTTTCATATCCTATAATGATTTTATTTTGGAGAATTTCAATAATTTTAATGTGTTGGATTTGTTATTGAAGTGGAAATGCGACGTCGGTTTGTACCTATTGTCCCATTACTTTGTTCAATATAGTCCCTGAATTTTAACCTAATGTTCAATTTGGTCCATGAACTTTTGATTTGTTCAATGTGATCCCTGAACTTTTAATATGTGTTCAATTTAGTCCCTGAACTATATGAAAATATTCAATATAGTCCCTACACTTGAATTAATGGAAGGACTATATTGAACATTTTCAAATAGTTCAAGGACTAAATTAAACACATATTAAAAGTTCAGGGACCACATTGAACAAATCAAAAGTTCAGGGACCAAATTGAACATTAGGTTAAAATTCATGGACTATATTGAACAAATTAAAAGTTCAAGAACCAAATTGCACATTAGGTCAAAGTTCAGGGACTATTTGTGTCATTTTCCCTTAAAAATATTTGCTTTTCTCTTGTTTATTTGCTCCTCTCGAGTCTCTATTTATGGATAGTTAGAGGAAAATTCTCCAAGATCATCTTCCGATACCATATATTTCAATTTCCTTCTTTACGGAATTCTCTCTTTCCTTTTCTGTAACCATTTATTATCTCTCTTTTGTTTTGGCAAGAGTTGATTTATCTTATCATCCATGACAATGTATTACAAAAAAACTTGTTGGTTATCTTGCAAAAAGATACAATGTTCTATCGTGATTTTAAAGAAATTCAGACCAAGAAAGTGGAACTGCTTGGCGTTGTGACCCGGCATATCTCTTTATGACTAGGTTGGTAATCTTTCAGAAACTCTGCGAGGTCTTGCCGGCAGTAGGGAAGACCCAATCTTTATGAGGCGGGGGTTGCCTTTGTGTCTACGGGGGCCGACAGTTCACTTCATCGGTTTCTTCGATCATCGCGGAAGAGGCCCTCTTTTTTCCGACTTCTTTCTAGTCTTATTTTGATTTGACTGCTTTTTGTTTGATCCTTTTAACGGATCAGCTTGCCAGGGAGTTCTTTTGGGAGCGTAAGGTGAGGACGCTCGTTTAGGCTCCACTTGATTTATTTTCAGAATCAGAACACATTTCTTCCTTTTCTTGTGAAAATTTTGTCGCCAATAGTTAGTCGTGATAACATCTTGCATCTCTTGATACTTCAAGTTAATTATCATTTCCAAATTTGCAAATGTTAATATGGCTGTATCATGATTACTGGTAAATATATTTTTACTTATGTTACTATATCTAATATGTTATATCGATTTTCATATCATAATGGTATAATATTGGCGGCCCCCCATACTTTAACGTTTGTATGAGAATTAATTGATATTAAATTGAAAGGAGCATGAGCTATTATTTAGAAATTACAATAAAACTTCAAAGATATATCTTAAAGTATGATGTAGGTGACACTTTGAACTTCTTATTATTGTAGAAATGTGTTTTAGAATAGTAACATTAGTAAAACTGAAAATAATTGAAAAATAAACAAAATCACTAGAACGCCAATAGAAGATTGGTTGGTATTGTCTTGATCACTTGACAAAGTTCATCGAAATTGCCTTACTTTTCATTCGAAGAGTTTGAACACATACCCATTCAATATCATTTATTCGCCAAATGAAACGTAAAAAGGACATGTAACCTTTTTGTCTAGATCGGTATATTTGTAAAAATGACACTATCTAACATCATTTGTTTGTGAAAACATTTTGTTCATATATGGCTACAGATAGGACGTTTTGAGCACACAGTCATTTGTAAGACCCTTGTATCAATTATTAGCCACTTGCTCTAGTGAACTGAGTTTACATATGTAAGAACGTTATGTTGCTAGCTTAAGCTAGTAAGCTTTTACCTTTTGATTCCTTCAATCAATCTGCTAGTCCTTAGATTCGCAGGGAGAATAGGGTTGCAGTTAAAGAGATGATGCATGTGCGAGCACAGTGGACACCCATTTGAGATAGTCCAACAACCAGTTCACGAGCGACATCACAAGAGAGACCCGTGAAGAGAAGATGCAGCGATTTCAGGGAAGACAACAAAAAAAGAAAAGACAGAAATTTCACCTTCGGACAAAACATCCTGAATGAGGACAACGACTGCACATCTTCTTGGTTTCTTCGCTATAGCTTAGCTCTCCGTGGATCGATAGTTGTGAACCCGTGACCTCAAATTCTTGAATTCTTATAATTAGGGAAAAGAATAAATCGTGGAGTAATTTTACACCTAATTGGATCCACCACCTTCATGTCCACAAGTTGGAAATTTGCTTGTGGGGTCAACATGCAGATTTACGTGGTTAAAAGATTTCAATAAGATTATGATACTCTTCGAGCCTCAATATTTCTTCAGGTATGTCCTCGCATGGACCCAATTCATCGGGAGCCAGGAGAATCTCGAGTATTATATTGATGGATTCCACGTAAAACTTCACTCATTGCATAACTGACATAATATAACAAACTGAATTACAATACGCAAAATCGAACTAACTTTGTCTTTAAATTTTGATATTTGCTCGCTTATCCATGTGTACTGATTTCTTTGATCTCGCCATTCTGACTTATGTTTGTTCCATAAATCTGGTCCATGCAGAGCGTTTTTCGTAAGGTTAATGCTAAAACGCTTCAGCGAGAAACTTAATCCTAATAAGTGGAACTGTTATCTACTTGTTTTGTGTGAAATTGACACAATTTATAAAGCAATGGAAGCCATTAGAGGAGCATATGAAGATCTAATAGCAGTGTAAAATCGGAGAGAGAGAATAAGAAACAGAAAAGAAGAAGGGCAATGTCTTATTTTTTCTTGAAGAATATAGATGATGATGAGTAAAATATAGTTGCAAATTTCACTTCTTTGATCTCGAAACCCTTCGCATCAGGACCAGCAACCAAAGCATGCGATAGAACATGAAGAACCCGATCAGAATGTAAATGTTTGTCCACATCTCGCCCTCGTGAAGCCCCTGCTTCTGCAACACATCTCTCCCACTCACCATGCACGTCTTGTTCTCCTCGTACCAGATCAAGCACCTTGACAAGAGGCACGAATACTCGTTGATGAGCAGCGCGTCGAGCGCATACTTGTACATGGAGAAGAAGTACATGAACAGCCAGTACTTGGGTATGCTCTGCTTCGAAATGAAGTAGCCCGAGAAGAGGAAGAAGGCCCCAAGTAATGCCGTCACTAAAGACGTCCCCGCAATGTAGTTTGGAGCAATGGAGCTCAAGAACAAGACGAAAGAGTTCGCCATCAGGATAATAATCCAGATGACCAGGACAAAGTAGGCGAAGGCTTGCCACGATGCGCAAAGACCGACAAGAAAGTACATCGAGGCCGAGTATATAATAGCCACGGCAAGCAAGTAGGGCAAGAAGACGAACGTGTTCGCTATCAAGTAGGACGAGAGTCGATATACTCCACTGGACGTTTCTCGCAAGAGGATGGGCCTTTCGTTGATGAAGACAGGCAAGGCTTCGGTCGTGGAGGAGAGGAGGAAAGTGAGAGTGAAGGCGAAGAGACCAAACCTCTTTTCGATGCCTTCCTTGTTGAACCCTATGTTGATGTAGATAGTGCCGAGGACAAGCCCTACGAGGAGGGCTTCTATGGTGTTGGTCAGGAGGAGCTGTCTCGTCCTGTAGATGATCTTCCACGACCTGTTGTAGAGTGTCAAGATTTCGTCGAGCCTCGAGCTCTTGTATCTGATCTTTGAGACTTTGTGATGATGATCTGAAGGAGTATTGGTCTCGGAGCAATGAGCTGGTGATGGAGGAAATGACGGTGGAGACTGTGAGAGCGTCTCGGGTTTGTTGTTCTCTTGGAGCCGGTTCAGTATTTCCATTGTGTACTCGAGGGCATTAAGCTGAGGCGGCACGGTGAAGCCATTGGAGAGCAAGAAGCTTTGGAGGTCGCAGAGCGTTCCGTGGTGGACCACCGACCCTTTTGAGAGCAACAGAATTCTGTCAATGGTGGAGAGGATCTTGAAGCTCGGCTGGTGGATCGACAAGATCACAGTCCGGTGACGTGTGATGGCGATCTTCTTGAGGATCTGCATGACATTGAACGCCGATGTGCTATCCAGCCCGGAAGTCGGCTCATCGAGGAGGAGCACTGCCGGATCGTGGAGGAGACTGAGCCCGATCGAGACACGCCGCCGCTCACCTCCCGATAGGGCATTCCCTAGCTGGGTATCAGCCAGGTGGCTCAGCCCAAGTTCTGTCAGGAGAGAGGCCACGACCGTTAGGAGCTGCGACTTGTCAGGGATGAGCAGGCGGGCGGCGAAGACGAATGTCTCTGAGACGGTGAGTAGAGGGAGACATGCGTCGTGCTGGGGGACGTAGGCTGAGAGTCTGCGGAATGTCGAAGGGTTGATGGGAGAAGAGTTGAGGAGGAGAGTTCCGCGGGTGGGCGTCACTCGAGCCGCCAAAATGTCAAGGAGGGTAGACTTCCCAGCCCCGCTTGGGCCGACTATCGCAAGGATTTGGGACGGGTAGGCGACGAGGGAGATGTCGCGGAGGATGTAGGTGGGAGGGGATAGTTTTGTGCATGATTTAAAAGCTAGGAATTGATGGAGGGTTTTTGTGATGAAAGTGTTCGACTTTTTGTACGAAATGGAAGAAGCTGTTAGCTTGTAAAGAGCAGGTTGTGGTGTTGGTGGTGTGGTGGATGGAGGTGGAGGAGACGGTGGTGGTGGTGGTGATGGTGGAGAAGTTGAAGGTGAAGGTGAAGGTGAATGGTCTTCCATGGAGGAGCTGGTGGAGACGGAGGGAGGGATGGGCATATGAGAATGAGAGAGATAAAAGGGGAGGATTTGTTGGCAATAATTTCCATGTGTTGTGCTTTGGGAGTATAATGCTGATGGGGATATGAAAGAGATTGACAATTAAAAAGTTTGAGGGCCACGCACAATATAACTATAAAGAAAAAATAATCTGAAATTGTGACTTTGGCCATTTGCAAATGTCCTGTTACCTCTATATAATCAATGGCAAGACCAATAAAACTAGAATGTCAGCGATATTCTCTCAATTTCGAAAGTTAAATTGACTTATAACCTTATAATAATGATTATCCTAAATATTAGATTTGTGGTCAAGATGGATGTAATAGATGATATTTCATGATTGTAGAATTTAGAATACTAATAATTTTTACTATTAAAATTATGTCTCGAGTTTGAGTCTGGTGAATGAAACTTGATCATATGAAAGTGAAAAAACATTAAGAGTGTTAGAGTGACTAAGTGTGGTTATAATTATCACTGATTAATAATGAAATCTTATGCTACTCTCCACGTGGATAGGTCGCACCGGCCAAACCACATAATTCCAATGCCCAATTTACTTTTCTATGTTCTGAATTATCATTATTCAAAGTTTTTTTTTTTGGTAAGAATTATTCAAAGTTTGTTTTCCTTAATATCTACTTTGGTAATGTCTGACTGTACGTATTTGTTGCTGTGTATGTTTGTGAACGAGATAATGCAACGTTGAAAAACTTGGACAGCCAACATGCATTGTTATGAATTCATCGGAAGAAGCTAGAAGATGACAGACTTGCAGGTCCCAAGACTTCATCATCATTCATGTAGATAGCGAACATATCAAATCAAATGAACCTTATTATTCTTTCGTTTGGTGTATACTAACAAGGACAGTAGATGAAACAATATTTAATGTATTTGATGGCCTGCTAAAAAGGGTATAATATAATGCCATTCAATAATATTTAGTAATGTCATGATTGAGATCTGTGACCAGGAAAAACAGATCATATCGGCACAAAATTCAGCAATTTCTCTTCTTGACATCAAGCTTCAACAGGAACGTACAAATTAGATTAATCAGTCACACAAAATATGAGGCTTGAGATTCAGCAGACGCCCAAAGATTAGTTGAGAATGGCCCAGCAGCAGAGTCTAGAAAGAAATATCTGAAGAGTAATGTGACTCCACAGACGGGATGGTATTGATAAACCAGCAAGAGGACAGACTTTTGACCTTGAGCTAACTCAGTGAGAAAGAATCACGTGACAGCCCATTCCAAATATTAAAAGCTCTTATTCCAGGAACAAGTTGTCGATCCACCGTGAGAAATTGAGTCGGAGAGACGAATGCTAGGATTTGAACTCTTGACTTGTACTCCGACACCATACAAAAAAGTCCAAATCGAAAGTTTGAGTTACCCTGTGACACGAGACTCTATATATATATATATAAGTTGCATTATTGGTAGGCGACGTTGGTTTACACTATTTGTATGTTCATATCAAGTGAAATGTTGGTATTGTGCGAGCTGTTGGATCAAGTGTTTTTGTATAAGATGATACAAAATTTTATATTGGAAATAAACTCTCTCGCTGATCACGAGCTCTCACAAGCCAGCAGCAGTTCAGGACGACATTATCATCAGTTCGCGGCACATCCGTGACTTGTCCATGCTCGTATGCGGTCCACAAGCCGTGAATGTTGCATCATTCGTCGACAAGTTGAAAGGAAAGACGAAAGCTTTACATTTTGACCCAATTAAGGTAAAACGACGAAACAGAGAAAAACCTTCCTAGCCAACGAGTTTTTTCTTGGGGAAAACGGAAGGAGACAAAAGAGGCTGAGAAGAACCGAACAAAGAGAGATTGATACCGGTAAATTCATCTAAGCGATGACTCACCTTTTTCGAATACTGATGTTGAAATTCTAGAATTGGTACGTACAACACATATCATTTGTCAAGTTGAGTCCACAAATTAAATTCAACCAACGTTCCATTTATTTCGCGAAAAATAAATGATGTAAATAATATTTTCCTAAAAATTAAAAACTATGGTTATATTCCCTTACAAAAAAATGAAAAAAAAATATTTTTTCATTATCCACGAAAATGTTTAGACGTAAATTGTTGTCGATAATGAAAATATTTTCCACCAACTCATTATTTTCAGAGATACAAACTATCATTTTTAAGAAAATATTTTTTAAATTATTTAATTTTCGCGAAACAAATAGAGTCAAAGTATTTTTTTTTTTCCTACTATGAATTATGAAATTAAGTATTGACATGTCCTAGAAGAAGATATTGGGAAACGAACTTGGGCCCGTCCATTTTAATCTCCCTTTGGGCTTTATTGGATCCTAGACCATAGATAATGGTACACAAGCCCAAGCCCACATATAGGGATGCGTCTTTTGGACCGGATCTAATATTAGGAGTCCTAAAACTTGTGCCGGTTCAACACTTTGGTTCTAAAATTATTTTTTTTTGGCAATTCTGTCCTCAAACTTTTTCCGAATTTGCACTTTAGTCCTAGTAGGTCTATTTGTTTTTTGAGGGTGAAAAATCCATATGGTCTTTTTTTTTTTATCAATTTAACACTAAACCACATAAGATCGAAGAAATTCTAAAAAGGCCACGTGAGATTTTTCCTTCATAAAATGAAAACAGATCCTACATAGGTGTATAGAGTGTGTAAGTATTAGGACTAAAAAGGCCGAACCAACACAAATTTTAGGGCTCCTGCCGTAGTTATCGAGTAACCTAAACTATTATTCATCTGTTATGTTTTGGGCCAATATTCCTGGCATTATTAACCTTTTCTATTATTTCTCTCAATTAAGAGCCTCTCCCGAGCCGAATAAAACTTTAGTTTCGGTTCGAATATTACTCCAACCTTACAAAAATTGAAGTCTATGTCTCTACAATTTGCAAGCATTTTGTCCTTACGAGTTCTTGCAGATTGATTGCTTCGTAAGAAGTTTTCGCACATTTTTTCTTTTGCTGCTCCAGCATGTTGAACGTTGCATTAATCAAAGGACGCTTGCTTGGAAACTACTTCATCCCTTCCTTTATCTCCCACGACCTCTTTCCAAGATTTCTTACCTTGGTTTGAAGGTATAGGAAGACAGAAAAGATGCGAATCAGTTGTTGGACCGCCGGCTGGCCATCTTTTTAGATCAGCAGAAATTATCTCATCGGATGCATTTAGGCCAACGCTTACTTAACTAATGAAGTTCATTGCTTGATACTGTCAAAATATCTAACTAATACTTAGGTAAATGAAATCGCAACAAGAAGACCAAAAGACATAAGGATGCATTTGTTTCGTGGAAAATAATTGATTTTGAAAACATTTTCCTAAAAATGATCGCTTGTATCGCTTACAAAAATCAATAAAAGAAAATTATTTTTATCGTCCGCCAAAATAATTAGACATAAATTGTTGCCGATAATAGAAATATTTTTCATTGACTAATTATTTCTAGCGATTATTTATAGAAAAATATTTTTTAAATCATTCATTTTCCACGAAACAAACGAAACCAGAACATGAAGGTGAACTCTAGTCCCGATGAAAGGTCATTCTTGCTTTTGATGGTAGAGTCTTGAGATCACAATCTATTTTATTTTATTTTTTGGTATGAAAAAGTTGAGGAGGAGAGGTGATTATCCCATGCCAAGGCCAGGGCACACCATAGGCCTAGAATTTCTTATTGTGAATTTATAGATCGCCTATCAAAGGGGACTGCTAGCAATAGGATTCAAATATGAGCATGGTGTGAGGAGAGTTCGAACTTTACTAGCTGAGCCAACCCACTTTGGTAACGATCTATTTAATTAAAGGCCACAATCAATCAACCCATAATAGCGGGAGTAAGTCTCTTTCGATGGTCCTGATTATACTTGCGAAAAGATTGCAAGTTGAGAAAAACCTAATGACCCACCTCTGGTAGGAGGGAAATATGTATAACACAAGTTGGGTTTGACAATCATGTGAAATTTTATGGGCTCTACATATGAATTAATAACTGAGATGTTCTGAATTTTTGCGTGGGAAGCTTCATATCGTATAATATAATGTATTATCATATAGGACTCCAATTTTTAATATGTGTCTCTGTGTACACAATATATATGCAAAAAATAATCCCTGATTCCTAAGAAAAAGAGATTGCAAATGGATACTTAGAGCTGGTAGCTACAATGCTACATATAAATGGGCCTTGCATATTTTATTTTTTGGTTATTCTTGCTTTTCATGAACTTTGTTTCTTCTTTCCCTCCTTAGTAATAACAACAATTAAACTATCCTCCGATTAGAAGTCGTGAGCCATTCGGATAAGAAAGCCAACAAAAGGCAAAATGGAAAATTAATGAGACACTTCCCAGTGAAGCCTGCTTTTTCAACATGGAATATTTCCAACTTGTGCGTGCGACCAACTTTAGTCCGAAGAACTTGTTGAAATCGTTTTCCTTTTCCACGTCATCCCTCCTAATGCCTGGGCTTTCCAAAGGTGCCGATCTATCTAGGGTTATTATTTTTAATTAAAGACAACGCAAACCGTAAGGTAATTTCCTAGTAATTATACTTCATTGCAAACTTTAAGGGCTAAAGATATTACAAAGGGAGCTATAGGGCAAACTATCCACGAGCAACACCAGCACAAGTAGGCCCTCCACTCCACTAAAAGTGTTATAACGGACCAATACACAAACCCTTATATAAATACACCCTCGAAGTCATCACTTGCCATTCAATCTTTCTCTTTCTCATCCCGCATTGTCGGATTGCCTCCATTATCACGAAGAGCTCATAGCAGAGAAGAAAGAAAAGAAGATAAAGGCAATATCAAACCCTTGAATTGTTACTCCGATAACCAGGAAAAGAGCAATGGCAACCGACCCTCGCCGGAGAAGAAAGATCGTCACCTTTGTCATAGCTGGCGTGATAGCACAGACCGCCATCATCCTCCTCTTCGTGCTCCTGGTGATGCGTATCCGGAACCCAAAAGTCCGGCTCAGCTCCGTCACTGTCGAAAATCTCAAGCTCAACACTTCGTCCATGTCGCCTTCCTTTGGAATGCAGCTCCATGCACAGGTCGCCGTCAAGAACACCAACTTCGGCCACTTCAAGTTTGACAACACTACTGCCACGATCTCCTATCAAGGCGCTGCCGTCGGAAGTGCAGATATCATGAAAGCCAAGGCGAAAGCAAGATCCACAAAAAAGATGAACGTGACAATGTCGGTTAGTTCTAAAAAATTCTCGTCGGTTACGCAGTTCAGGAGCGACGTCAATTCAGGGATCTTGACGTTGAATGGACATGCCAAGTTGAGTGGAAAGATTGTGCTTTTCAAGGTTTTCAAGAAGAAGAAATCTGCGGAAATGAATTGCACAATGGACGTGGATACTAAAGCCAAAGAGATCAAGAACTTGAAGTGCAAGTGAAATAAAATGCATCCAATGCATAGTCGTTGTAATTTGCTTTTTCTTAATTATTTTCTTTCTTGTTCGAATCAGTTGGATTCTTCGTTTTTTCTTTTCTTTTGGGGTTTTGCAAGTGTATGCAATGCTTTTTCTGTTTATGGAGAGGGATTTTGTCGATTGGCCTCTCGTTTGCATATCCTTTCGTGACATGAATATGTTGTTACTGTTGGTTTGAATTCGGCCTCTAAAGACCATTTAGGATGCTCTTAAGAGCTCGAAATACACTTCCTCTTGTGAAACTTCACCGCCTTGAGTACTCTAGTAGCACGGCATCACTCACATGAATCAGATCAAACCGTTTCAATTTCCAGAATTCATTGATCATGCTAAACTTAGATGCACATGTGCAAATGTATGCAACTTATGTCGTGCATTAGCCGCTTTTTCGTTCATTGTATCGATCAGTGCACAACATTTCCAACATTTCAGATGGCTTGTATGTGATTTACCTAGAAAGGAAGATTGTAGTAAACCTACTTTGCAATTCTTTTTCCTCAACCAGCGTAATGGGGTACAGTGAACTTTGTCATTGTTAGGTCATAGCATGGAAGATGAGCAGGTAAAGCCAACATGTTACCGTTACCAAAAGAAGATTTCTAAGCGGGAACGTTATTCCCCATGAAAGTACTGAACTGGGGGAGTGATGCTTTAGCTTATTTTAAAAAAAGAAATGTTAATAAGATCTTTGCAAATCAATGGCAATCGTCGTCTTTCAGAAGACAATGATTTAAGAAGCAAGTTGAGGGTAATATACTGTCGGTGTTTCTGGGTTCCCCACCTGACCAGATTCACGTGGAAAAACGTGAAAGCGAGGGCCAATCTTCGGTTGGAGGTCTCTCTCTTCCACTCATCATCACTAGCTGGACAGCGGAAACTGAAATGCTTTGCTTGCATTGGAGTTCAGAAAAATGGGAAAAGGAGAAACGAAAAAGTGCAGACAGAGACATACCATGATGCTAAAGACCTCATAAACAGCAAAGCAGATTATCCCCTTTACAAGTTGCGTTCGTAGATGCTCATGACAGTTCTCTCTTTTTTCCCTCCCTTTATTTGTGCTTCGAACAAAGGTTTGTAGTCGCGAACCACCATTGCATTTTCCTCATGTAGCATTGGTCGGCATACTTTAGCGTATGCGAACCACCTTTATTTCAGCGGTCAAGTGGTATTCAAATCATTTTTCGCGCATTTCAACTCATCCACTTTAGCGTAAGGCGCACTTGGCATCAGCATGGTGGAATTAGAATTATAATCTTGGAGTGTTCCCAATAAAGCTCGTGGACGCAAAACCACAACACTACAAAAAATCATGAATTTTGCGACGGAAATTTGCGACGGAAATTTTTCGTCGCTAATTTGCGACAAACTTTGCAACAGATTTCTAATTCTGTCGCAAATTAGCGACGAAAATTTTCCGTCGCAAATTTGCGACGGAAAATAAATCCGTCGCAAATTTGCGACGGAAAAATTCCGTCGCAAATTCCATTGCTAATTTGCGACGAAAAATAAATCCGTCGCAAAATTCGTCATAAATTTGCGACGGAAAATTTTTGTCGCTAATTCCGTCTCAAATTAGCGACGACTTATTTTTCGTTGTAAATTTGCGACGGATTTATTTTCTGTCGCTAATTTGTGCAATGAAATTTACCATTTTGCGACGAAAGTAGAGACGAATTGGATGATTGTCACAAGTTCAAATTCAAAAAAGATTGGACGATTTGCTACACGTCCAATTCTAAGAGAGATTAGATTTACAAATTCAAATTAGATAAGAAGATCTATTATAAACTCAAGATATTAGATAATCTCTTTAAATGTTCTCATCCCAAATAAGTTTTTTTAGATTCGATAGGTGCAAATCTTATCTTTTCTTTTTTCAAGACTTAGATATAGATAACGTAGATATCTATTTAGTTGAATGTGGCGGTTTTCTCCGCACGTAGCTCTTATGTATGAGTAAATATATGGGTAAATAAATTATAGCAATTTTCAAATAGATCGCAATTGGGTGGATGTATGAAATGTAAAGTCAATGTATCTATATAGGGATATCTATAGGAGATCTTATAAAAGAGATATTCTTATTTAGATCTAACCAATTTGATCTAACCAATTAGATGAATTACATCTGAATGATAAGTGAATAGAGGGCATGCATTCTATTAGAGAAATATTTAAAAGATTCCCTATATTTCCTTTAATTGATTGTAATTGATATTTTCCCTTTTAGATAGTCATCCTATAAAACAGATAAATAGGTTCGTGTACTCTTCATTTGACAATGATATATATATTTTTTGCTCTTAATTTTTTTTATCACATTCTTGACTTGGTATCAGAGCCCTATTGTTATTTGAGAAAGCGTCAATCGAGTCTGTTTGTAACAATGACATCCACATCAATCATGTTTCTCCACAGTGTTCGTGATGCTAGTCACATTATATGTAAAAGTGTGCAAATTTGCGACGGATTTTATTTCCGTCGCAAATTTGCGACGGATTTTTTTTTCCGTCGCAAAATCCGTCGTAAATTTGCGACGGATTTTATTTCCGTCGCAAATTTGCGACGGATTTTTTTCCGTTGCAAATTTGCGACGGATTTTTATTTTCCGTCGCAAATTTGTGACGGATTTTTTTTCCGTCGCAAATTTGCGTGGGATTTTATTTTTGGGGCAAATTTGCGACGGATTTATTTTCCGTCACAAATTTGCGATGGAAAATAAATCCGTCGCAAATTTGCGACAGATTTTTATTTTCCGTCGCAAATTTGCGACGGATTTTATTTCCGTCGCAAATTTTGCGACGGATTTTTTTTTCATCGCAAATTTGCGTCGGATTTTATTTTTGGGGCAAATTTGCGACGGATTTTTTTTCCGTCGCAAATTTGCGACGGATTTTTATTTTCCGTCGCAAAATTTTGCGACGGATTTTGCGATGGAAATAAAATCCGGCACAAATTTGCGACGGATTTTTATTTTTCGTCGCAAATTTGCGACGGATTTTTTTCCCGTCGCAAATTTGCGTCGGATTTTATTTTTGGGGCAAATTTGCGACGGATTTTTTTTCCGTCGCAAATTTGCGACGGATTTTTATTTTCCGTCGCAAATTTGTGCCGGATTTTATTTTTGGGGCAAATTTGCGACGGATTTTTTTTCCGTCGCAAATTTGGGACGGATTTTTATTTTCCGTCGCAAATTTGCGACGGATTTTTTTTCCGTCGCAAATTTGCGACGGATTTTTATTTTCCGTCGCAAATTTGCGACGGATTTTTTTTTCGTCGCAAATTTGCGTCGGATTTTATTTTTGGGGCAAATTTGCGACGGATTTTTTTTCCGTCGCAAATTTGCGACGGATTTTTTTTTCCGTCGCAAATTTGCGTCGGATCGAAAATTTTCAGGAACCCGCGTGGAAATTTTCAGGAACCCGCGCGCTATCCCCCTCGCGCCATCGTCTCCCCTTCGCTCGCTCTTTTTATTCCCCCACCACCACAGCGTTCACCCTCTCTCTCTCTAACTTCTCTCCCTCTTTCTCTCTCTCTAGCCTCCTCTGCCGCTCCTCCGCCATGATCTGCCGCCTCCACCAGCCCCACCTCCTCCCCTCCGACTCCCCCGCTGCCTCCTCCGACGACGACGACGCCACCGCCAAGCGCGGCAAGAAGCGCGGCAGCTACAACTGCGGTCGCTGCGGCCTCTCCAAGAAGGGCCGCTCCTGCCATGCCGGCTCCTCCCCCTCCCCCGCCGCCGACTCCTCCTCCTCCTCCGCCGCCGCCGCAGTCACGGCCTCCTCCATGCCCGTCAACACCGCCGCTGCTGCCGCCTCCTCCGCGTCCGCTGTCGTCCTCACGCCGTCCTCGCTCTCATCCGCCGCGTGCTCTCCTTCGACAACCTCGACGTTCACGCCGATGAGGAGGAGGAGGACTTCGACGAGGTGGAGCCGGATCTCGACGAGCGGGATCGGGATTTCATGGAAGGGGATGCGGACATCGGCGGGTTGCCCACCAGGTGCTTGTGGGAGGTCCTGAGGAGGTTGCCGCCGGCGGAGCTGCTCGCCGTGGTGTGGGTGTACAAGGGGTGGCAAGAGATCTCGAGGAGGGTGTGGTGGGCCGCCGAGGATATGAAGCTCAGGGTTCCCTCGAGAGCTCAGCTCTATACACAGAATTTATGTTAAAGCATGTACTATTATTGCTAATATTCATGTACTTGATATCAGAGGTTAGAAGGAACTCTGCAAGGCTGAGTTTGTGGTAAATATACCAGGTTTCAGCCGTGGATTAGATATAATTTGCATTGTGCCAGTTGTGAGGAGGCCAACCTGTAATAAATTTTTGCTGCACATTCGTAACTATTTTTATAATTCGTTGCTAATTTGCGACGAATCAATAAAAATTCGTCGCTAAATTTGTTCCCGAACAAGGTTCGTGGCAAAATAGCAACAAATTTTGCCACGAATTAGTTTGTCGCAAATTATTAACAAAAAAAAAGAATTTCGTGGCAAATTAGCAACAAATTTTGCGACGAAAAATTAGTGACAAATTTTGCGACGAAAAATTAGCGATGAATTTTACGATGAAAATTTGTGATGAAAAATTAGTGACAAATTTTGCGACAAATTTTGCGACGAACTTTGCGACGGATAGTGTTCGTGACTAATTTGCGACGATTTTTGCGACGAATTTTGCGACGAACTTTGCGACGGATAGTGTTCGTGGCTAATTTGCGACGATTTTTGCGACGATTTTTGTGACGAATTTTGCGACGATTTTTGCGACGAATTTTTTGCGACGAATTTTGCGACGAACTTTGCGACGAACTTTGCGACGGATAGTGTTCGTGGCTAATTTGCGACGATTTTTGCGACGAATTTTTTGCGACGAATTTTGCGACGGATAGTGTTCGTGGCTAATTTGCGACGAGTTTTGCGACGAAATATTTGCGACGAAATATTTGCGACGGATAGTATTCGTGGCTAATTTGCGACGATTTTTGCGAAATTTGCGACGAAAATTGAAATTTTCCGTCGCAAAAATTTGCGACGACCTAGTAGCGACGGAATTTTTTCCGTCGCTAAATTTGTCGCAAAAATGATTTGCGACGGATTTTTGCGATTTTTTCGTCGTAAAATCCGTCGCAAAAAACATGTTTTTTTGTAGTGCAAGAAGAGGAGCAAGCTCCTCTGCCATGTAAGTTGGTCACTGCCATTGTGATGCCAAATCAAACTAATGCACCCATAGAATAGGGTAAGAGACTTTAATTTTTAGCGAGCAATCTTCCGCTAATTTGAGAGTTTCTTTTCTAGTAAAACAGTTCGAAAATTGTCATCAGTTGCTAATTGTATGCAAATGCATTTTATGTCGGTGGAGGAAATATTTTCTTGGTCGTGTTGAAGTCGAACATAACGAAGCAAAGTCAAAATGGATGTGGAATTGATGTTGATAAAAGGCGACTTCTACCCATTTTACAATCAAGCATCTAAAATTTTTTTTTGACAATCAAATACCTCGGAGTTTGCGAATTACACTCATGCCTCCGTTAAATTCGTGGACGGAACACACTAATAACCACTAATGCGGCTCTATGTGTTCAATATGCTTATGTGGTCTCCACATGTTCGCCAATCATCATCAACCACTCCCGTTAGCCGCCAGCTGACGCCGCCGCCGCCACCGCCACCACCCGCAATTACCATTACGAGGACCGCCATCCGCCCGGAAGTTCTATTGTGCGGAGGCCATGCAACTCCAACTCGAATAGCCCTTTGCGATTGGATAGTTATGGCCATTAAAATGCCGACATCGCAATGGTGGCAGCAGATGGAGGAGAGGACGGCAAGAATTGATCGGGGGCGTACCAAGAAAGAAGTGGAATAAGAAAAAGGAAAGAAATTAAAAAAGGGAAAGAAAGAAGGCAACACAAAATCATGTGTCAACTCTGAAAAATGAAATGACATGGCTGTCCATGTCGTTCTTTTGACCTTATATGTAGACCACCTCAGTAAAAATTACGTGAAGTGACACTCAAGTTAATAGAAATCTCACGTTGATTAACATTTAAAAAGTTGTGTTGCTCGATTTAAAAAGAAAAGGTAATTGATAGTAAACGAAGAAAAATTCAGATGGTTACAATGTTATTCCTCACGAATTAATAAATGCGAAATAATGGAAGTTTCAAATATTCCACGCTGCAAATTTTCCGTTTCTTTTGTCTTCGTGATTCTTGACCACGATACTTTGTCCTAGCTTGGCTCCTTAATCTTCTGATGGGCTGGGCTGGGCTGTTCTACCAGCTTCGTGATTGTCGGTCCACACTTAAAAGGCCCATTTACGTAGAAAATAAATGTCAAAATCAAAAAAGAAAATAAATCAAACACATTTGTTAGAATGAATAGGTAATTCGACATATCAGCTCGAAAAAATGGATGATTCTACAAAAGCAAAAATTTGACACCGGTCACAAAAAAAAACAGAGAGAGAAGGAAGATGTGTTCCCGGAAAATGGTAATCTCGTGGTTTTAGATATGGGGTTAATGCCACGAAAAACCCCAAACTAGTATATCTGTAATAAATTTACCTCAAACTAATTTTTTGACCACCAAAAATCTCAAACTGGTACATCTGTGATAATTTTACACTCCGTTAGTTTTCGTTAAATTTTATCGTCAAATTTCTGAATTTGATGACACGTGACAATTGATAGGTATATCATTTTGGGGTTTTACCCTCCGTTTGTCATAGGTGTATAGGTTTGTAATTTTTCGTGGTATTAATTCAATTTAACAGAGTGTAAATTTATCACAAATATACCAGTTTGAGATTTTTTGTGATCAAAAAATTAATTTAGGGTAAATTTATCACAGTTGTACCGGTTTGGAGTTTTTCGTGGTATTAATCCTTAAATATGCTACGAGGAAATTTGCATTGGACCTCTCTGGACGACTCAAATGTATTGGACTCAAGAGGATCCTCCAGTGCAAATCTCTAATTCAATTGTTCGAGCTAACATATTATGACTTCATGAAACGGTGATATCACATGACATGTCGATGTGATCTATGAAGTCATAGAAATAATCGAGAAACCGATCATGTTTATTGGAGTTTCAGAGTTTATGAAAATTCAACGTGTAGATAAATAGGGACGAGCACGAGGCCGGGATCATGGTATTCATCCCTTGCTTGCCTCACCATCGTCCTATGCGAGGTGAGGATGCCTCCTCCGAGCGACTGTTGGCACTTTTTATTAAAAGTTTGCGATTATGTACAAAATGAAAATTGGAGTTTTTGGATATTTCGGAGAATTATACCGGAAGATAAAATCTTTCGCATTAGATATGTTGAACCTCATTCAACCTCTGATAGGGACGATACTCTTTTGTGGGAGGGTAATGGAAGCAGGTCATTCTCTATTAAGTCAGCGTGCGAGGTAATCAATGGGGCAGGCGATCAAGAATATGATAGTAAATGGTCCACAATTTGCGAGTGGAAGGGACCTCAACGTATTAGAGCTTTCCTCTAGCTAGCCGCTCATAAGCGACTGTTGACTAATGAATTGAAGACATCTCGCAACTTGGGAGGAAATCCGTATTGCTTGAGATGTGAGTCTCATGTGAAAATAACTTTACTTGTTCTGAGGGATTGTCCAATTATCCGTAGGATATGGCTTGAGTTTGTCCCACAACAACATTTGGGAGAATTCTTCTTAATGAATCTGTCGCAATGGTTGAATTTAAATCTCGTTGGTAAGGGGTGATCGAATTTTCATCATGATCAAAGCATAATTTTTGGAGTAGGGGTGTGGTTTTTTTGGCAATGAAGAAACAAGTCACTTTTCTAGGACAACTTTGTTTTCCCTTCGAATTCGGTACAAGTAATTTGGTCACACACTGAGGAAATCATTGAATCTTCGTCTATGAATAACTCGACGTTAAATGGATCGTGCACTTCTTCGATTTTGGTTAGATATGTGGATTAAACTAATCATGACGGGGCCTCAAAAGGCAACCTAGGACTTGCTGGTGTAGGGGTTTATTTAGAAATGAATGGAGTGACTGCCTTGGTGGTTTTGCTGCATTTGTAGGAATATGTTTGTCGACACAAGCAAAACTTTGGGCTTTGTGGTTGGGACTCAACTTTGCCAAATAACTTGGTTTTCATAAGATCATCATTGAGATTGACTCTAAAATCATTACTAATCTTGTTAGTCCATAACTTATGATTGATAATGCTGGTCATACTTTGCTTAAAGATATCAAAAGACCGATGCGCTCTCACTTTGAGTTTATAGTGCAATATAGCTTTTGTGAAGGAAATCGGTTTGCTAACTGGTTTGCTAATTTTGGGATAGACAAGTACTTGGATACTAGTTTCTTTTCATTATTTCCTACAGAATTACTTCATGTTTTACTATATGATAAAATGGGGATAGTGGATTGTGGATTTACGACATTCAATTTTTGTATTCGGTTTTAACCCTTTTTAATACAAAAAAAGGGCCTGATTTTTATAATACTTTTTTGTATAATAAAAATGATCTTATGGGTAGGTACTAAAAAAAGAAAGGTTTCCAAGTTGATTTTATAGAATAAAGAAGCTCTAAACTTCACAAAATAGTAAATGTGAGACAATTTAGAATATCGAAAGATGGAAAAGAATTGTCTCACATTTCTCATATAGAGAGTTTTACATCCCTTGTATAAAAGCACGGCTCCTAGGAGAGGGAAATTACCCAAAAAGTTTAATACCTATTGCACATGTGCCAATTCAGTCCTAAACTTTTTAATTTGGTCAATTTAGTCATAAACCTTTTGACGATTTGTCAATGTAATCATTTTGGCCAATTTTGTTGGAAGTTGCTGACGTGGATGCCAGTTTTCTCATGTGCCACGGCTAGTATTGACAGAAATAATTTTTATAATTTTTTAAAATATTTTCTAAGTTCTTTTTATTTTTTTTCTTCTTTCTTTCTTCTCCTATTTTTTTCTTCTAAGCCTAGCAAGGATCGCTGGCCACTAGTTGAAGGCCGCGGGGCCCTTGCCCAATGGCCATCTTGGCAACGGTCGCGACCCCTTGGGCGAGGGCTGCGAAGCCCTCGCTAGCCGCAAGCAAGGGTCGCCGCCTTTGCCTAGTGGGCATCTTGATAAGGGCTGCAACCCTCATCAACTATCGGTGAGGGCTTCCCAAACCTTGCTAGGTCTGGGCGAGGGCCGGGACCCTCGTCCGCGACTGGCGAGAGTTTTGCGGCCCTCACCCAATGGCCGACAAGGGTCACCAACCTTGGTCTGTGGTCGTTAAGGGGCGGCCAGTGACCCTCATTGAACTTGGTAAGGAATAGAAGGAAAGAAAAAGAAAAAAATAAAATAATTTATAAAGATTTGGAATTTTTGTAAAAATTTATAAAAAATTGTTCACGTCAACTCCAACCATCCGATGTGGCCAGCAAGGTTAATCGGCCCTCGCTGGACATTGTAAGGAAAAGAAACAAAGAAAAAGAATAAAATATAATGAAATTCAATAATCTATTTAAAAATTCAAAAAAAATTTAAAGAAATTAAAAAAAAATTATCTACGTTAACACAGGCCATCCTATGTGGCACGGTCAACATCTATGTTAACAATTTATAATTAAAATTGATTGAAAGGACTACATTAGCAAATCGTCGAATGGTTTAAATCTAAATTAGCCAAATTAAAAAGGTTTATGACTAAATTGGTACGTATGCAATAAGTTTAGGATTTTTTTATAATTTTCTCTACAAGAGAAGAGGTTTGGTCTTAAGTCTTTTTTATATTTCATTTCATATATTCTTTTATTTTTAATTTATTATTTGTTATCACGCTATACCCAGTTGCGCGGGGCATTTTACAGGGGGGAAAATTTGCCGCGTACGAGTGGTGCCCGTCAGTCGCAGTTGGCCATTCTATCGATAAATCATCATCTGAGAGCCAACATTTCATGTTTCAACGATGATTAATTACGCAAAAAATTGCGATCTTCCCCAACAACAGGGCAAGATCCACTGAACTGCCTTCAAATCACCTCTCGTCCAGTGAACCGAGAAAAACCCAAAACAGGAATTACTGGTGTTGGGAGACGGAGGCACATGATCCGAACAAAGGGAGGGGAACAGAACAGAACAGATCGAATGGTCTTCGGAGGAGAGCAAACTTGGTCGGGCTTTTGTTGGGTTAACTCTGAAGTCTGAATTAGGTGCGTTGCACTGTGTCCCTCTCGATCTTGAGGAACCCCGAGGAAAAGAGTGACTCCGTGTCTGTGGGTTCCTGTAATGCAGTGAATCATCACCATTCCTCGTCCCATCGAAGCGCTCAAAACTCTTTGTTTTCTTCAACCTTCTTCTTGTCTCCTGCTCGTGCGCTTTCTACATTCACATTGAAAAATTGGTGGGCTTGAACGAGGTCAACAAGGGCTCTCTTAGTTTAAGGGAAATTGGCATTTCTGGTATGTTAAGGATGCCTTGTTGTGGTCCCTATCAGTCATGAGTAATTTATATGATTGCGGCCAATGAAAGCAACTCTCGCAAGCTGAGGTCTCGCCATGGAAGAGTTACTGGGCACTTGATCCTATGATTACAGCGTGGAGTTTCAACACCACTGTTTCAGAATTTGACCTCGTCGTGTGAGATTTGGTCCTCAAGTTTCGATACTGCACATAGTTTCTGAAGCAACATTCCACCCAATGGATTATCGTGGACATTGGCGAAGTTTTTCTTTGGGGGTGCCATCAAAGCCATGTAAATTTTCACTCTGCCTCTGGGTTTCTCATAGAAAAGCTAAAGCAAAAGAACGAAAAAAAGTGCCTTTGGGAAGATAGAGTGGAGTCACAAAGCTGCACTTCATCGACTGCTACGTATTGAAGGAATTGTGTCAGCGAGATAATCTCGTCACATCATTGAAATCAAAAGCCCGTCTTTTTTAGTTATTGGTGATGTACTTTCCACTTTTCACTTTTAATTTCTTTTATAATTCAAAACATGAAATCAAAAAGTTTGTCTAAAGCTCCTGTTTATGAACTTTTGAATATTAACAGTTCAAATTTGATTTGTTTAATGGCTGAAAAGCCAAATGACAATGCCCAACATGAAGGCTGCCAGGAATGCAGAAAATCAGTAGTGACTTTTTCGTGGGGTCATGCGAAACTTACACGTAAATTAACAAATCATTTCTTCATGAGTTTTTGAACGTTGCATAATATTTTTTAATTTTAACGAAATAAATATCCCTTTTACTGAGGCGGTAAACATCGTTTTAATGTAAACAGTTAGGCCGCTGATCATAATGTTCTAAATTCTAATGAATAACGACTAAACACTCGTATATTCTCATAAACTCTGGTATAAAACTACACGAATTGCTACCATACGGCAATAATTTTTTATTTAAGATTTTAGGGATTGATTAGAAGGACCAGTGACTGGGGCAAGAGAAAGCGGATGCACAAATCTTGACAGCTACAACCTTACCAGGAAGATCAACCATTACTATTAGCATTGCTCATTTACTAGCCAGTGTGACTGTGATAAGATCATAGTTCCAACACTGATCGATTTTTCAAGAACATTTACAAGAGCCGAGAAACTACAGCACAGAGTCCCCTACACGCTGTAACTCTGTTTTTCCTAATGCAAAACGAAAACTCAGGAACAGAGCAGAGCATCGTCCTACTTAATCTTCTGCCGTGCTTCTTGTATTGTCTTTTGGGGTATAGTTAACACCAAGCTAGCTTCGTAGTTGAAGCTCAGACTGAATCTGTCGACTTTCCATGAGTGGAAGGATCGCTTGCTGACCACCATAGCACGGACCCATCTGCAAAAAATGAATACCCCAACGCAAAGTGACATCTTTTCTTTCAGTCGAAGGCAAAAAAAACAAGAAAAAAGGAATCATTTTGACGACCTCTGTGGGATGTCAAGCAATGTTCTACGACAGTGTTATCGTTATGTACCTCGCGAGGAATAGTATGATTTTTTGCAATGCAAAATGGCGCCCTGAATCCCATCGTGTTGTTGTTGAGCCAGCGAGTCATCCCTCCTCGCCGGCGACGACGTCACGCTTGTCGTCGCCAGAGAAGCCGACTTGCTCTTTCCCAGCAGGTGCTTCGGCCTCACTCGAAACCCCTTCCCCATCCTCGGCGTAGAGCCCGCCGCCGTCACCGGAGACGACGCCGACGATGTCAGCGGCGACTCGACCGAGGGGAACTTCACCGTGTCGTTGTACCTCTTGGAGACGCCCACGGATAGGGGCTTCACCAGATTCAAGTACTTCTGCAAACCATCCTTCGAAAGCCGCCTCGAACTAGAACCATCGGAGAATAAGCTCTCCGCGAGTTTACCCCGCGCAGGATTCGGGGTTTGCTTATTCTTGATTTGCTCCTTCGAAGCGTCATTGGTCGCCGGAGGAGCCGGTTGTACTTCTCTGGATTTGACAGCAAAGAAGACGTTGCCGCTGGCGCTGTTATTGAGCTCTGTTTCCCCTGTTTTCTCTGCTTTGACGTCAGGGGTGGCCACGGACCTGGACCTGGACCTGGACCTCCTGAACATCAAGACTCGAAGTTTGGGAGACGACTTGAAAAGAGAGATCGGAGACTGAGGCTGCGAAGTGGGTTCCATGGGAAGGATCTTCCGCTTGGAGAAGGGAGTGGTGGGAGACAGAGACAGAGGGACGGCCGGTTTATCAGCTTCGAAATAACACGAAGCATCGCGGCTCTTGGCTTCGACCGAGCTCGTTTGTCTCATCTCGTTGGACTGAAGGAAAGCAGCAGCGCTGGAGTCAGCTCCGCCTTCGGAGTCGCTGTCGGCGGTGACGTAGCGCGCGAGCTCCAGCTCGAAAAAGGAGTCGTCTTCCTCGTCGGACCCGTAGTCCGTTTGCGCGGTGGAGTAGCGCGTCTCGTCCGGCGTTGCGTCGGTGGCGGTAACGGGTCTCCACAAGAGTCTGAGGAAAGAGAGAGCTTCCATGGCCGCTACGGGAAGGAAAGAAAGGGAGAAAGAAAGGACAGGGCGGGGGGGGCTGAGGCTCTTTGACAGAGGGTTTTGAGAGCGGGTTTGGGTTTATAGAGAGAGAGATGGTGTGGTGTTGGCTGCTCCCCAGGAGTACGGAACAGTGCATGCACTTTGAACTGCAACGCTACTTTCCCGCCGCGCTAAACATTCGATGGTATAGCTCTGTTTAAACAGTGGATATCGTATCGGCTCCGGATATGATCAGGGGATTAAAGGGGATTGACTGCTGCGCTGCGTCAGAGAGAAATGTGGGGGTGGGGAAAGCTGAATTGCATCGCTGCGGCACGCAAACGAGACGAGACTCTCCTTGGGTGGGGTTTTCGCTACAGCTCAGCTTTTCTTGGGCGAAGCGACGCGTACGTACTTCCGTATGTTCTTGCCAACTTTCTTAAAAAATGCAAATTTGATAATAGACATTGAAGGGTAAAAAAATAAGGGTTAATACTAAAAAAAACTCAAAATTTGTGACAAATTTACTTTAAATTAATTTTTTGATTACCAAAAATCCTAAACTGGTACACTTATGATAAATTTACCCCAAACTAATTTTTTGGCCATTAAAGGCCCGTTTGGCAACTTGCCAAATAGTAAAAATTTCTGTTTTTTTGTTCCCAAAATCAGTTTGGGAGCAGAAATCCATTTGTTAAGTTTTTTGTGCCCGAGCACAATTTTGCAAAAAATTATTCCCAGAATCAAGAAGAAAAAAAAAGTAGTTTCTTAATTCTGAAACAATTTTTCTATTTCTTATTCTTCTTGATTTTCTTCTTTTTTTTGGTTTGTTATTGTTCTTCAGCCTGCCGCCTGCCACCAGCCACAAGCCGGTCGGCGGCGAGGGCCGCAATGCCCTCGCCAGCCATGGCCAAGGAAGGGAAGGGAAAGAAAGAAAAAAAAAGAAAGAAATATTAAAAAAATTTAAATATTATTAATAAAATGAAATTTTGTGTAATTACCAAACGCATTTCTATTCTTTTTCGATTCTAAGAATAGTATTTTTTGACAGTTACCAAATGCCTTCAAATGCTTAGAAATTATTTCCAGGTACGGAATCAAAAAGAATCATTTCTGATCAGAATCTGTTCCCGACCACAAAATAGTTGCCATGCGCAGCCTAAAAATCTGTAAACTTGTGACAAATTTTCTCTCCTCTAAATTGAAATAATATCACTAAAAATTACAAATTAATAAACTTGTGACAAACGGAAAGGTAAAATCCCAAACTGACATATATCTATCAACCAACACTCATTTAATTTAGCAATGTGACAATAAAATTCAACGAAAACTAACGAAGGGTAAATTTATCACCGGTGTACCAGTTTAGAATTTTTCGTGTTGAGACCCGTGCAATGCACAGGCATCTCGCTATTGTGAAGTAAAGAAAAGAAATGATTCGATATACAAAATTGCAAATATGGAATAAGTAGAATGGCCCGAGGGAGAGAGAGGCAACGCGAATCCCGTGGCACTAAGCTACTCCTCTACAAGTCCAAGGGCTTCGCGGGCGAAGTCTCTATTTTGGACTGGACTTCGAGCTGCAATTTTGTACAGGAGCAGGCCCAAATTTCCCAACCGAAAAAAAAATGCGGCTACTTGGTAAATCCATATTCCATGCATATATCGCATGAAAAATCTTATATCTAATGTAACAAAGATGGACATGATAACATGATGCGGCTTACTTAACCAATGATCCTTGTATGTCGCGAATCTTTTTGATTGGTTGCAATAATTGTCGCGCTTAATTAGGTGGATGATATCATGTCAGCATGTCACGTGATATATGTGTTGCTACATAAGAAAAAGGGAAACAGATCCCCTGCTTTTAATTCTCACTTTTGATAAAGCAAACCTTCCGAGCTCTCCGTGGTTCATTTACCTGATCAGTATTTCTTGTCTCCATAACTGGAACGAAGGAAGGCCTCTCTATCATCATCTGCTGAACTTTGCAAAGGAGAGTGGGAGCACAGTACCAGTTAAACCTTGAGCCGAGTCTAATTAGTATCTAGAGCCGAGTGAAGAGTTGATGGCGGCGACAAGTAGCGCGAACTCGGTTATCTATCGGTCCCCACACAGAATGATGACGTGTGGGCAACAGGAGAGGGCCCAAAACGAAGGTACTCTTGCTGGTGCATATTTGGTGGCAGATAGTCGAAGCAGACGAGGAAACAAAAACAAAGAAGTTGACAGAGAGCGCGAAAATGGACTCATCAAACGTTGTCACCTTCCCCTGACCTAATTTGTCCATGTCCTCCAATCTTGCCATTTGACATGTGGAGGGCTCTATCATCACTTGTCCCAAATGAGTGATTGGCAAAGGCGCAACGTCGGTTGGAAAAGGCGCAACGCTGTACACGAAAGGATAGCTAAAAGAACTTGATATCAGTTGTGAATGTTCTCTTCATAAGTTCCAGACTGGTTTCATTCTATTCGTCCTCTGGTATTTTTGTCTACTACGACTTGTCGAGACAAACATCCATCCATCTTTTAATCGCATGGTTCATAGATCTTTTTGCAAGAATGCTTCGCTGTTTGATGCCGCACACTGGACTCGTCCTTGTGCCTTGCAGGAGAAGTTCCGTCGGTTCGATTAAAATCCCATTTGCCTAACTTGGGGCAGCTCTTGCATGATAATATCGACAGTCCCAAATGCTTTAGCCTTTAGCAGAAGATGGACATTCATGTGGGCACAATCATTACATTGTCATCGAATGCATAAGATGTGTGTAGAAGACTCTTCTTTCATAAACATAGCCATGAAAAGGCGAGTCGATCGAATGCTGCCTCGAAGAAGGATTTCTGAGACGTATGGTACTGTCGAGAATTGAAGATATGTGGCGAGGTTGAACGCATTGGTGTGTGCTTCTGTTCTGATCAATGCTCCGAGGATCAGAAAGCAACATAGGCGCATGTGATTAACAGGGACAATATCAGATGTTACTGGCACAAGATTGAGATGCCAATGTTCATGTTCCTCAAAGCACAATTAATTACTGTCCAAGTTCATTATTATGAACATTTGATACCCGTGACTGACAGCATGCATTGCTTGTATAGGGGAGATCAAAAGGACAGAGTAGCATCGACGATATGTCAGCTTCGTCCCAATGAATCGGACGGTCGGACTACCCAAAAGTATCAAGAACCTCTCTTACCAAAGGACAACTATTCCACGGTCGTCTTCAGTTTCTAGTACCGTCAATGGAGATAAGTCATGTAAAGCCGAGGCAACTGCTCAATATCAGAAATTCGTTTTGGACAAATTGAAAAGTTTCCGCCTCTCTTTTTGCAACCGCATCACTCATTTTGTAACCCAGATTACTACATCCTGAAGGGCGATTTTGGAGCATCGCATTCGCTTCGTGCAGCAACAGGCACGCAGCAAATTGTCACGACTTAATCTCACAAACTAGTCCGGCTGAGATTTTGAGAGAAACCGACAACACAGAGCAGCAAAAGACGAGTCTGCTAAAGAACATAGCACCGCAAGGACATTATCTTTTTTTAAGTTCAGTCCGAAGATTTTTCCTCCATTGGGAAAAATTAAAGTACTAGTTCCAACCATATTCTTTCCTCCTAGAGTTGGAGATTCCCACGGCGACCTTCCAGTAAAGCCGATCGGGCAGATCTCGCTCTGTTTTCTTTATCTCCAATTGGCCTTTTACTGTCTTTCATCTTCTACATTGGTCCATCGCATCTCCTTGTGTACACCCTTCCTGGGAGCATTTTAGCCTCTTCTCATCTCCCTGAAAAAGAGGTCAAGAATTGATCTTGGTCAATTCGTGAAGACTTCCTAGGACAAAAGCACAGATGGCCAGGGCAACGAAGGATAACCAGCGTGAATTGAGTACGTACCGATGGATCTTTTACAGTGGAGAACCGCCTCGTAAATGGAGCTCTCTGAATCGCAAGACCTCCGCCATTCATCCGCGGTGTACGCAGAGCTTATCCTGGGGGAGCACTCGACCGGATAGACGGAGTTCTTGATCGCCTGACTTTTTGCACTACGAGTTTCCTCTGCTTTGGGTCCGGTCCCGCGTCCTCGCATTATCTGAACGAGTGGCCTGAACAAATGCAAGTACTTCCGAAATATCCGCCTCGATAGTCGCCGGCACTGCCTCAACGATGGAGAACGCAATTTGCTTTCGGGCATCACGGTTCTCTTCGCATGAACTGGAGGAGGCAGGTAAGAAGTCGGGTCCGAGGCTTCGCAGGACTTCAGCGTGAATGGATCGACGAAAAATGGCAAGACATAGCCGTCGCGAATGACCTCATCAGCATGAACAAAAGGTAACGGAGGCTGCGAAGCCGGGAAATCGAATTTGAAGTCATGAGAGATGGAGTTCCTGCGGAAGCTCGTTGAGGAAAGGAATCTGGGGTCCATTTCAATGAAAAAAGCTTCTTCGGATGCATCAAGCGAGGCCCTGATGGAACCGTCTGTAATTTCTGTAGGGGGATTTCGGTTCACTAGCCAACTATACGAAAAGCTCTCAATGGAGAGAGGCTGGGAAGCTTCCATTTCTTCCTCTGTTCAATCTATCTGGAAATGAAGAAGGAAGTGAGGAAGGAATATATATAGAAATGAACAATTTCACAGGCCTCTTGCAAGCTAGTTGACTCCTATCTTCTATCATATATATAGTGAATCCATACGCATGTTTAAATGGTTATACCAGGATTAGTGTATGCGTGGTTGGTGACATGATAATGAATTTAAAGTTTTGAAAAGAAGATAAAAGAGAACAAGAGGTGAGCCCCACAATCACTCAAAAAATTCACTATCGTACTTTATCTTTTTAAATATTTTCTTCTTTAGACTTCCCAAGCAAGATGCTCCCCTTTTTCTCAAGTTATATAATTGCGGAAGCAGAGTTCTGAGGACATATCAAAAGTAAAACAGGACAGATTATTACGTTTGAAGCTGCAGCAACAGACCAGAAACACTATTGAGATTAAGCACCTCCATGATCATGTCTGCTAATGTGTCTTCGGAACTCGTAGAGATATAAATAAAAAATTTGAAGCCGTGTCCAATGGAAATGGATTCATGCATCCTGCATTAATCTTTTCAGGCAGCCTCCGTAGCTGCATGATCTCATAAGCTTCTGGTTGATCTTATATCTTATTCCCTGGTGGACAAATTTGCTGATTTCGCTTAGCATGCTTTTGCTTTCTCATCATCCCTTTCTGCTCTGCTCGCCACAGTACCTTCTTGCGCCGGGGTGGCTATGGCCGACCCGAGAAAAGAAAATCCTGACTTCTGATGTTACATTCTAACAGCTTATGCGAAACCTAATACATATTATTGAACATGCGAGTTCATGCTCATATTCTTCTCAGCTAGAACCAAAGCATGCAATGCCAAGCTAGCCCGCATCATGGTTCTAGATAAGCCAAAATACATCACGAGACTGCAAAACAGTAGCAGAATCAAAATAAGGTTTTTTGCAGAATACTCTGGGAATACGATATCGACCGTCGGTCTTCTTCGGTTCTCGTTTTTCCGATCAGGTAGCTGGCACTGAATTATAGTTTTTTTCCCCCAAACTTTCTGGGAGAAGCCTGTAAACAAATCCATAGCTCGGGCTAAACTGCCCGAGGTAGACAGGCCATTGTCAGGTGGGATTCGGGTATGTGCTCAAAGAGGGATCAAACCTTCTCTTGGGCGGACAAGCACAACGATGGAGTCATTAAACTTAGAGAGTAGCCAGCCTAAGAGTACTTTCGAAATCAAATTTCAGTTAGAAAGCATCAGAAGATAATGGAAATATGACACTCAAGTGATGTTTAAGAAATAGAGAGATGGTGTGTCGTGAGCCAACTCATAAGAGCTGAAGAAAGAAATTAAGGGATAGAATATCAGGGATTTTCAGTGGCAAGGAATGCTCAGGCATTTGCATCCACTAATGACCCTGTTGTTTATGAAGGTGGAATCTTCTCAAAGTTAAATGCTGGAAAAAGTTCCGTCAGTATCATGCAAGCTAACCTAACTATACCATTCACTAGCAAACTACAAATGCAAGACTACAAGGCAGACAAAGGGTGTCCCATGGGTGTCGGCAAATAACATGGACATCTACCCAAGTTTTTCTTTGAGGGCAAAAAGCCAGAGATGGAAAGAGACGTGAAAGGCAATTGGCCCCATCTGCCCTCTCTTTAAAGGACACTAAGCACTTTCAAGAGAATCTAAAACACTAAATAGAAAGCAGTGCGCTGTTCCAAACAGAATGTTTTCTCGACTGTGCTTGATTTCTTCACAATCATGAGGTAATGAACAAGCTTAACTGACGCATGACCACTGTGACTCAACAGTGAAAATTCCACGAAGAATCCATCGGTGATATCCTCTGTTTAATAAAGTGAAGTTAGTTTCACGGAGCACATTTCACATAGAGACCATATTCCAAAAAAGACGATTCATTTGATAATGCTAGGACCTGCCCATTTCTACATCAATCTCAACACCTTAAGACCTAAGAAGAATCCACAGAAACAACGAAATCTGACCAGAGAACTAGAGAGTTCTAGAGAAATGCAACTGATGAATGAAAAGAAAATCCTACAAGAAGATTTCTCTAAATTCAGCATCCTCAGTCCTCCAGCTTCCACAAAAGGAGCACTGTTATTCCCTTTAAGTAAGCCCCTCTTTTCCATTTCCCCGCATCACCTGTCATGCAGCATGTTTGTGTGTGTGCGCGCGCGCAATGGGGGGAACAGGGAGTGTGAACAAGGTAAGTTACTGCAGAAAGAAAACTCAGGACTTACCTAACCCCAAAATGAACATAACAAGAAATCAAGAGAAGCAGTGTCATTAGAAAAAATGATGGCAATGTTTAACTAGCTGGTCAAAGAATATACAGTTTCAGGTGATATTATTTCATCAGATCTAAGAATACAAATGCATTCCAAAGGCTATGCAACACCATTGATGCCAACAAGTTCCTTGATCGTGCGAAAACAGCACCCATCACCACTCCTAGGAAAATAAGCGGAAGCATCCTCTGCATATTGAAATGAGCCAAAGCAAAAGCCAATGAACTCACCAATATTGAGGACCATACTGGCATGTACTTGGTCAAGGAAGGTAGAAGAAACCCACGGAAGACAATCTCTTCCCAAACTGGGGCACATATTGAAACCACCACAGCGTAAAGGGCCATGGCCACGGGGTCTCGTGCAACTATTGATTGCTCAACACTGGAGACTGTAACTGGTGTAGAGGGAAGAACAGGCAACAAATTAAGGTTGACTTGAGACAAACGGTTCACAAGTGGAAACATAAGACATCCTAGACCAACATCAAAGTGCCATTTTCCTTTGAGGCTGAACCTAAACCAATCAGATGGAAGGGGACGGAATCTTGCAAGACAACGGTGGAGGATTGCAATTCCAGCAAGACCTTCTACTACATCAGTCAAGAGGCTGTAAAATGCTTGGCCTCTGTATGTTAGGGTTTCCTTTCTGAACCCTCCCATGTGAGCCAGGAAAGGTATAATCCAAGATCCCACGAACCAAAATGATGCAATCCATAGAAGCATTACCTGCAGTACCAAATAGCAAATCCACCATTATAGTCTTGATTTAATTCTAAAATATTGTTAATTTCCAAGTTACAGAAGAACATTATCTAATGTACTTTGATGCATAAGCTCTGATTGGTCACAGATTGGAGAACTCCTGGGCCCACCCAGACATAGACACAGACCCGGAGAGAGAGAGAGAGAGAGAAAGAGAGAGAGATGACAGTATCTTAAATGTAAGCAAAAGGCTCATGCACTTATTAATTGTTCGAATATCAGGAGATATAGAGTTCCATGACTTTTGGATCCAGCAGACTTCATCTCTTGTAAATGATCTTCCCACCCCACAGGTACCTTATTGATGTCAAAAGAAAAAACCAGAAAAAGATGAAAGAACAAAAGAAAACATCCACTTCAGTTTGGGCTACCACGAACCACCACGATATCATTCAACCAAAAAATATTAAGGTTAACCCAACAGAGACCAGGCACCTATGCCCCTATTGAATATTTCTTCCTTTCATTTTCATAGCCTCTTCCATAGCAAAACATGCATCACAAATGCTCATGCGCACATTGAGAAACCAAAAGCTTGTAAACACAACATACAAAAGGACCAAAGGTGCTACGTTGGTGCCAAAATATACAGCCCCCTCATTGAAAACACATTAATCAAGTCAGCTTATCCAAGGTGAAATGCAAGTGCTGTCATATTCATTTTCCCAAACACTATCGGCTCAAATTTCCTTTTGCACAGTTTGCAGCTTTTCACTGAAGGAGAGAAAATAGCAGATCATAAAATTTAACTCATAGGTTCAAACAAGCTAATTTATATACAACTATTAAGTTGAAGACTGCCTATTTGTTCAATAAATAACTGTGCCATGTCCGGAGAAATCATAATAGACATCTATAATATAAAAAACTATAGTAGACACTATTCGTGAAATAAGTATTGAAGTCCTCGACAGATTCTCTATAGCTTATCACATAAAATATTAAACAGTAACAAAGACACATATATATCGAATGGAATAATAGTAGCTATAGTTGGGAAAAACCTGCAGAATTGTCTCTGCAGTCCATGGCACTGTCCAAGGTTTTGCTCTGAAAATTGCATCTTTCACCTGAAATACAAAGAACATCTGAATATCATCTGCAAGACATGTGATTTATAATCACTTTTGAACTACTCCAAAACTGAAGTTGCGAAAAACATTCGTCCAGATCCGCTTTCGCTCCTTAAGAGAAGCATTGTTGTCAAGATGCACAACTAAGCTCCAACACTTAAGCTATCTTGCAATTATTACCATAATCATAAGCCACTCGCAGCTCATTAACACTGAAGTTGTTTTAACAGTTATCATATTTGCATTGATAACAAAAAGTTAATCGTATCTGCAGACAGTTCTTCACATGTGGATATTATAAACTATAGAAGGCAATAGTCAATACACATGATATGTTAACTGCAAATACCATATTCAAATGGGTGTATAGAAATATAATCATAGCCATGTGTCACTCAGACCACTGAACTGGCAATACACACCATCAAGAATAGCATACACTGGCCCAGGTAACATAGTCTTTGACATCAAAAACAATAATTCGCTAACCATACCATGAAGAAGGCCTTCCCATATTTGTAACAAGAAAAAGTATTACCTTATGGATACTCGAGAACCAATTCTTCTTCCCAGTATTTGATTGGTCAAATCCATGTTTCGCCAACTTTTCCAACCTCTTGTCTTCCACCGACTCAGAATCAGGATTTTGTGACGCGAATTCATCAGGTCGAAAACATGAAAATCTCCATCTCTACAAAACAAGAACCACTAATGAGTTCCAATTATGAAACAACAAATACACTCTAAAACTATTGTTTTCTCCAAATTTTCTCACAAAGAATAAAAAAAACCCTAAACCCCCAAAAGCCAGAAGTTTATTTGAATTACCTAATATGAAAAACCAGCCAAACAGTAGCTTGAACTTAATATAACGTAAACCCTTCCTTCAGTGGAATGATGGAAATGGTGAAAAAAAGATAATGCAACAGGATAATAATGCTTCACATCAGGCCATCTTCAATTAAACTAAAGACAGGAAATTAGTTGGTTCTGACAACATCAAACAGAACAATCAGCTGATATACTAACAGATAATCCTTTCCGTATTTCCATCGGTTGTCATTATCAATACTTGCTAACACTAATTAAACAGTACAAAGCCATCTAATTTACCACCGAAGCTCGCGTAGGTTCCACAGCTATCGAAACTAATACTGCATAACTCTCAAGCCGTGCTTGAGTTATCATTATCAGTTCTTCCTACCACTGACTAAACAATAAAAACCCATCTAATTTAGTACCGAATCTCGTACGAGTTCCACAGATAATGGAACTAATACTACGTGACCCTCAACCCGTGCTTGTGCTCGGACAATGCTTATGCAGATGGTACCTCGTACTGGCCGCCCCCTCGCCTCTAAGATATAAAACAGCTGACTGAACAAATAAGGTCCGATATTCAGCCAGTCTACAAATACTCCTACAGCCTCAAACTCAATCTTATCCTACAAGCTATCATAGAGAATCACGGATTCGACGACGACGACAACAACCACTGCGGCCAAGATTATCAGCGAAAACGAACTCTGTTTCCGCGAATTCGAACTCACGAAACAGGAATGACCGAACATTGGAGAGCTTACCTGCTTCGAAGGCTTGTGGGGTGAGGTGGCGAAGGGCAAGCGGCGAGCGACGGGAAGGGAGGAAGTACCCGCCGCGGACCGCCGTCTCAAATCCCTAAGCCTAGAGGTAGGAGTAGCGAGAAGGGGAGGAGGAGGGCGGGAGAGCGCGCAGGAGGAGCAAGGGCCCGGCATCGAGGCAAGCACCGGCGGATTCGAAACGGGCAACGCATCAGATCGGCGGCGACGGAGCTCCGATTCCGAGCATCGGGATTCGACCGAGACGAGCCGGCGAGCGAGCGAGGGAGGGAGGGAGAGGGGATGGTGGTGAAGAACGGTTGACGCTACTGTGGTTCGTTCGTTCGTTCGTTCGGCGGGGGAGTGACCCGGTGAAGCGGTGACAGCTACGGCGGTGTCGTTGGCTGCACTTGCAAGTTGCGAGGAAGGGACACGGCGAGTTTCCAACGCCGTCCAAGTTGCACGCTCCTACCGGGAAACGAAATGCCGTCCGTTTTCCAGTTCAAGGAAACGACGCGTCGCCAAAGCATTGTCTTTTCCTTGTAATTTTCTTTTTGTCCATCTAATGTCCCCAGGAAATTTCGCAAAAATACTATTTGCTAAAGCTAACTGCTTTATATTTATGTTAGTAGGTTTGCTTTGCTTAATAAGTTCCATTTGTTTAGAAGAAAATGAATAATTTGAAAAATATTTTTTTAAAATAATTTATTTTACTATTTGAAATAATTAGTTAACAAAAAATATTTTTATTGTTGACGATAATTTATATCTAAAGATTTTTTATTCGTTCGTTTTTATAAGTAACATAAACGGTCATTTTTAGGAAAATATTTTTCAAATCAATCATTTTTCACGAAACAAACGAAACCTAAGAAAACTAAACCTACAATTATAGAACTATGAACATGTACTTGATCTACAAGAACAAAATTATCTCAATCTTAGGCCTCCTTTATTTTGCAAAAAATGAATGACTTTGGAGACATTTTGCTTAAAATGATCACTTGCTGTCGCTTGAAATAGTTAGTCAATGAAAAATATTTTTATTATCAACAACAATTTATGTCTAATTATTTTTGTGGATGATGAAAATATTTTTCGTTCGTTATTTTTCGTAAGAGATACAAGCGATCATTTTTAGGAAAAAAGTTTTCTAAATCATTCATTTTTCGTTAAACAAACAAAGCATGATCACTAGTTCGCTTGAAATAATTAGTTAATGGAAAAAATTTTCATTATCGACAATAATTTATGTTTAAACATTTACGTGAATAATGAAAATATTTTTTGTTCATTCATTTTTGTAAGCGATACAAACTATCATTTTTAGAAAAATATTTTCTAAATTATTCATTTTCTCTGAAACAAATGCACCCATATACTTAACTAAATTTTCATTTTGGGAAAATGACATTAATAATTCTTAAACTTTAGCCTAACATGCAATATTATACTTGGATTTTTAATTCGTTCAATGTGGCCCTTGAGCTATTCCTAAATGTTAGTTTTTTTTGTTTGATCAAACAAATGAGAAAGTCACCATAAGTCCCTAAATTATTGCGAAATGCGCAATTTAGTCTCGAAACCATCACGAAATGCACAATCTAATATCTAAACTTTCATTTTGTTTAATCTAATTCCTCAACTTTTCCTTAACAAAGCGAAATCAGTTCTTCGGTACTATTCACAAACCTTCAAAATTACATTAGAACACCTTTTTATTTCAAATCATTTCTTAAATCAACAAACAATATACTTTTTTAAATACCTTTTAACATTTTTTATCCTTGTAAATATTACGATAATTTTATTTAAGTATAGTTTAGCTGATAATCTCCATAATAATGAAAGAAGAACCTCATTTAAAGTTGTATGGGGTTGATATTCTTGCTACTTCAAGTCTGAGTGATTTTATAAGGATATCTGGATACCATATTATTTTATTAATATACACTAGTACTTATATTTATTTAAATCTCATTCCTAATTTTTTTAGATAGATAAATTTTGTGTCTCGTGTCTTCTTAATCAAATTTAATTAAATATGTATGTTTTCAAGCTCCACAATTAATGAACAATAAAAATGAAATTATGTATGCCACATTGCTGCCCCCGGTGGAAAGCAAGAAAAAATTAGCTCAAGTTAAGGGCCCGCGTCGCCTCCCCTCTTACCTTGGCCAACCGCGAGCTAATGATCCAAAAATAAATATTTTACAAAAATAAAACGCACAAATTTAACAAAACTCAATTAAGGAAACACGAAATATAACAACTTGAAATTTTTAACTCTCTAAAAAATTATGAAGATTAATTTAAGTACGAGTATCTATAACTTAATTAAAATCGTTAGTAACTATCTTCATAAAAACACTTAGACTCAAAATAGCAAGAACACCAAACGATACAATTCTATATGAAGTTCTACTTTTACTATTATAGAACTCATAAGTTAGAATATACATAAAAATGGAGCTATTATAATATTTATATAGACCAAAAAGGTCAAAAAAATAAATAAAAGATAATATATAGGAAATGGATTAAAATGAAAAGATAATAAAAAATCTGGGCAATAGTGTAGCTATGAAAGCTTTGAACAGTATATATTGAACAAATTAAAAGTAAGGAACTAAATTGCACATTTAACAGTATATTGACATGTCAACGTCGGCCAAGGTAAGAGGGGACGGTTGGCATCCGTGTCAGCGATCATCGGTCAAAATTAGTCGGAAGAATTATATTGACAAATCGTTAAAAGGTTAATGACTAAATTGGTTAAATTAAAAAGTTTAGGATTAAAGTGATATCCATATAATAAGTTTAAGATTTTTTTGATAATTTTCTAGTTCAAAGATTATATTAAATTAATTAAAAATCTAAAAATAATATTGCACGCGAGACAAAAATTCACAAACCATGAATGTCATTTCCACTCCCCGTTTTACATGTAGAAAGATCTTTCGAAAAGTCACGTCAAGGCGGGGACCTTCAGTTGCCAAGAGTCCAAACCGTTAATGTCAAAGTTATATATCTAAATTGGCCAAAAGAGAGTGATTTATCCCTACAAAAAAAGGGACCAAAATTGTCAGAGCGCAATTGATGGGGTTTACTTATTTGATCTCCCTCTCCCCCACAATCGATCACAATCATGACTTTTGCCTCAACTTTCCATCCATAAGAAGGAATATCTCTATACAGACAGGAAACTCCCTGACCCATGTGTAATTGAAAGAAAATATAAAAAAATAAAAAAAAATCATCAAAAACCCCAAACTTTACCACTTATGACACATTTACCTCGAACTTTTTTTTGTGACACCGAAAAACCCCAAAATTTACTATTTGTGACACATTTACCCCCATGTACATCGTCCATGGGCAAAAAAGACGAAAATGCCCATGGACGATGTACATTGGGGTAAATGTGTCACAAATAGTAAATTTTGGGGTTTTTGGTGTGACAAAAAAAAGTTCGAAATAAATGTGTCACAAGTGATCAAGTTTGGAATTTTTTATGATTTTTTCTCAAAAAATAATCCACATTTTAAAAAAGTGTTCATTTCTCTTTTCGGAGACAGACCGCAGTAAAAAGAAGAATTCATTTCTCTTTCATGAGAAATTTAATTACTTTATCTTATTTCAATTATTTAATAGCAGGCTAGTAGAATTTGTAGGCATTCTAGATCATCTTGACCTTTGCGCATCTAACGCGCACCTCAACTCTAATGGTGTCCAGACAATACACTATCTTTTCATTAATTTTTGTGTTAGAAAAAGTGCCGCTTCGAAAAATTGATATACTTTACGAAGATTAATATATCCTAATTGACTTTCTTGAGCTCTCTCTTGGCAATTTCCTCTTCCCGACAAGTTTCATTCTTTCAGAAGCCACAGCTTGATCTGCTTAATTTGTCAAAGTTTAGTTCAACCACCATCTGAAGCGGGTCCTGTTTTCCGTCCCTTTTTTCCCTCCCCCTCGTTGAAGTATCATTCCATTTCCTACTGTAATCTGCTTCACCAGATATAAGCGTGTATTTATGAGCTCGCGAACATGAACTTTCCATTTACCACTCTAAGAGTGAAGTTTTCCTAAGTGATGGAAGAACTTTTAACCCTCGTGTGTAACATAAAGCTTTGTGCCTCTTCTTATTGTTCGAGGGTTTTGGCACTGTGGGTCGTGCTTCTACATGGGTTTGGATGGTGCATGGCCATCGGTGGGGAGGTAAGCTTGGGCTCGAGATTGGTGGCTAGTGAGGACCGAGCTTGGGTTTCGGATAATGGGACTTTCGCTTTTGGTTTTGCCGCTACGAATGGACGAGGTGACCAGTTTCAGTTGGCGGTTTGGTTCGCGCAGCTTCCTGGTGATCGGACCCTAGTTTGGTCAGCTATCCGGTAAACCGAAAGTCATCGTCATTACGCCTTTCCCATTAGTAAATGCCACTTGGTATAATGACATGTTTCTGCAACATATAGTTTTGTTCATAAATTCACAGGAGTGCCAATGATTAAAGAATTGCCATTTTCTGCAAGCCTCTTGTCCTTTAAATAGCCGTCCACTAGCTGTACAAGATGTGAATATCAATTATGCATGCCATGTTTCTTAAGATGTAACCTATTTGTGTTATTCTACGACAGATGATTGTAGACAGTTTTTGGTTGCATATGTTGTAAATTTTACCTAGCAGTAGCAAAGATGAAAAGCTCTAGCCAAAGTCTTCTCATAAGGTGATGCTGTATATTCTTAAAGTGACTTCAACAAGACCAATGGTGGATAGTTTTCAAAGCAATAGGTGCTCGAAGAATTTCCTTAATGACTTGAGGTTTAGGAAAGTAAGGAGTAGGGACAGAGATGAAGAAAATCTTTCCGAAAGATATCGGATTTTGGAAAAGTGGCTAGCAAAAAGCAGGAAATCATCGGATTATATGATCAATCATTATGACTTACCCAGAGTCCTTAATTCTTAAAACTAAGACATGGACAGGATAACGGAGCTACAGAGGTTAATAGAATTCTCTTGATCAATGAAAGAGGCTTGTCTAATTCATGCCACATTTGTTCTTTTATTGGCTGTAGAATCAGAGTTAGCTTGTCAAATCTACTTTTTGTACATTCACTGCATTTCATTCGTCTTGGAAAGTTCTCAGTCTGGTCTCTGACTTTGATAATGGAGGAGAGCACAAAATTCTTTCTCCATATCTAGTCTTTACAAGAGCTTCTGCAGGTGTATGTAGTGAATTTAAGCCAGCCAAATTCACTCTCTCTCTGTTACTATCATCTCCTTATAGAAACTCCCCAGTCAGCCAAAACGCGATCCTCAAGCTCGACACCACGGGGAACCTTGTCCTCCTCAACGGCACCACCACCGTATGGACTTCCAATACCTCCAACTCCGGTGTGCAATCAG